>OU342742.1:387384322-387906614 GCA_910589775.1 Avena eriantha
GAAAAGAACACACATGCAATGAGTCTAATGACTCTAGTGGGTCCACATGTGGTTTGTGAAAGAACACACATGCAATGACCACCGGTTGATCCATATGTGGGTTTTGGAAAAGAACGCACATGCAATGACTCTAATGGATCTATATGTGGTTTGTCAAAAGAACACACATACAATGACTCTAGTGCTGGTTTTAGGATAAGAACACACAACCAATGACTCTAGTGGGTCCATATGTGATTTGTGGAAAGAACACACATGCAATGACACTGGTTAATCCATGTGTGGTTTGTGGAAAGAACACACATGCAATGCCATTGGTTGATCCATGTGTGGTTTGTGCAAAGAACACACATGCAATGACTCTAGTGGTTGATCCATGTGTGGTTTGTGGAAATAACACACATGCAATGACTCTAGTGGTTGATCCATGTGTGGTTTGTGGAAATAACACACATGCAATGACTCTAATGGATCCATAAGTGGTTTGTGGAAAAGAACACACATGCAATGACCACTGGTTGATCCATATGTGGTTTGTGGAAAAGAACACACATGCAATGAACATTGGTGGATCCATTTGTGGTTTGTGGAAAAGAACACACATGCAATGAGTCTAATGACTCTAGTGGGTCCACATGTGGTTTGTGAAAAGAACACACATGCAATGACCACTGGTTGATCCATATGTGGGTTTTGGAAAAGAACACACATGCAATGACTCTAATGGATCTATATGTGGTTTGTCAAAAGAACACACATACAATGACTCTAGTGCTGGTTTTAGGATAAAAACACCCAAGCAATGACTCTAGTGGGTCCATATGTGATTTGTGGAAAGAACACACATGCAATGACACTGGTTGATCCATGTGTGGTTTGTGGAAAGAACACACATGCAATGCCATTGGTTGATCCATGTGTGGTTTGTGCAAAGAACACACATGCAATGACTCGAGTGCTAGTTTTAGTATAAGAACACATATACAATGACTCTAGTGGGTCCACATGTAGTTTGTGAAAAGAACACACATGCAATGACCACTAGTTGATCCATAAGTTGTTTGTGGAAAAGAACACACATGCAATGAACACTGGTGGATCCATGTGTGGTTTGTGGAAAACACACATATGCAATGAGTCTAGTGCTGGTTTTAGTATAACAACACACATATAATGACTCTAGTGGGTCCACATGTGGTTTGTGAAAAGAACACACATGCAATGACCACTGGTTGATCCATATGTGGTTTTTGGAATAGAACACACATGCAATGACTCTAATGGATCCATATGTGGTTTGTGAAAAGAACACACATACAATGACCACTTGTTGATCCATGTGTGGTTTGTGGAAAGAACACACTTGCAATGACATTGGTGGATCCATGTGTGGTTTGTGAAAAGAACACACATGCAATAAGTCTAGTGCGTGTTTTAGTATAAGAACACAGATGCAATGACTCTAGTGGGTCCACGTGTGGTTTGTGAAAAGAACACACATGCAATGACACCGGTTGATCCATATGTGGTTTGTGGAAAAGAACACACATGCAATGACCACTGGTTGATCCATAAGTGGTTTGTGGAAAGAACACACATGCAATGAACGCGGGTGGATCCGTAAGTGGTTTGTGGAAAGAACAACACATGCAATGACTCTATTGCTGGTTTTATTATAAGAACACACAAGCAATGACTCTAGTGGGTCCATATGTGATTTGTGGAAAGAACACACATGCAATGACACTAGTGGATCCATAAGTGGTTTGTGGAAAGAACACACATGCAATGACTCTAGTGGTTGTTTTAGTATAAGAACACACATGTAATGACTCTAGTGGGTCCATATGTGATTTGTGGAAAGAACACACGTGCAATAACCACTTGTTGATCCATGTGTGGTTTGTGGAAAGAACACACATGCAATGACTCTAGTGCTGGTTTTAGTATAAGAACACACAAGCAATGACTCTAATGGGTCCATGTAGCATCCCATCTGTCTAACATATGTAATGTTACATGGTCTAGTAATATAATTGCTACTTCCTACATATAATTGTTGCATCATAATTATATCATGCTCATGTCATCATGCCACCTTGCATTTGAGCATCATATAAAACCCTTTCTCATTTGGTTCTTCTCTCTCATGCATTAGTAATTGTATTTGGCTCTTGATATATTGTATTTGGTTCTTGATAAATGCTTGATGCCCAAATTGAGTTGAGGGCATATCTCTTTAAATCATTCTCTCTACTAAGATGATGGGGCCTCTTGTCACTTGATCTTGTTCCATTCCACCATGCATGGATATGTGGGTCCATTCATTTTGCAAGTTTTAATTCATGCCCATGTATAATTATGTGTGGATACATCCCAATAGTCGGTCCATGATCCTGCTATATTCTATTTGTCACCATCTTTATATTTTATCTAAAGTGCATGTGCCATCCTTTTATTTTATTTTCATCTAGTGGGCGCATGCGATATAAACTCTCCACTCCACTCACATAAAATAACAAGCTCCCTATGTGACATATCTCCTCATATGAATTTGAGTTGAGTTTGTGTTTTATTTGAATTTGTTCAATCCCATCAAAACCATCAACTTTCGATTGTCTCTGTGGATGCCACATATATTCATAGTTTCACCCATCTTCCAAAATATTTTGCTTGTGCCATCTACATATACCACATCTGGTGATACATGTATTATGGCATATTTCTTTCCTAATCTAAATCATCCCAATCCTACTCTTTTTGGCACCATGTGTATATCTACATGTTTCGTCCAGATCCTATCTACACTCCATTTTTTGAGCTTTTCCTAGTTATTCTGGCTAGCTAAGCAAATACCCCGTCGCTAGTTTATTTTGCCTCTTGATATTTTGTCTAATCCATTTGTTAATATGAAACCTAGCTAATTTCTCTCTCTCTCTAACATCCTATGTTAGCTAAGCTACTAGCTACCTATTCCAAAAATTCTAAACCCTGATCATACTCGATTATAGGTGTGCGCATGCAATCTACATATACACTCAAATTCCACCGTGGGCATGCATGTCCCATGCATGTGTTTGCACCATCACACATACACATCTTTTGCACCAATGCCAGCTCCATCGTGTCCTGGTCTGAACGCCAACCTGGCCTGGTGCACCCTCTCCACCTGAACCTAGCCCGGCTGCCTCCTGTTCCTCTTCTTTCTGTCGCTCGCGTGTGGTGCACGTGATACCACGTTCTGCCATGACCACAAAAGCAACCCAGCAGCAGCTGGCACAAGGTGTCGCCCCCTTCCACCCACCGCCAGGTCGAGTCCCCTCCCCTCTTTCTCCTTCCTCGCCCAAGAAACCACAACGCCACCATGTCCTTGTCGGGCATCTAAACCGCAGCCTCCACCTACCCTGGCCGACGTCGCCTGCTGCCGCCGTCGCCAGAGATAGCCGACGCGCCAAGGGTTGCGCGTGGAGCCTCTGGAATCGTGCGGAGCAAGGAGCGAGGAGGAGCAGCAGCTTCCCGACGCCGTGCCGCACGTCGTCGCCCTCGGTCACTGTCTCCCTGTCGCCGCCACCGTACCCTCATCAATGCCACACCCCAGTGAGCCCCCGCCTTGCCCAGCTCTCTGATTGCCGCGTCCGTCGCCACCCACCATGCCGTCCCAGCGTGCACGGGCAGCACCGACGCGCTCACTACCGCTCGCCAGCCCCTTCCGCAGACAGCAGTTGTGCACGCCGCAGCCTCTTCTAGCCCTCTGTTCCCAAGCCAACCTAGACCGCATCACTTCTTTTCTGGCTTCGATGAGCACCCGAGTGTGTAGAGAGGACAACCAGCATCACTCAGCTTCAAACCTCACTCAAAACCATGGCTCGTAGCACTCGCAATCTTCCTCGAAAGATTGGGAAATTTTTCTGTCCGCGCAACTTCTCGTGCGACAGTTTTGGCAGTATAGAAACCCATCTGTTCATCGTCAATTTCCGGGCTCCACAGTGTTCCACCGGAGAAACTCCGTACATGAAAGTTGTAGCCCTTCGTCGTAGCTGTGTTTTTTGTTTTTATGGTTTGGCCAGATTCTCGCTAGTTCGCTCGCCATCGTCCCCGCAAGTTTGGTCGCAGCTAGCCAGTTTTTTGAAAACGTTTTCAGTTCGTCAGGCCTGGAAAACACCTCCGCGGACCCTCTGTTCTTCCGCCGATTCTGGCGTATCCAGCCCTCGTCTGGCAATGCGGGTAACACGGAAGTCGTAGATCTTGTCCTCCTCTACGTTTTTCGTTTTTGCCGCATCTCAAAATTCCCAGCAGATCAATCGGGATCTTCGTCCGAAAACGCTCCCAGCTAGCAGTCTCGCGGCTCCAGTTTCAGTTCCGTCAGACAGAATCTCCGAGGATTTTGCAGAAGACCCCCGGAAGATTCTGCCCATCACGGACAGACCATCCCCCCCCCCCCCCCCCGCGCCCTGGATCGCCCACGTGTCAGCTGCCCGCTGGCCACGCGCGCGTTGTGGCCCCGCCACCCGGAGGCCCACCTGTCATCCACTGCGGCTAGGTCTACTCGCGGTGCAAAAAGTCCGGTCTAGTCCCCGCCGGGTCGGCTATGGCTGAGTCAGCATCAGCCCCACCCGTCAGCGTCTCAGGCTAGATTCTCCTGAGTGCAAAAAGTTTCTATGAGCCTTTTCCCAAATAAAACTAATTCCAGAAAATGTAAATATGTTTTTAATATCCAGAAATTAATAACTTCTAATTGGTAATTCCAAATAATACAAATAATATATGTTTTTTAATCAGAAAAATGTGAGGATTTCAAATATGCCATTCAAAATATCATTTGAGCAATCTAAATTTTCGAAATTGTTTAAATGCATTAAAAATGCCTTTTCTTAACTAATTAATAACTTTAATTCTACAACTCCAAATTCGACAAATAATATGTCTAAATCGATCAGCGCGACGAGCCCGTTCTAACTATGCATTCCTTGTTCTGAATTGCAGCATGCATCATATAAATATAAGGTATACAGGAACTTATTTGGGGTTAAATCGTGACCAAAAACTTAATAAATGATTTATTCTTGTACCCCACACCTCACCCATGCCATGCTACTTTATTGCCATGTAAATTGTGCATCATTCATCATGGCATGCTTGTTTGCTTGCCGCATTTTATTCATATGCTTGTGCACTTTATTTATGTTGGCCCTTGTTTGTTTGGTTCTTCTTCGAATAGACGCCCAGCAGGAGAATTATCAGGAATCATAGGAGTTCTACCCAGATCCGTCTCTCGCTTCAACTGAGTTGTCAGGCAAGCACTACCACATGCTTGCATACATATAGTACCTATTGCCTCTATCTTATTCTTGCATCATTGAGTCGCGATTGCATTAAATTGAATCCCAAGTATTGCATAGCCTTTACTTTTAAGCCCCACCGAAGCTTGTTCCTCCATCCCATGAGCCATTACTACAAGAGTTGTTTGAGCCATGCGGGTCGTAGAACAGCATGTGTAGGGTATGTGAGTGTCTGATGGATAATGAGGTACCTAAACAACTTAACCTGAGTAGTAATGGGATAACTAATAAAAGAGGCACCGGTGAGCAATATCTGCTATTTGGTTTTTCATGCTCACTTGTGTCCCATAGGACCCCGAGTACTTGATTCCTGTTCCTTGACTATTCGCACTATCCACATCCAGGAGGCCTTATGGACCCCCCTGAGCCAGAGCTTGATTCATTCCTATTTCTTGGGGCCACAATTAGTTTGGGGCTTTATTACTATCATGTACTTATGCCATGTTCACTGCTTTATTTAAGATTGTGCGAGGAGCACCTGTACTGTTTAGGGATCGCGGCACGATTTCATGGTATCGACAAGCCCAGTCACATTTTCGGGTTCCCAGTCGTTTACAGCCATTCTCGAAAACCCTGGGTCCGTCTCAGAGTCGGCCAACTTCGTTGCGGGTAGCTTATTGGGGTGGCCCCCTGAAATATTTCTGAATCGTGTGATCGCTTTGTCATGAATGCCTTGTTGCGTTTTGAGTTGGTTTTTCTGAGGTTGATCGAGTGTGTGTTGCTGTTTGTGCACCCCTGCAGGGTAAATCTTTCTGAAAGCCGTGTCTGCGGTTGTGGACAACTTGGAGCACAGTTTCTCGATCATAGACAAATATAACTAAAGTACCGCTTTTAATTTGACTAGGTACCTGACTAGTAAATAGTGCAATACTCATGGAATGGTTAATAAAACTTCCAATGGATGGGTTGTTCGTCCGCTTTCTCGTTGGTAAGCGAGAAGGAGGATGGATCTGTTAATTATACTGTTATAACTGTTGTTACTAATTAACGTACATCCGTCTATCATTGGTTAGGTGGATGGTTAGCGAGTATCTATAGACTTGTTAGTTATTATCTTTTGCTGCAATTGCGTCACCCCAGGTATATGTCCCCTTTAGAGGCATAAAGACTTGCTGAGTACCCCTACGGTCTCACACGATAAATTGTTTGATTCAGATGAACAGGTGTATTCACAAGGTGGATACTGGGTGGAGGAGACGGATGATGTTGGCAACGATCACTCGGTGTAGAGATTCCGGGGACGGGGATCCGTGAGATCTGTGGGCGGGATGTGTTTATTTATGTGGCATCTTATGTCGATTTGCTTCTTATCCGTACTCGGATCTTGTTTTCCGCTTCCGCCTGATACTCTGATGTTTGATGTATGAGGAGCTATCCTAAACTATTATCTCTATATAGGATATTTGGATCTTGCCGTATGGCGTTGCTATATTTCTGTTTCTTTTTAGATGGAATGGCTCTGAAAACTGTTGTATGATGGCTTGCATACATACTCACTTGTGTATGTAGTTGATCCCTTTGCCTGCCGATTACGCCGCTCGTTCTTGTCCCGATGTTCTGGAAGTGGTTAGTACGGCCAAAAGGTCTACCTGTGAGTGGCCCCTGGGCCCCACTATACTATTTTGACCACTTTCGCTCATCCAGGCATGCAACTAAGAGCGTAATTCACCGAGGTAGTTACAGTCCATATGTGATCTGTGGATAGAACACACATGCAATGATGATGTCTACGCACTTCTATTCTTGTAGACAGTTGTTGGGCCTCCAAGTGCAGAGGTTTGTAGAACAGCAACAAGTTTTCCCTTAATTGGATCACCCAAGGTTTATCGAACTCAGGGAGGAAGTGGTCAAAGGTATCCCCTCTCAAGCAACCCTGCAATCAAGATACAAGAAGTCTCTTGTGTCCCCAACACACCCAATACACTTGTCAGGTGTATAGGTGCACTAGTTCGGCGAAGAGATAGTGAAATACAAGTGGTATAAATAATTATAAGTGGTAACGGTGATAGAAGATAGCTTGATGGCGTGGAAGAGACTAAAAGCAAACTGAAATAAAGATGGAAGCAAGCAAACATGTAACAGATCTAGTAGCAAACGAAGTTTCAATGCTTAGAAACAAGGCCTAGGGATCATACTTTCGCTAGTGAACACTCTCATATAAATATATTATCTTCATGATACTACTCTTAACTACTCTCCGGTTGGACACTCTAATCAATCATAGAGCTATAACAGCACACCTCAAAGTAAGCCTTTCCCATCTAGAAAACCCCACACTGTCACTTTGAGTACTAGATGAGTCCAACAAACAACCCAATTTCACAAAGACATCCAACTCCAAATATAACTCATAACAAGTATTTGTAATCTCTAGCCTAAGTGCCACCATGGTGAGAACGCTATCACTTTCACACACATGGGGAGAGCAGAGATTCATTAAAGCACTTGGGTAGCAGAATAGATCTATAGATTACAAGCTCATGATCTCAATAAGATCACGCATAGAGAGAGAGATGAACACATAGCTACCGGTAGAACCCTTAGCCTCGAGAGAGAACTACTCCCTCCTCATCATGGGAATCAGCAATGGTGATGGAGATGGCGGTGGAGATCAATGGAGATGGCTCCGGGGGCACTTCCCCGTCCCGGCGGGGTGCCGGAACAGAGACTTTCTGTCCCCCGAATCTCCCCTTCGGTGGCGGCGGTGCTGCGGAACTTTTCGTGGCTGGAGGCTTAACGATTTAGGGTTTATGCCTTGGGAGGCTTCTTATAGGCCAGAGGGCCAGGTCGGTGGGCGGCCAGGGGGACCACACCACCTGGTGGCGCGGCCAGGGCTAGCCCGTGCCACCACATGGTGTGGCCGCCCTGTGGCCCCTCTCCGTCTCGTCTTCTGGCTCCGTGAGTCTTCTGGTAAAATATCAACTTTGGCTTTTATCCCGTCCAATTCCGAGAATATTCATTTTCTGACTTTCTGGAACCAAAAACAACAGAAAACAGGCAACTGGTACTGTGGCTCTTGTTAATAGGTTAGTCCAAGAAATCATATGAAAAGTACTCCAAAGTTGGAACAAAACACAAGAAAGTGGATAAAACCAAGCATGGAACATCAAAAATTATAGATACATTTGTAATGTATCTACATCCCCAAGCTTAACTCCTGCTCGTCCTCGAGTAGGTAAGTGATAAAAAGGAAGAATATTTTTTGAGGTGACATGCACCATCAAAGACTTGATCAAAGTATTTGTAAAACATTCAAAGCTGGGATCATAGTACTTCAATCATAAGATGAAATACAAAGTTCTAGCAATAAGCAAAGAAACTATGATGCAACATGAAAAGGCACAAACAAAAGATTCATGAAAAACAATGCTTTGCAAGACGTTTGTTTGTTTCACATAAAGAAAACATAGCATAATAGTATTCAGCTTGTCCCTCAATAGAGTAGCAAATATAAATGCATAGGACACCTTCAAAGTTCATAAGAGTGACTAGATACAATAGTTTAAAACAAGCAATATCAAAGTATGCATCAATCAACTAGTCTTGGGAAAATGCACATAGAACTAAGAATGGCCACTATGCTCTCAAAGTAAGTGCATAAAGATAGAAGGTGGAGACTCAATGTAATGGTGGAAGAAAAGCCTTTGTAAAAGGAAGTAGGGATTCAAGTCTCATAAAGAGCTTCCAAAAATTATGGTACTTACAGATTTCAGCTCTCATTGCCCTATCATAAGCATCTTGAAGGTGATTAAGGTTAAATTGACACAACTAAGAGGATATGCTTGACAAGTTATAAACCGAAATCTCATGCCCCTTACTTACGAAGACCGATCCTCATGCTACTCAGCTTCAGTCACGAGTAAGCTCTTGTAATTGTAAGTATGTGTGTATCATTAAGAACCGCCAACAGGGTACCCCTTGCACATGATACGGGAGCTTTCCCATAATCAAAATGACAAGGCAAGCAGACAATGAGCATCTCAGCAATCTTTTTATTTGCTATTTGCATAGGTTTTTATTGAGGATGCTTCATAGAGTGCTCATTATGGAGATGTTGCAAGTTTCCACCATGATTAGGAATGTCTTAGGCTAGTGGCCTAGACGTTTCTCTAACACACATACAAACTCCATCTTACAAGTTCCACTTTTATTTCACACCGCCGGGATCCGTAAGCAAAAGAACATGATATCGACGAGGTACAAAGTACAAGTGCAATGTTGAAAGCGTTCCCCATGGTACATGGTTCTGCTAATTTCAACTTATAAAGCGCAAGCATATATGCAACAAAGAAGGACCCAATGGTTCAAGTTTATTAGATGCAAAAGAGTAAAGTGTGCCATCAAGTTCGTGAGAGCTTTAATCACTAGTTTTCTCATAACAAGTTTAATTTGGAAGATAAACAAAAGCATGAATATACTTGGAATAGCATAATCTAGTAGGTAGGTATGGTGGACTCTTTGGAATAACTTGGTTTAAGGAGTTGGATGCATGAGTGGAACTCATACTTGGTTGTGGAGGCTAGCAAAAGACTGGGAGCGACAAACTAAGAGAGCAATAATGGCCATAATCATGCAGAGCGACAAAACATCATTGATAAAAGCATAAAGAGATACTACAATTTGAAAACTAAAGGATCATAAAGGCTATGGTGACTTTAGATAGTCATAACATGGCGTGAGCATGCGCCAAGTCAACCCAAATAAAGCATCAAAGGAGAATACCACTATACTATGCTTTAATATGCTAAAACAACGCATGATTCATCCAAGGCACATTAAGCAATCTCAGTTGTTTATAACAAGTCATGCTAAAACAAATAATACTAAGCATAAAGCCAAAACAATATCAAGCATGGCATGACAAAGCATAGGCCACAGTCAAAAACAAGCTCTCTTTACCACTTAAGTATGAGCTTTCCTACCCTTTTCCAAACCAAACCAAACTATTTGAAAACCAATGTATGAAAGAGGGGGTCCAACCAATTTATTCAGAAAACTAAGAAAACCAAGAAAACGAAAAACCAAAACTAAAACGAAAAAGAAGACGCTCCAAGAACAACACAACCGTGCATGAAACAATAAAAATGAAGCGTTTGGAAGAAACCTGGGATTTTTATTGATGAAGAAGGGGATGCCTTGGGCATCCCAAGCTTTGACGCTTGTACTTCTTGGATATTTCTTGGGGTGACACGCGTGGCATCCCCAAGCTTGAGCTTTATTCCATCCTTCATCTCATTACTCATTTCTTCCATACACCTGAAATTTTTCCTTCATACAAAACTTCACACAATCCTTATTAGCAACATTAGTGCACTCAAGATAAATAAGTCTTAAGGTTCAGTAATAACACCAATAAACTTCCATTAGAACACTAGCTACTGTAGTACTTTCCTATAAAAGCTCAATTCCCCAAAAGAACTCAAAAAAGAACCAACAAGAAGCAAATGCAGAAAATGGCAGAAATCTATTAAAACGGACGAGCAGGTAAAGATGAATTTTTTCGTAGACCTTCTGTTGCTCAAATAAAAAAGTGTGGAACTAACGAAAGTTAGATAAAAACCTGAGACAGAAGCACAAATAATTACAGCTCAATCCGACATACAGAGCTCTCTCGCGAATTTTTACGGTGAAGCACAAAAATCTGTTTCGGGACAGCAACTTTCCCAATCATTACTTCTCTCTCATTAGAGGTTATTCTTGGCACAAAAGGCAAATAAAAAGGATAAGGAGCGGTTATTACAGAGGTAATAACTTCCAAGACTCATATAAAACTTTTGGGTTATCTCCCAATAAGTACTTTTCTTTAACGCCTTTAAGTTAGGCATCATAGTTTGAGAAGATGCTCACATAAGAAGTATGAATTGAAGTAAAAGAGAGCATCAAGAAGCAAATTCAAAGCACATTTAAGTCTAACCCACTTCCTATGCATAGGAATCTTGTAAAGAAACAAGTCATGAAAGCACAAGGCAACAAGCATAGTAAAGCAAAACAAGTGCAACTTCAAGACTTTCAACATGAAGAGGGGAAGCTTAATAATGATGAGATATATAAGACCATGTTTCCCTCTCTCATAATAACTTTCAGTAGCATCATGAATAAAATTAACAATATAACTATCACATAAAACATTCTTATCACGAGCCACATCCATAAAAGAATTAATACTCTCCACATAACCATAGTCATTCTTATTAATTGTAGTGGGAGCAAGATCAACTAAATAGCTATCATTATTATTCTCATCACCATAATCATCAAATATAGGAGGCATATTGTAATCGTTAATTTTCTCCTTCATAGTAGGTGGGCTGAAAATATCATACTCATCATTGTAATCATCATATATTGGAGGTGTAGTATCATCATAAGCAATAGAATAATTATCTTCCAAATTGTGTTCATTTGTAAACATATCATCATTGGAAGGAGCATGGATAGCACTAATAATATAGCAATTATTAATATCATCATTTTCAGAATTGGTACCAAAGAGATTTTCAATATCAAAAGAAGTGTGCTTTTCCCAATCATGATCACTACTATAGGTAACAGGCATAGGAACATCGTCGAGTTCAGAATCATCAAAAACTATAATAGGAGCAACATGCTTAGGGGAAAATACTGTTTCCTCCCTCCTTTTACTCCTCTTTTTCTTCTTTATCTTCTTCTTTTTAGGAGGGAGAGGCTTGAAAGGAAGCTTATCCATATACCCTGGTTTATTATTAGAGACAATAGAAGAAATTTTGGAGGATTCCTTCTTTTCATTAATAAGCTCAAAACACATATTAGTCCTATCATATTTTGGTAACATCTCATCTTCTATAATATTTTGTATGTAAGTATTTGTGTGGCAATTATCAACACAATAAAGATGAAAACCATGCATGACACTATTCATATCAAAAGCACCCATATCAACCAAAGAGGTTTTTCTTGATAAATCTTCACAGCCCAAAAATAATGTAAGTTCATCATGCTGATTAGGAGTGATCATGTCATCACAATACAAACTTGTAGTACTCATTGGATTAGAAGGGCTATTATTATGGCCCGAGCATTGAAAATTGAAATGACCCACTTCAAAGCAAAGTTCACAAATAAAAGGATAAAGGGCACAAACTTGTTTACCAAGATCATTTAAAGCCCTATACCACATTCTAGTTTTTTCATTTCTGTGGGTGATACAATATTCTTCTTCAATTTTATTATTCTCACAAGGTCTATGTATTCCACAAAAATTAACATGCTTATAAGAAATAGTACTTTCAGAGGCTTGAGCATGTTTATTGCTATCATTAACAACAATTGCATTTTCCATGCAAGTGCCTTTAAAAGGCTCATGATACATGTCCCAATTTTATTTAGGAGCATTAATATGAGAAGCAAAGGTTTTAAAACAATCAATAAGAATTTGAGGATCAAGACCAAATTTAGCACTAAGCTCTTGAAAATTAGTAGTTTCAGCGAAAGACTTAATGCAATCATACTCATAGTTTATACCTGGTTCTTTACCTTTGTTGTTATCCCAATCTTTGGTATTGCTCTGAATTGTTTCAAGAAGATCCCACTTAGCTTTGCTCTCCTTACTTGTGAAGGATCCCTCTAAAAAAGTATCTAGATAGTCCTTGTAATGTCCTGAAAGCCTTGCATAAAAATTATTAATAACAATATTCCTAGGGAGCTCATGAATGGGACATTTGAGCATTAGTGACTTCAATCTCCCCCATGCTTGGGCAATACTTTCTCCATCATGAGGATGAAAATTATAAATATAATTCCTATCTTTATGAATTTCATGAGGAGGATCAAATTTAGAGTAAAAGAGAGATTCAAGTTCCTTCCACTCCAAATGATGAGGATCATCTAGTAGCTCATACCACTCCTTTGCTTTGCCCTTAAGTGATAAAGAAAATAGCTTCCTCTTAACTTGGTTCATTGAAATACCTGCACACTTGAACAACCCACATAATTCATGTATAAAGAGTAAATGATCATCAGGATGGACAGTTCCATCTCCAAAATAAGAGTTATTCATAACACGTTCAACAATTTTTATAGGTATTTTAAAAGGGATGCTTTCAGTATGTGGATTTAGAATATCACAAGTGTCATTAGAATTACCACATACGGGAGATAAAGTATCATCAGAGCAAACTTTCTACTTTAAAACTAGGGAAGTAAAAAGATCATTTTCATAAAAACTAACTTCCCCAAGCTTAGACATTTCCATAGCATTAGTAACAAAGGTGCTCAAAAGATTCATACTAATAACATTGCTATTAGCATGCAAAGAAGGTTCCAAGGGTTTTTTTAATTTTCTTTTCAAACAATTCAAGTTCTAACTTAGGAAAAATAATAAAAAGCTCTCTAATTTTTTTGTTGTTTTCCATTAAGCCTAACTAGTGAAAACAAGAAACAAAAAGACAAAATTGCAGAATCTAAAGGAAATAACTTTGAGCACTCACACCGGAGGATGTGAGTACCTTTTACCTTACCTCCCGGCAATGGCGCCCTACGCACTTCTATTCCTGTAGACACTTGTTGGGCCTCCAAGTGCAGAGGTTTGTAGAACAGCAACAATTTTTCCCTTAAGTGGATCACCCAAGGTTTATCGAACTCAGGGAGGAAGTGGTCAAAGGTATCCCCTCTCAAGAAACCCTGCAATCAAGATACAAGAAGTCTCTTGTGTCCCCAACACACCCAATACACTTGTCAGGTGTATAGGTGCACTAGTTCGGCGAAGATATAGTGAAATACAAGTGGTATAAATAATTATAAGTGGTAACGGTGATAGAAGATAGCTTGATGGCGTGGAAGAGACTAAAAGAAACTGAAATAAAGATGGAAGCAAGCAAACATGTAACAGATATAGTAGCAAACGAAGTTTCAATGCTTAGAAATAAGGCCTAGGGATCATACTTTCGCTAGTGAACACTCTCATATAAATATATTATCTTCATGATACTACTATTAACTACTCTCTGGTTGGACACTCTAATCGATTGTAGGGCTATAACAGCACACCTCAAAGTAAGCCTTTCCCATCTAGAAAACCCCACCCTGTCACCTTGAGTACTAGATGAGTCCAACAAACAACCCAATTTCATAAAGACATCCAACTCCAAATATAACTCATAACAAGTATTTGTAATCTCTAGCCTAAGTGCCACCATGGTGAGAACGCTATCACTTTCACACACATGGGGAGAGCAGAGATTCATTAAAGCACTTGGGTAGCAGAATAGATCTATAGATTACAAGCTCATGATCTCAATAAGATCACGCATAGAGAGAGAGAGATGAACACATAGCTACCGGTAGAACCCTTAGCCTTGAGAGAGAGCTACTCCCTCCTCATCATGGGAATCAGCAATGGTGATGGAGATGGCGGTGGAGATCAATGGAGATGGCTCCGGGGGCACTTCCCCGTCCTGGCGGGGTGCCGGAACAGAGACTTGTTGTCCCCCAAATCTCCCCTTCGGTGGCGGCGGTGCTGCGGAACTTTTCGTGGCTGGAGGCTTGACGATTTAGGGTTTATGCCTCGGGAGGCTTCTTATAGGCCAGAGGGCAAGGTCGGTGGGCGGCCAGGGGGACCACACCACCTGGTGGCGCGGCCAGGGCTAGCCCGTGCCACCACATGGTGTGGCCGCCCTGTGGCCCCTCTCCGTCTCGTCTTCTGGCTCCGTGAGTCTTCCGGTAAAATATCAACTTTGGCTTTTGTCCTGTCCAATTCCGAGAATACACATTTTCTGACTTTCTGGAACCAAAAACAGCAGAAAACAGGCAACTAGCACTGTGGCTCTTGTTAATAGGTTAGTCCAAGAAATCATATGAAAAGTACTCCAAAGTTGGAACAAAACACAAGAAAGTGGATAAAACCAAGCATGGAACATCAAAAATTATAGATACATTTGTAATGTATCAAATGACACTCGTTAATCCATGTGTGGTTTGTGTAAAGAACACACATGCAATGACTCTAGTGGTTGATCCATGTGTGGTTTGTGGAAATAACACACATGCAATGATTCTAGTGGTTGATCCATGTGTGGTTTGTGGAAATAACACACATGCAATGACTCTAATGGATCCATAAGTGGTTTGAGGAAAATAATACATATGCAATGACCACTGGTTGATCCATATGTGGTTTTGGAAAAGAACACACATCCAATGAACACAGGTGGATCGATGTGTGGTTTGTGGAAAATAACACACATGAAATGAGTCTAGTGGTGGTTTAGTATAAGAACACACATGCAATGACTCTAGTGGGTCCACATGTGGTCTGTAAAAAGAACACACATGCAATGACCACTGGTTGATCCATATGTGGTTTTTTGAAAAAAAAAAACATGCAATGACTCTAATGGATCCATATGTGGTTTGTGAAAAGAACACACATACAATGACCACTTCTTGATCCATGTGTGGTTTGTGCAAAGAACACACATGCAATGACAGTGGTGGATCCATGTGTGGTTTGTGAAAAGAACACACATGCAATGAGTCTAGTGTTGTTTTAGTATAAGAACACACATGTAATGACTCTAGTGGGTCCACATGTGGTTTGTGAAAAGAACACACATGCAATGACACCGGTTGATCCATATGTGGTTTGTCGAAAAGAACACACATGCAATGACCACTGGTTGATCCATAAGTGGTTTGTGGAAAGAACACACATGCAATGAACACTGGTGGATCCATAAGTGTTTTGTGGAAAGAACACACATGCAATGACTCTAGTGCTGGTTTTAGTATAAGAACACACAAACAATGACTCTAATGGGTCCATATGTGATTTGTGGAAAGAACACACATGCAATGACACTAGTGGATCCATAAGTGGTTTGTGGAAAGAACACACACGCAATGACTCTAATGCTGGTTTTAGTATAAGAACACACATGCAATGACTCTAGTGGGTCCATATGTGATTTGTGGAAAGAACACACATGCAATGACACTAGTGGATCCACAAGTGGTTGGAAAGAACACACATGCAATGACTCTAGTGCTGGTTTTCGTATAAGAACACACAAGCAATGACTCTAGTGGGTCCATATGTGCTTTGTGGAAAGAACACATATGCAATGACACTGGTTGATCCATGTGTGGTTTGTCGAAAAAACACACATGCAATGACTCTAGTGGTTGATCCATGTGTGGTTTGTGGAAATAACACACATGCAATGACTCTAGTGGTTGATCCATGTGTGGTTTGTGGGAATAACACACATGCAATGACTCTAATGGATCCATAAGTGTTTTGTGGAAAAGAACACACATGCAATGACCACTGGTTGATCCATATGTGGTTTGTGGAAAAGAACACTCATGCAATGAACACTGGTGGATCCATATGTGGTTTGTGGAAAATCACACACATGCAATGAGTCTAGTGCTGGTTTTAGTATAAGAACACACATGCAATGACTCTAGTGGGTCCACATGTGGTTTGTGAAAAGAACACACATGCAATGACCACTGGTTGATCCATATGTGGTTTTTGGAAAAGAACACACATGCAATGACTCTCATGGATCCTATTGTGGTTTGTGAAAAGAACACATATACAATAACAACTTGTTGATCCATGTGTGGTTTGTGCAAAGAACACACATGCAATGACAGTGGTGGATCCATGTGTGGTTTGTGAAAAGAACACACATGCAATGAGTCTAGTGCTGGTTTTAGTATAAGAACACACATGTAATGACTCTAGTGGGTCCACATATGGTTTGTGAAAAGAACACACATGCAATGACACCGGTTGATCCATATGTGGTTTGTGGAAAAGAACACACATGCAATGACCACTGGTTGATCCATAAGTAGTTTGTGGAAAGAACACACATGGAATGAACACTGCTGGATCCATAAGTGGTTTGTGGAAAGAACACACATGCAATGACTCTAGTGCTGGTTTTAGTATAAGAACACACAAGCAATGACTCTAATGGGTCCATATGTGTTTTGTGGAAAGAACACACATGCAATGATACTAGTGGATCCATAAGTCGCTTGTGGAAATAACACACATGCGATGACTCTAGTGCTGGTTTTAGTATAAGAACACACATGCAATGACTCTAGTGGGTCCATATGCGATTTGTGGAAAGAACACACATGCAATGACACTGGTTGATCCATGTGTGGTTTGTGGAAATAACACACATGCAATGACTCTAGTGGTTGATCCATGTGTGGTTTGTGGATATAACACACATGCAATGACTCTAGTGGGTCCATATGTGATTAGTGGAAAGAAAATACATGCAATGACACTAATGGATCCATACGTGGTTTGTGGAAAGAACACACATGCAATGACTCTAGTGCTGGTTTTAGTATAAGAACACACAAGCAATGACTCTAATGGGTCCATATGTGATTTGTGGAAAGAACACACATCAATGACACTGGTTGATCCTTGTGTGGTTTGTGGAAAGAACACACATGCAATGACTTTAGTGGTTGATCCATGTGTGGTTTGTGGAAATAACACACATGCAATGACTCTAGTGGTTGATCCATGTGTGGTTTGTGGAAATAACACACATGCAATGACTCTAATGGATCCATACGTGGTTTGTGGAAAAGAACACACATGCAATGACCACAGGTTGATCCATATGTGGTTTGTCGAAAAGAACACACATGCAATGAACACTGGTGGATCCATGTGTGGTTTGTGGAAAAGAACACACAAGCAATGAGTCTAGTGCTGGTTTTATTATAAGAACACACATGCAATGACTCTAGTGGGTCCACATGTGGTTTCTGAAAAGAACACACATCTAATGACCACTGGTTGATCCATATGTGGTTTTTGGAAAAGAACACACATGCAATGACTCTAATGAACCCATATGTGGTCTGTGAAAAGAACACACATACAATGACTCTAGTGCTGGTTTTAGTATAAGAACACACAAGTAATGACTCTAGTGGGTCCATATGTGATTTGTGGAAAGAACACACATGCAATGACACTGGTTGATCCATGTGTGGTTTGTGGAAAGAACACACATGCAATGCCATTGGTTGATCCATGTGTGGTTTGTGGAAAGAACACACATGCAATGACTCTGGTGCTAGTTTTTATATAAGAACACATATACAATGACTCTAGTAGGTCCGCATGTAGTTTGTGAAAAGAACACACATGCAACGACCACTAGTTGATCCATAAGTTGTTTGTGGAAAATAACACACATGCAATGAACACTGGTGGATCCATGTGTGGTTTGTGGAAAAGAACACACATGCAATGAGTCTAGTGTTAGTTTTAGTATAAGAACACACATGCAATGACTCTAGTGGGTCCACATGTGGTTTGTGAAAATAACACACATGCACTGACTCTAATGGATCCATATGTGGTTTGTGAAAAGAACACACATACAATGACCAATTGTTGATCCATGTGTGGTTTGTGGAAAGAACACACATGCAAAGACAGTGGTGGATCCATGTATGGTTTGTGAAAAGAACACACATTCAATGAGTCTAGTGCTGGGTTTAGTATAAGAACACACATGTAATGACTCTAGTGGGTCCACATGTGGTTTGTGAAAAGAACACACATGCAATGACATCGGTTGATCCATATGTGGTTTGTGGAAAAGAACACACATGCAATGACCACTGGTTGATCCATAAGTGGTTTGTGGAAAGAACACACATGCAATGAACACTCCTGGATCCATAAGTGGTTTGTGGAAAGAACACACATGCAATGACTCTAGTGCTGGTTTTAGTATAAGAACACACATGCAATGACTCTAATGGGTCCATATGTGATTTGTGGAAAGAACACACATGCAATGATACTAGTGGATCCATAAGTCATTTATGGAAAGAACACACATGCAATGACTCTAGTGCTGGTTTTAGTATAAGAACACACAAGCAATGACTCTAGTGGGTCCATATGTGATTTGTGGAAAGAACACACATACAATAACCACCTATTGATCCATGTGTGGTTTGTGGAAAGAACACACATGCAATGATAGTGGTGGATCCATGTGTGGTTTGTGAAAAGAACACACATGCAATAAGTCTAGTGCGTGTTTTAGTATAAGAACACACATGCAATGACTCTAGTGGGTCCACATGTGGTTTGTGAAATGAACACACATGCAATGATCACTGGTTGATCCATATGTGGTTTGTGGAAAAGAATATACATGCAATGAACACTGGTGGATCCATGAGTGGTTTTTGGAATGAACACACATGCAATGAACACCTTTCGATCCATAAGTGGTTTCTGGAAAGAACACACATGCTGTGACTCTAATGCTGGTTTTAGTATAAGAACACACAAGCAATGACTCTAGTGGATCCATAAGTGGTTTGTGGACAGAACACACATGCAATGACTCTAGTGTTGGTTTTAGTATAAGAACACACAAGCAATGACTATAGTGGGTCCATATGTGATTTGTGGAAAGAACACACATGCAATGACACTAGTGGATCCATAAGTGGTTTGTGGAAAGAACACACATGCAATGACTCTAGTGCTCGTTTTAGTATAGGAACAAACAAGAAATGACTCCAGTGGGTCCATATGTGATTTGTGGAAAGAACACACATGCAATGACACTAGTTGATCTATGTGTGGTTTGTGGAAAGAACACACATGCAATGACTCTAGTGGTTGATCCATGTGTGGTTTGTGGAAATAACACACATGCAATGACTCTAGTGGTTGATCCATGTGTGGTTTGTGGAAATAACACACATGCAATGACTCTAATGGATCCATAAGTGGTTTGTGGAAAAGAACACACATGCAATATGTCTAGTGCGTGTTTTAGTATAAGAACACACATGCAATGACTCTAGTGGGTCCATATGTGATTTGTGAAAGGACACACATGCAATGACACTGGTTGATCCATGTGTGGTTTGTGGAAAGAACACACATGCAATGCCATTGGTTGATCCATGTGTGGTTTGTGGAAAGAACACACATGCAATGAACACTGGTTGATCCATAAGTGGTTTGTGGAAAGAACACACATGCAATGACAGTGGTGGATCCATAAGTGGTTTGTGGAAAGAACACACATGCAATGACAGTGGTGGATCCATGTGTGGTTTGTGAAAAGAACACACATGCAATGAGTCTAGTGCTGGTTTAAGTATAAGAACACACATGCAATGACTCTAGTGGGTCCACATGTGGTTTGTGAAAATAACACACATGCAATGACACCGGTTGATCCATATGGGGTTTGTGGAAAAGAACACACATGCAATGACCACTGATTGATCCATAAGTGGTTTTTGGAAAGAACACACATGCAGTGAACACTGGTTGATCCATGTTTGGTTTGTGAAAAGAACACATATGCAATGCCATTGGTTGATCCATATGTGGTTTGTAAAAAGAACTCACATGCAATGACACTAGTTGATCCAAATGTGGTTCATGACAGGAACACACATGCAATGACTCTTGTGGATACAAATGTGGTTTGTGGAAAGAACACACATGCAATGAACTCTAGTGGATCTATCTTGGCATAATTTGATGTATGCCACGATGCATTTTATTGTAAAAGACACCCACTTTATATTTTTATACTACTCAGCTTTGCCCTTGGTTGTTTGATACTACCCAGTTTTGCACCCCCCCCCCCCTCTCTCTTTCGTAGAAGCCAAACCTTTGCCCACTCTGTCTGCTACGCTCTAATTGGTTGTCACAGTTGTCACGTGGATCGTGCGCACCAACCGTTGATCCTGTGTGATCCAACGAGGCTCGTTGCATACATCGTGCCCTTCACAGGACAGCGTGAGACAGCACGGACATCTCCCTCAACGAGACTTCTACAAGAAGGAACACGATGCCGTCCATGGAAAAAGTCGTTGAGTGGTCATGTCATGTTTAATCTAGTCTGCAAAGGCTACAAGTCTACTGCACGGCAACTGGTCATTCACGGACCACCGGCTATACCATTTTTACTATGCAGCGTGCCTACACTCTCACTTCCGACAGGCCCCCACCACACGAACCTTCCACACGGCAGCCATAGCCGGAAGAGCTGCCAACTGGGTCCCTCGAGGAGGCCTAAACGTCCCCGCATTAAAAACCTAGCCTATCGGGTCCTCCATTCGCACTCATCCACTACTCTCTCTTCCCTATCCAGCAAAACCCCACAATCTTGAATGTACTTGCACGAACCTTCTCCATGAAACCAGTGTGTTGGGGTGAGTGTCCGGGCATCACCGTCGGGGTGGTGCTTCACGCGGCAGATCTGGAGGAGCATCACGCAGCACAAGCCGAGGAGGACGTGCAGTTCAACCCCTTGGGGGACCATGTGCTCGCCGGTGCTGACGACTTAGGAGGCGCCGATGAGGGCGTTGAGTTCGACGAACATGCTCTGCTCGTGTACCCGGAGGTACATCTATTTCTACATGTTTCATATTTTCTGTTCGAGCTTAATCTATCCTGGCATGATAAAAAAATCTAGTCCTAATGATTAGATGCAACGTACGAACCGGTAAATGGAGAGATCTAGTCTGTTCTGAATGAATCCACATTATTTATTTATTAATAAGTTACCAAGAACACAAACCACATTAATTTAGGAGCGAGCTAGGGAGACGGCCGTAATGAACTGCTGAACCTGTATAGACATGTTATTGCATCGAAAGTAACTTGGAATGGTGGAAGGAATATATATTTATTATATTGCTCATTTTGGTTTGTATTCCATACATTACAGGTGTATTCAAGTGAGATGGACTCTGACAAGGAGACCAGGGACAACAAGAGCCACCATGTCATGAAGAAGCTCAAGAGCGGGATAATCCCTTTCCGCACTCGACTTGGGGAGCTCAAGTGCCCTTTCTGTAAGAAAGGAGTCAACCCGAGGATTGCCAGCTTGATTCCGCATGCGGTTGGCATCGGTAAAAGCCTGGCTAGTAAACACAAGTCGTCTACCAAGGCTAAGCACGCTGCTTATGGCAAGTTCCTGAGGGAGTATGTTAAGACCGGCCTAGTGTCCCCTTACTTAGGAATCAGCAACTCCTAGCCAACCAACCCCGTCACTGTGCTAGCCCGGCCACTAATAATATTTGTAGTTCTCTTACCGTATCTAGACCCTTAAAATATGGGGATTTCTATTTTCGTACCCTTCAAAATATATTCAAGTTCATCTGTTTATGGAGTTAAAGTTCCGGTGTACTCGTTATTTTGCATGGATAGAGGGGTGCTCCCGACAGAACAAGGGTTATCTTGTCCGCTAGATAACAGAGGATCAACGGCTGGTGGGCAAAACTGAGTACAACTGAATCGCCATGGTTAGACACGAGGGAAAAAACGTGACTCACGGTACGCGTGTGCGGTGCACGGGGCGGTAGCGGACACGTGTGTCCGTGCACGATGCATTAGCGTACGCGGTGCACGGCAGTGCAACGAAACATCGCTTCCATTCTCCTTTAATAGAGGCCTCCTCACTCCCAGTCATCACGCACTCGCTCACTCAACCGTCTCCACTGTCCCACAACCTTCTGCAAAAGCCCAACAAAACCCCAACCACGCCGGCGACGGAGAAGATCGACGCGGTGGCCATCAGCGCCTCCAAGGCCATCGGCGAGGAGCCCCCATCCCCGTCCCCGCATCCGCCGTGGCCGCCGGCGAGGAGGCCCCCGCCGGTCTCGGACAGATCCCGCTCGGCTGGGACCCCTACGAGGAGGTTGTCTGCATAAGGTCGGAGAACCCCTACGACACCAGCATCACCGACCCATGGTCTGAGGTAACCAGGGTTTTCTCCTCTTCCCTTGTTCTTCCACCGTTCCCATCGTTGGATGCTAGATCGTATGTTATTAGGGATCGGCTGTTCGTATTTTTTACAGTAGCTAATCCTCTTGTGCTAGATCTCGATTTTTGATGAATCCCCCTGTTCGTAGTTGGGATCAGTATTCGATTTGGTTTGAGATTTGGGGAATAATCGGGAGATCTCATTCGGTTAATTTATGCAAAAAAAATCAATCCCGATAATCAAAGTATCTCAATCATGTCCTTATTTCACTCTACTGTTTTTTTTCAACAGGAGGATAGCAGCGACCTCCGCAGCGACGACGAGTCCAAGGACACCAAGACTCGTCAGGTGCTGAGGAGGCTGAAGTCCGGCCAGTACGACAACTTCTTTGTCGACGACGTCTATAGGTGCCCCTTCTATGCCACCAGGAGGCTCTGTGCCACGGACTTCAACTCCCTCGTGAAGCATGCCGAGGATGTGAGGACCTGTGGCGAGTCTGTGAACGTCCACGGCTTCAGGGCCAAGCACCAGGCGCTCGGTCTTCACCTCCGCAACCTCCAGAAGGTGGCTATCGAGGAGGGTCGCATGCCTCCGATTAGACCCAAGGTGCCCAAGGTTAAGGGGCTGGGCAGCAAGAAGTGGAAGAGGTGCTAGAGGGAGGAGGCGGATGTCCTCCTGGCAGAGGCCACGAGGGGCCACTAATCAGCTGCTGCTGCTGCTGTAAAGCAGCTTCTTTTGTCTTGTATGTGTTGAAGCAGTCCGCTGCTACTGCTAAGCAGCCTAATTGTTGAACCTCGTTAAGTACCGTACTATATAACCTATATTAGCTGCTTTATCTACATCTGCTCT
The DNA here is from genome assembly GCA_910589775.1 of Avena eriantha. Lineage (NCBI taxonomy): Eukaryota > Viridiplantae > Streptophyta > Magnoliopsida > Poales > Poaceae > Avena > Avena eriantha. The sequence goes on from OU342742.1 coordinate 387,408,297, forward strand.
GTTTACTGAATTTATTTATGGTGCTGGTTTGTTTTGCTGCTCTAGATTTGCTACTAGATTTGGGAAAAATGATCGCAAAAGGAACAATGAATGAAGAGAGAAGCTGCTCTAGATTCCCTACCTTTTTGGGCAAAAAAAACACAACTGTTAGAGAGAGAGGGGAAAAGGTGCTCTTAAAAAGGCCAAATAACAAAAAAAATCTACTTTAGGCGTCATGGCGCACGTAATGGCCAAGCCTTTGACCAGACGACACTCCCCTCCGAGCACATGTGAGGGCTTCGGAATATCGGGAGGACAAACGAGACACAATGTTGCTATAGCTAAATCTGATAAAAAGCTGAATTTGGCTTTACCATGCAATTTGGATAGAGCTCCACAATGTAGCTATTCTAAATCCCTAAACTATGTGGTGCGTTGAAACCTAATGATTTTCCACCGACACGTGTGTTGCAAAGTTGCTTGATCGTGCATGCTTACACAAGTGGCCTACAGAGAAACTTATAGAAGCATGGGTAAACGAGCTTCATTTTAGCAAATTCGGGACAAGCTTTGCGCAATCGGCAGGCCTGATTGGCTAGGCAGTTGCCCTAGGGTGCAGGGATGCTAGGTCCACGTCTATGCATACACTTTTTAAACTTGTTAGGAATTAATAATAATTGTACAATTCCTTCTGTCCTGTCACGTTACATCGTGTCAGCACCGCGCACCCGCTGCGGATCGGCAACAGGACGGTGGTCTACGTGACCGGTCTCTGCCACACCAAAGCCACATCGCACACCCGTCCCATCGCCTACCAGGACGGACGCTGAATTTAATCGCTAGGATTGGAAACCATCGGTGCTCGCCCGGTCAAACTTGCTTCCGCATGGGTATGACCGGAATATTGGTAAACGGAATTTAAGAATCGCCTTCCGTCTCCTCAGCACATCACTGTGCAAAAATCCCCAACTCATTCCTTCCACCGACGCCGCCACAGCAAGAACCATCGACGTTGCCGCAGGCACCGCCTCCGCCTGGCCATACCACCGCAACAGATCACTCCACCTCCACGCCCAGTCCCAGCCACCGCTACCGACCCTAGGCCACCGCCGCCGCATTAGCTGCTGCCATGGATGTAGAGTACGGCGTGTTCGGCGACGGGAGCGACTACACCGACGAGTACACCGTCACCACCCATGGCACCCCCAAGCTGACGGTCGTCCACACAAATGCGTCAGCGGAGGTCGCCAAGGTCGTCGCAATGTACGAGCGGTGGCTATAGGAGCCGATGGACAGGTACAAGATCGTCGGCCTTGACCTCGAGTATACCGGAGATAGGAAGAGGACAGCGCTTTTGCAGCTAGTTTGATCTCGTTACTGACATGCACTCTTTTCTCGTTCCCGTGATATAACATTATAGTGATCATATCACTTGCTTGCAAGCTATCTCAATGTGATATCACTAAGAGGGCCCAGAGTATATCTATCCGTCATCGGGATTAACAAATTCCACTCTTGATCCATGAGCCTCAACATAACACCTTCGGAATACCCGAACCCATCTTTATAGTCACCCTATTACGGTGTGACGTTTGATGTTATCAAAGAATTCTTCCGGTGTTAGCAATTAACATGATCTCATTGTCTAAGGATAAAGATTACTTCATATGATGTTATTGCAATATAAACAAAATGACTTTGATCGTATTGCTATACTTCGGATGAATGTTCATCACATCATTTCACAAATGATGTGACCTCGTTATTAACAACATCCAATGTCTATGATCAGAAAACCTTGATCATCTTGTTAATCAACGAGCTAGTTTGAAAGGACATTTACTGTCATAATTACTTTTGGTGTTCGTTAACAACAAGTAGATCATTTTATAGTATGATTTTGTCTACAGGCTGATATAATGCAAAGTGAAAAGGACCCTTGGCCTACAGAACTTTCCCTTCAATATTTACATGTTCCTGGGAATTCCAGACTGGAGACTCTGGTCTGGCTGGACTGGAGTCTACAGTGTGGTCCGGAGTTTCCCCAGGAATCCCCGGAGGGGGCTCTAGATTTCTGCCTGGGTCAGCCAGATTGGTGGTCCAGAGCAAGGTCCGGAGACTGACCGAAGTCTCCGGTCCAAGCCTCTGACCGGAGTCTCCGGTGTGGTTGGACCGGAGTCTCCGGTCCACTTGGCTCTCAGAAGGGCTGGGTCAGCCAGATTGCTGGTCCGGAGGCTGGTCCGAAGATGGGCCGGAATCTCCGGTGTAGACCGAAGTCTCCGGTGTGCAGGCCGGAGTCTCCGGTCTGACTTTTCTCCAATGGTCAGAAAACGGTTTAGTGGAGTGAAGGTCTATAAATATAGGACCTTATCCCCTTCCTCCAGCTGCTCAACCCACTGAAGAACACCATCCCCATTTGAGCCACCAAATCAACAAGATCTCTTCATCCAACCATCCAAAGTCATTGATCTTTGGATAATCGAAGGAGGAGGCCTTGATCTACAGCTTCACCAAGAGATATCTTCATTTCCCCCTCATTCACTTGAGGGCCCCCATGCTCTAGTGTTTCTTTGGAAACCCTAGCTTTTGATTTGGTTCTTACAAGCTTGTCTTTGATTGTTTGACAACTTTCTTGTATTTGGGAGCCTCCAATTAAGTTGTGGATCTGTGCCCCAAACTCGTTGTAAAGGTGTCGGCTTCCACCTCGAAGGTTTTCGTATAGTGGAAGAGGTGAATCGAGCCCGTTGGGGTGGGGTTCAACGGAGAACAAGAGAGGCCCCTGTAATACTACAGTACTGAAAAGACTGTAGCTTCTATGCAACATGCCAATCCTTGGATCGGTTCATTGGCTTACATAGAACATAGATGAAATAACAAAGTAATAATCCGTGTATCATACATAACGAAGATTCAGAAGATCCAATTATTACAATATTCGCTTAGCTCGAAGGCTAGCTTACACAAGGTTCAAATAGCAACATAAATAAAGATAACTACTCCCTCTTCAAATTGCCCACAAGGGAACAAGTGTCAAGTGGAGCACCGCAACCTATATGATCACTCAGAATCAGAATAACCTGCAACATGAAACATAGCAGCCCCGAAGGGTCAGTACATGGAATGTATGGCAAGTAGCGCTAAGGTAAAAGAGACAATGCACCTAGCATCAACATGCTTATTTGGCTAGTGGAGCTTTGGCTAGCTTGCACTTTCAAACACATTTATCCTACTTTCGTAAACCATTTGATTCACAGCAACCCATTAAGTTCACCCATCAAATTTTAGTAATTAGGAAATAAGGATGAGTGAGAATATGTCATAGTCTCAATATCAAGCAACTCAATCGTCCGTAACCGGGGACGCGGCTAAGTACTTAGTTTTTACACCCTGCAGGGGTTTGTACACTTTACCCATGTGACCTGGCCAACCCAGCTCGTACCACCACACTCATATTGTGTGATGATAGGGAGAAGTCCAAGATGGGACCTTTCGGGAAGTAGACAACCAAACCCGACTGTGCACCGGTCTGAACCTATCATTCACTACATCTCTCGCTACGCTGGGTTCAGATCACCATGACCTACTAAGTCCAACCAGCCATCCATTCTTACTAGCATATGGTTGCACACGTAAGCTACCATAACAAAGAGAACCAATCCTTCTCAGTACCCTGGGCAGCATTCCCCACCATTATCCATACTACGTTCACCATCCAACCACTCCGCCCAGGTAGTTCATTAACATTATGTTGTTTTTTAATTTGAACAAACACATACTTCACCAAAATGTGATCCCCTTCCCCTGTCTTCACAGCAGGTCTAAGCACATCTATTGAACGGGACTCAACTACAAGGAAATCCTACCACAAATATATAGGATATAACATAGCATAGTAATTCCTACAAAGTTACTACAGAAATACCCTACACATGCATAAGAGAAAAATAGTAGGACAAGGTATGAACAAAATTATCATCTACTTTCCTTGGCGGTAGGAGTCGAGAGTACAATCCTCGCAGAAACAAGCGTTGCACTCGTCACAATCTACATGATACAATTTGCAACACATAAACAAACAATTCACATTCATAGACAAATGCACAAATGCATGCATGATGGTTTAATAAAAGTTTAAGTAGCACTTTATGTTCTCTGATGTTTATACATACTGAATGATGCATGGGAAAAGCCTTTAATGCAAGGAAAAACAAAACATGCAATTTCTTAGTCCAATTAATAGGCTTTTTAGGCAAAACTAAACCACTGCAGTGAACAGTGATGTAAGGGTCTGGGAAAAAATACTACTTTGTAGGTAATGTGATTTAGAGCCAGGGCAACTGGAAACACGCAAAAAGGATATACCGAACTTTTTCTACAATTTTTATAGTGTTTTAAGCCTTTTTATAATCTGAGGAAAATACATACCGTAAACCCGCAATATTATTATATAATACAAATCTACACAATTTTTTGAATCCAACGATATATTATTTGCAATTTTTGACCTGGTAGATCTTTTTCTATGATTTTTTGAAGTTACAGCAATTTTCTGCATTTTTTTGCTATTTTCAGAAAAGCTGCGGGGAATATTCCCGCTGACGTGCGGGCCCAGCCGACGTGGCGGGTTTGACCGGTCAGCGGTCTTATGCGGGTCAACTGTTCGATCTGGGCCGTTGGCGCGTGATCGGACGGTTGAGGGCAGCCTCGGCGGAACTCACCAGCGTGGTGACCGAGACGGCGGCGACGTCTTCAGTCGGCGACGGGGCGAGCTTCTCCGGTGGCTTCCCCGGTGGGTGGCTGGGTCCACGAGAAGCGGTCGAGGGCGACGGACTTGGGGACGGTGTCGGCACGGATGGGGCGGTCTCGGGCGGCCGCAAAACACGGACAGAGCGGCGGCGGTGGCAGAACACCGGCGAGCTCGAGGGGCTGCTCGGGCGCTGCAGGTTAACGGGGGAGGTCAAAAAAAGGCGGCGATGCACTATGGTGCTTCCACGAGAAAGGAAGGGAGCGGGGTCAGCGGCAAGCTTCTTACCGGCGTTAATGGCGGCGGCGGCGGTGGTGAACTCTGGCGAGAAATCTCGCGGGACTGGCGACGGCGTAGATGAAACCGAAAAGGGGGAAAAGTTTGGAGTGGCGAGGGCTTTAAGGGGGGCATGCCGGACTCACGAGGAAATTGGGCGCAAACCGCGGCGGTGGTTTCCCTTCGGCATCGGACTCGGCGGCGGCCTCTCCCGGTCGAGCATGATTCGCTCGTGCGGCTGACATGTGGGCCCCAACTATTAGTCGATGGGCGGTCCGCAACTTCGCGTCGCGCGCTAGGGAGTGAGTGGTAGGTAGTGCGGCGGCTGTCGGGTCCCGGGTGGGCCACCAGGATGTGCGCGGCTTCTGCTGGTTTCTTTTCTTTTTTTTTCTTTTTTTTCCTGAATTGACTGTAACTCTGAACTGACTGTAACTCTGAACTGTTTTTTGAAACTGAATTTCTGTCAAAAACCAAAATTGTCCTAACTTTTGATATAGAGCTCTGATTTGGGTGAAACAAATTTCTACGGGTTCGTATTGAAAAGCTCTGCGCATCTGGAATGCCCATAAAGTCCCATTATAGCAGATGCAAGGCAAAATTCCTATTAATCTCCTATAAGAGAAGAAAAGGCAAATCAGTGGTGTTATGGCCAAAGGCCTTTAAAATTGAATTTTTGCAATTATGATCATGATGCAATGATAAGCATGATATGCAGTACCAATTCTAATAACTGGGATGTAACAAGACTAACCCCTTAAGATGAGTCTCGTCCTCGAGATTCGCCGTGGCTAGCAAATCGGTGTGGATGGTCCTCTCGGAGGTCATCTTCTCGCTGCCAAGTGGCTTCCTCTTCGGTGTGATGGCTCCATTGCACCTTGCAAAACCTGATCGTCTTGCTGCGTGTAAACCTCTCCACTGTTTCCAAGATCTTGACCGGCTTCTCCTCATAGGTCAAGTCACTCTCTAGGTGCACCTTATCCAGTGGCACATTGTCTCTCAATGGTGTATCCACCATCCCCGGATGGCATTTCTTCAGCTGAGACACATGGAACACATCATGAACCGCGGATAGAGCCTCTGGCATCTCCAACTGATATGCAACCTCTCCCTTGCATGCTAGGATCTTACATGGTCCTATAAACCGAGGTGCCAACTTGCCCTTAATTCCAAATCGCTTAATTCCACATACTGGCGAAACTTTGAGATATGCTCGGTCTCCAAACTCATACACCACTTCCTTGCGCTTGGCATCAGCGTAGCTCTTCTGCCTCGATTGTGCTACCTTCAGCCTATCTCGAATCAAACTGACCTTTTCCTCAGTGTCCTTGATCAGATCAGGTCCAAACAGCTGACGCTCACCTACACCATCCCACAATAATGGTGTTCTGCATCGCTTACCATATAATACATCGAACGGTGACGTCTTGATGCTAGTTTGGTAACTGTTGTTGTAGGAAAACTCGGCATAGGGGAGATTCTCATCCTAGCTAGAGCCATGAGCTAGAGCGCAAGCTCTCAACATATCCTCTAAAATCTGATTCACCCTCTCTGTCTGTCCATCCGTCTGAGAGTGGAAAGTTGTACTGAACTCCAACCTAGTTCCCAACGACACATGCAGCTGGCGCCAAAAGTGAGAGGTAAATTGGGTGCCTCTATCTGAAACAATACTCTTGGGAACTCCATGTAGACACACAATTTTTTCCATGTAGATCTTGGTCAATCTAGCTGGTATAGGTGGTCTTCACATGTATAAAGTGAGCTACTTTGGTCAAATGATCAACCACTACCCAAATAGAGTCGTATACTGACCTCGTCCTGGATAGTCCTACGATAAAATCCATTCGAACTCTATCCCACTTCCAATCAGGTACTAGCAATGGCTGTAGCAGTCCTGCTGGCTTTTGATGCTCAACCTTCACTCTGCTGCAGACATCACATAAAGCGATATACTCTGTGATATCTCCCTTCATATTAACCCACCAAAACCTTTCCTTCAAATCCATGTACATCTTTGTGTTACCAGGATGTATGGAGTATGGCGAGTTATGGGCTTCCTGGAGAATCAACTCCCTAATTCCCTGATCGTTGGGCACACACAAACGATCCTCATACCACAAGGTTCCTTGATCAACTTCGTGAAATCCTTCCGCCTTTCCCTTGGGTATGTTTTCCTTTACTCTCCTCAGTTTAATATCCTCCTTCTGAGCTTCACTAATTTTATCCTGAAGTGTTGGCTTGATTTCCATTGCTGATAAATATCCCTCAGATACTATCTCCAATCTGAGATCCTTGAATTGCTCACACAAACCCTTGGGTAATTTTCCCGACAGTCAAACCATTAGCATACACCTTGAGGCTTAGCGCATCTGCTACCAATTTAGCCTTTCCGGGATGATATTGCAGGCTCATGGCATAATCCTTTATGAGCTCCAACCATCTCCTTTGCCTCATGTTCAATTCCTTCTGTGTGAATATGTATTTCAAGCTTTTGTGGTCCGTGAATACATCACAATGCTTACCCATCAAATAGTGCCTCCATACCTTGAGCGCATGCACAACTGACGCTAATTCCAAGTCATGCGTGGGGTAATTCCGCTCATGGTGTTTAAGTTAGCGTGAGGTGTAGGATACCACTCTACCATCTTGCATCAACACACTTCCAAGTCCTTGACGAGATGCATCACAGTACACCTAGAAATCCTTCTGAATATCAGGCAAACACAAGATGGGTGCAGTCACTAAGCGTTGCTTCAGTTCCTGGAAACTAGCTTCGCACTCTTCTGTCCACTCAAACCTTTTCTCCTTCTTAAATAACTCAGTCATTGGCTTAACAACCTTGGAGAAATTTTCTATGAACGTCCTATAGTATCCAGCAAGCCCCAAGAAACTCTGAATATCTCCCACATTTTTGGGAGACTCCCATTCAGTGACTGACGATACCTTGCTTGGATCAACTGCAACTCCTTCACCTAACACTATGTGTCCGAGAAACCAACCGTGTTCAACCAAAACTCGCACTTGCTGAACTTAGCATATAGCTTATGCTCTCTCAATTTCTCCATAATTAGGTGCAAATGCTTCTCATGCTCATTATCATCCTTAGAATAAATCAATATATCATCGATGAACACCATGACGAATTTATCCAAGTACTCCATGAATACCTTGTTCATCATGGTCATGAAATATGCTGGAGCATTTGTTAGTCCAAAAGACATAACTGTATACTCATACAAACCATACCTAGTGGTGAAGGCGGTCTTTGGTATGTCCTCCTCACAGATCTTTAATTGGAAATACCCTGACCTTAGATCGATCTTGGAAAATACCTTTGCTCCCTTCAACTGATCAAACAAGTCATTTATATTGGGCAGGGGATATTTATTCTTGATGGTAACCTCATTAAGTGACCGATAGTCTACCACCAGTCTCTTACTACTGTCTTTCTTATCCACAAATAGAATAGGTGCCCCCCAAGATGAAGAACTTGGTTGAATGAATCCCTTGTCCAACTGTTCTCTAAGTTGCTTCTTCAACTCCTTTAGTTCATCTAAATCCATCTTGTACGGTCTCTTGGATATTGGTCCAGTTCTCGACATTAAGTCAATGAGAAATTCCACATCATGGTCCGGTGGCATCCCTGGTAATTTCTCCGGAAACACATCAGGGTATTCTCTCACTATGGGTACGGTGTCCATGCTAACCCCCTTAAGAGAGTTCGCCTTAGCACCCCTAAGACGTGCTTCCGACTTGAACTTAATCTATATGCCTTGTGGTGTCCTAAGAGAGATGGCACGTTGTCCACAATCTATCTGGGCATCATGCTCGGACAACCAATCCGTGCCCAATATTACATCTAGTCCCTATGACTCCAAAACTACCAAATGTGCTGGGAAGCTGTGTGCTCCAATCCCTAGTGTAAGATCACGACATCCCTTACTATCTAGCATATCTCCTCCTGGTGAGCTCACTCTAATAGTCCCTTTTAGTGACTCAGTGGTTAACTTATGTCTATCCACAAATTCCCTTGATATGAATGAATGCGATGCACCAGTATCAAATAGAACAAGTGCAATATGGGAATTGATTGGAAACTTACCAATCACGAGATCTGACTCATCACGGACTTCCTCCACATCCACATGGTTCACATTCGCCTTCTGGTTGGGTCCAAGCTTGGGTCCTACTCCTGTGTTCTTCTTCGGGCAGGTACTAGCATAATGGCCCAGCTTCTTGCACTTGTAACACTCCACATTGTTGAGGTCCTTCTTGCTCACATAGTCATGTCCATTGTTCCTCCCAGAGTTGTTGTGGTGGCTCATGTGACCATTATGGTGGCGGTCATTTCCTCCACGGTGGTGATTGTTGCTCCTGTGACCATCGTGGCGATGTCCATTACTTCCACGGTGGTTGCGGTCATCTCCGCCATGCCTAGAATATCCAAAGTGTCCATCATAAGAGGTGCGAGCACGATGGTGTGATCCTGAGGAGTGATGGTTGTTCTTCCTCTTGCGTCTCTCCACCTGCTGTTGTTTCCCTTCTAGAATTCTGGCCTTGTCCATCAATTCCTGAATTGTCGGGCAATAAACCACAGATAGCTCAAGTGAAAGCTCATCACTGAGACCATCCAGGAACCTCTCCCTCCTCTTGGCATCAGTGTCCACATCCTCAAGGGCATAGCAAGAGAGATTGTTGAATTCTTCTATGTAGTCCGCCACAGTGCGGTTGGTTTCGCGCAGGTTGCGGAATTCCTTCCTCTTCAGGCTCATAGTCTCGGCAGAGACGTGGTTCGTCCTGAACCCTTCCTCAAACATGGCCCAAGTAACCGTGTCCAGCGGGTGGGTGATTTGGAAGGCATCCCACCAGGAAGCAGTTGATCCTTCCAACAAGTGAGCAGCAAACCTCACCTTTTTAGCATCAGTACAACCAACGGTCACCAAGTCCTTGTTCACATAACGGAGCTAGTCGAGAGCAACCATGGGCTCAGGTGCAGAGGAGAACTTAGCTGGCCTCAGCCTCAGGAACCTGGTGAGAGCATCTCCCTGTGGCTGATTGTTCCCGTTGTTGTTGTTATTATTGTTGTTCTGATTTGTCATGAACTACGTCATCACTTGGGTCAACTGTGTCTGAGCGGCCATGAGCTGAGCTATCTCATTAGGTACTCGGCGAGGAGCCATCTGCGGTCCAGCACATGTAAGATTAGAAAGAAGAAACTAAGGAAATAATCTCTACCCATGTATAATGCTCATGCAACAACCATATGCTTACAGACAATGGCAAACAGGTATCACACAAGAAAACACACAACAAGAACAGCTCCAGGTGTTTACCTTAACAGTATATAGCTACAAAATAGTTTAAAAACATTTGCATCAACATCTAGATACAAAAGAGCAACAAAAAAGCAATAAACAGATTTCTGCCAGAACAGTTCTGCTGTGTTCACGAATTTTTCTGCCTGACTTAGATTTGTCAAGAATTTTTGCTGATTTTTGTGCAGATACTAAAGATAATTACGCACCAGATCCCAATTTCTCAGAGTTTTCGCAGCTACCAGCAAACCATGAAAAATCGTACAGTACAGCAGATTCAGCAGAAAACTGCAGCGATAAAAACACGAATTTTACCCAAACTTGTCCAATATCATTTAATAAATCTCACGAAACTTCCTGGAACTTCAAGGTACTTAACTGAGAATTCTAAACACAATAAGCTATTAGTGCAGAAGTTTACATTGATCGATGCCTAAGACTAACGAATTTCCCTAACGAAGACTAGTTTTGGAGGACCATCTCTAACTATTTGATGAACATGTTGCAATAGGTTCTGGAGTCCATGCACTGACGCTTCGATCCTCGTGCATGCCACGGTGGTGGCGTATACACCTCTCCCAAGTCTTCTTCACTCGAGTCCTCGAAGTCCACCTCTTCGGGGTCCTTCTCCTCGCTTCCTTCAGCAAAAGCGCCTGCTGCATCTCCTCCATCATCGTCACTGCCTCCATCATCGTCACTGTCACCTCCACCACCATTGTTACCTCCATCACCATTATTCGCATCATCATCATTCCCATGATCATCATTGCCATCATTTGGTGGAGGATTCTGCTGCGCTTGAAGGGCAGCAATCTGGGCAGCCATATCCACAATGGTTTGATCTCGCTCAGCCACAACTTGATTCCTTTCCACAATAGTTTGGTTCAGCGCTGCAATTGTAGCATTCCTTTCCACCACAACATTTTTTTGTTCCTCAATTGTGGCATCCTTCTCCGCTATGGTCCCATTGAGGTCCGCTATGGTTTGATCCCTATCAATGAGGGCTTGCTCCATTGTATTCACAGCGGTGTGCAGGGTTTCCATCTCGTATCCTTATAAATGCACAGTGCCCTGAAAATAATCCAGCGCCTCCTTTTTGTTACATCAGCTTCTCTTCCCTCTCCCAAGCTTTAATTTCCATGTCCTCTAGATGTTTCTCAGGGAATGACATGTTGTTCCGGTTGCCTGCGGTAACCATCATGTTCCCGTCTTCATTCCTCTTTCCAAGTGCAAGGAAAGGTGAACCTGCTGGCAGGCGGTGCTGGTGAAGATAGCACAGGCGTGACAATGTCTCATGCATGGCTGGCTCCACTCCTTGCTCCCAGGTAAGGTATTTCTTGGTGCGGTTCAGGTTCTCAATGCCAAGCACGGTGGGATCTGCTAGAACAATAGTGGTGATCTCCCACACACGATCTCTAGGCACATATGCGTTCATCCTCCTCCCTTTGAACATCGGCATTAACATGCCCAACGTCTGACAGAGCTCCACCAACTGTCTTGCAAAGAGTCTTGGTGATTGGAACTCAACATACTCAACTCTGGTGGCATCTCCCATCTATCAATTGTAAATAGGAAAGAGTGAGAACAACAAAGGATAATAATTTACTAGAATGAAGGCATAAGAATAAAGATAGAATGTAAAATAGACTTAAATAAATATGAGGCTTCCTATTCCAATCCTAGGTCACGATCCAACAGTCAACACATGGATCTGATACCATCTGTAATACTATAGTACTGAAAAGACTGTAGCTTCTATGTAACATGCCAATCCCTGGATCGGTTCATTGGCTTACATAGAACATAGATGAAATAACAAAGTAATAATCCGTGTATCATAAATAACGAAGATCCAGAAGATTCAATTATTACAATATTCGCTTAGCTCGAAGGCTAGCTTACACAAAGTTCAAATAGCAACGTAAATAAAGATAACTACTCCATCTTCAAATTGCACACAAGGGTGTTGGAAATATGCCCTAGAGACAAATAGTAGTAAGGACTATTATCATATTTCATATAGTTTATGATTAAGTTTTATATCATGCTATAACTGTATTGAGTGGAAACATCAATACACGTGTGATATACAAACAAACCAGGGGTTCCCAGTGAAACTCTAGTCACTGGTTCATTGGTTAACAGATGATCATGTTTCCTGATCATGTGGCATTTATGCTAGTTGGAAATGAGGTCATCTCATTCTGAGAATGAGATGATGAACCAATACCCAACCTAAACATCGTGATTCGATCATGTCACGAAGTTCAAGTTACGATGATTAGAAATGGATCCTCGTAGACTATTCCTTAGACTGTGAGGATATATCAATCACCGTCTCCCGAGAGTGCTTAGATAGCATCAAACGCCATCTAGTAAAACGGTGGTTATAAAGGTGTGTTCAGGTATTCGGAGGAAACCGTAGAGGAAATATATGTCAAGAGCGGGATTTGTCCGTCCATGTGACGGGAAGATACTCAGGGGCCCACTCGGAGAAGTTATATCCAATAGCTGCGCAACGTGTGATTAGATCACGGGGATATCACTTGTCGGAACGAGTCAAATAGCATTGTTCAGTAACGAGATTGAACTCGACATGAAGATGTCATTGATCAGGTCTTGGGCAATGCAAGTATCGAATGACAAAGGGAATAAGACACGACTGTCCCGGTTCAAACGACGAAACGTGGAACGCACAGGGGTCACATGGCCATCCAGGTCCCTCTGTCGATCATTGGTGCAGGAGTGTCCCGACCATGTCTGGAGTGTTCCCGGACCGTAGGGTATCGCGCTTAAGGGCTTGATGATGCTTAGAGAGTGTTTATGGGATCGGTAGAATCGCCGAAGAAGAGAAGGGAGAAAACCGGAAGGGTTTCGGTAAGTCCGGAGGATGTCCGGAGTGGAGGTGGAAGGTGTTCCATAGCCACGGAGATTAAATGACATGTGAATGAATGTTAAATATTGATTTAATCATTTGTTCATAATTATTTAATAAACAGAAAATAAATTAAAAGGTCAAAAGGCTTAATGGGCCAATTCCGGAGGGAGAGGGCCCATTAGGGAAAAGGAGAAAGGGGAGAAGGGGCAAAGGGGAGGCCGACTCGGCCTAGCCCCCCCCCCCCCCCCCCCCCCCCCCCGCGGGGCCCATTAGGTGGCCGGCGGCCACCTCCTCCCCCCTCCTCTCCTTTAGTCCCACCCTGGGACTTGAGGGGAGGTAGTACCTCCCCTCCCCCTATATAAGGTGGGGTATTTGGCCTAGAAAAGCCAACCCAATAATCAATAAAGGTCTCCCCACTTTTGGGAGGACCTCCAATTGATATTTTCTCTCTCCCCCTCTCTCTCTCGTGACCGTGGTCCCAAGTCTGGACTGTGCGAGCGAGAGACATCTTCACCGCGGAGCGCCGTCGCGCTGCGGGATTCAGATCCGGGAGCTCTACTTCCGCAACTGCTGTTGGATCGGGGAAGCGGGAGTCACCGTCAAGCACCGGACGTGTGTAACTCCCACGTGGTTTCACACTTGAGGCACTCAAGTTGTCAGAGCCAGAAGGAGCGCAAGGACTTCATCACGACCTTGAGGTCGACTTCGGCTCGTCTACATCAACCACGCTCTCCTGAGCGTTGAAAACACTTTTCGGTCTTCAAGGGTAAGTTCACGAAAATCCCCTCCCGTTACTGTATTACTAATAGATAGGTCCTAGCAGCTTCAGGGGTTCAGGGGCGTAGAGTAAAATTTATTGTTTTTATGCGCGGAACCCCTATAGTGGTATCAGAGCTAGATCTATGTGTAGTAATGCTAGTACGGGTAGAACACACGAGATGTAGCGTGTGGGCGTTGATCTTTTAGTTGTTACCCTCCCACGTGTACTTGTGTATACCGCAGCAATGCTTGATGAAGCGGCCCCCAACTGACTTTACGCATTCATTCGCGAGACTGGTCCACACTTGACATACGGCTTGTACCGTATAAAGTGGCTTAGGGGGGTGTCTGTCTCTCTCGCAGTAGTTGGTATGCCATTTGCAACGGAGGGCCCCAAAAGGGGTGTAGTATAGACAACTACTTGATCAGCGTTGTGCTGAAAGTTCGTAGGTAAGAACGGTTCTTGTGCGAAAGCCCATTCAGCCACGTAAAACATGCAAAGATAAAAGTAGAGGCGTCTAACTTTGTTTTGCAGGGGGCGTTGCTTTGTGTTATGGTTGTGGAAAAGGTTAAGTAATTACCTTTTGTTGCATAGTAGTAGATAGTCACGGTAATGACAAACTACCACACCGGAATGACACCGGTACCCTGGTGTCTACGGCGCCGGAACCCTGGCGCCGGAACCCGGTGACGGCGGATGGAGATCACGATGTGAAGGACCATATCACATAGCATTTACATTCAATGTTATTGTTTGTATGTCTTATTGTGTGCTAGTATTAGATACTCGACGGTAGCCTAATAAGATGAACCCTGTTAAAATAACCAACGATTGTGTTCCCCTTAGTGTGCACCACCAAGAAAGTTCTTCGGTATGAGGCAATCCAGGATGATAGGCCTGGGTGTCAAACATATATACGTTCACATACAGTGGGTGTAAGCCATGTTGCACAGCGAATACACTAAGGTTGAGTTGGCCAGCCTAGCACGCTAGAGAAGCGTGGCCTCGGAACGCGGATGGTCGAAAGATCGAGCACGAGTCACATGAATGATGTGACCAACGTTTAGCGTCCACCCTTGAACCCACATTGATGGCCGTGACGATCGGGGGAGATGTGGCTGATAGGGGTCGTGTTATCACTAGGAACCCTCACTGCGGATAGGTGTTTCTGAGTGGAGTTATTATTAACTCATTTAATTATAAACTTAGTCTAAATTCCTTTTGCAATTATAAATGTAGATGGCTCACCGTGAAGCTTACTTTGAGATTAAGGATTGGGTAAAGGGTGAGAAACTTAGACTTGATGGATCCAACTTCCCTAGTTGGCTTGTGCGCCTAGATGATCTCCTTACTAGGAATCATGTGGTAGACTACATACGCCGCACGATGGATTTGACTGAGCCAGACTACTATGAGGCTCCACAAGAGCTGGCATACCGCTACTATCGCCAAGAGATGTCCACTTACATTCATATAATAATGCGTTACGAGATGGTGGATGAACTACACCCGCTCATGGGTGATCTTGACCCATATTCGATGGTGGATCAGCTGAGAGCAGAGCTCATAGGCCATGTGCGCATGTGGAAGCACGAGTTGCTTGGAGAGTTCCTTTCCATACAGATGGAGGAGCATACGTGTCTGAAGAGTCACTTGGAGCGCATGCTTGATGCACACACAAGACTGGTTCACTTCGTGGATTACTAGATGGTTGATCCATTTGCGATAGGCGTACTGCTTTGGTCATTGCCTCCCAGCTACAAAGGACATGTCCAGAGTAGCATCATGACTGGTGATATGGAAGCATTGGATTTCCATGAGTTCATATTACGTTTTCAGAACGTAAAGGTTGAACCAATCGCCGGAGAGGTCATCGATGACCAAGGTATATATTTGATATACAGTTTTATAAATGTTATAATCTTGTAAACACATTTGCAGTGTTAAAGTATATCTGATACTTGTTCTGTTTTGGTGAAAACAGGTCCTTCTGCATAGAGGTGCTTGCTGGAGAGGAGGTGACGTTGCGTGTTGATGGCGAGCATGATGATGATGGCCAACGACACTCTCCCTCGACATTTATCATTTAGTTTATGTTTTAGGATGATTAATGTAATCAAGAGATTGTGAACTTCTTCAGTGTGTCTTACACTTCGTGAGACGGTTATTCATATGATTTTGTAACAAACAGTTGTTCTGCTTTTATGAATGATTTCTATTCATGTTCATATCTTGTTTGATTATGTGTGAATTATCCTTGTTGTCTGAAACTAATTGATAATGAATGAACATTTGTAAAACATTAAAATGCCTTGTTTAAAATACCCAACTTAATGATATTTCATTAATTGAATGAAACCATTGTTTGAATTCAAGGTTATGTGATAATATGTGAAAGTCATTCGATTTCTTCTCACATATAAATCATGCCTAAGTTCGGCAAAATAACTTGAACACCGTGTATTACTTGAATACAAAGTGTTTAATGAACTGTTAAAAGTAAATACATATTCGATGTATTGGGTTTTAACAAAAATGGTAATTATCATTAAATGATTGTTTAAATGTGTAAAGTAGTTTACCGAAGGAAACATGAATATGAAATTATTTGATTTGATCAAAGTATTTCATCAACAAAGGGTATAAATATAAAAGTGAATCTAATTGCTATGATTTGATCAATAGTAATGAGATTCAATTTGTAAGAATGGCATGAAAGAAATTGTGGAATGCAAAGTGTTTTGAAACGTCAAAATGCAAAGCATCACAATATGATATTAGATATCAAAGGGGGTTGAATAGAAGGCACCAAACAAATCGTTGTAGAGTATATGTAGAGACCATTAGTTTGGAAATAGTTAGCACTCAATTAGAATTAGTGAACCATTTGAATTCGTGAAAGTTTTGGGGTTATTCAATATAACCAAAACAATAGCAAATAAAGTCCTTGTAGAGTATTCATTGGAAACCTTGAATACGGAATCCATAGCTAAAACCAAAAGGAAAGCAAGATTCGTATTGCTTGGATCTTGGTGCATTCTTGAGAAAGCTCACCTCTAGTGATGTTTCTCGATTATGAAGCAAATGGAAATTAGTGTAAAACACGATGAGGATTCAAAACCCTGCATCAGAGTGTTGAGAAGCGCAACGGACAGCATTCCTGAACGATTCTCTTCACGGAAGGAAAGAATCAGTGATTTTGATCATTGTGTTTTTCCCTCCACTATTGTTTTTCACTATATGAAGTAGGATTCAAAATGTAAATCCATATCTTGTATGGAAACATTTGTAAATCACTTGTCATGATCTTTGGAACATGACATACCTACAAACTACAAAGGAAATGATGGTAAACTGAATTATGAGAAATCCTAGAAGCAAAATTCCCTTGAGATTAGAAAGCAATTCATTGTTGAATCTCACAAGTAAAAGGAGTTACTTGAATTTTCCCAAATGACTGCAAAGCCATAGTAGGAAAAGGGGCAAATGACAAAAGCATAATTTGTCAAGTATTGGATAAATTCAAATGAATTTGATTCATGTGTGCTAAATGTCTAGTGGATTTAAAACTAGTAAAGTACTAGTATCTCATAATAAATCTCCAAGCTTGATATTTGATCAAAGGATTTTGAAGTTATTCAAAATAGTGGGAGATACGCAATTTGCATAAAATTGAGTGGGAGCTATGAAAATCTTCCTGAAACAATATGTGATTGACATATTTTTAAGTGGGAGCAACATAAGACTCAAATTCAAATATGTGGGAACATAGTTTGAGTAAGAGTACTGACTCATACCCAAATATGTTAGCAACATAGTTTGAGTGGGAGCTTATAGGATTAATTCTTAAGAAAGTTAAGGATGAAAGCGCAAATACTTATAAATAATGATTTATAAGATGTAGAAGTTGATGATAGATGTATTATGATATTATGTAGCATTCCTTAAAGGATTCTGAAAGTTGTTTCGAAATAGAAGTTAATTAAGGAACCAGTCCTTAATGACTCAAATTAGGAATAGCATTAAGTTGAAACATCAATGGTTGAAAGAAAGAAAAGGATGATCGTCATCCACTATGTTAAGACATAGGTTCTATCTTAGAAAACCATGATGATAACTTAGCATAATATGTGATCCAATAAGGAACGTTTGAAAGTGATCAAGTTCGAATCACAGAACGCTGAGCTGAGTTTTGTCCGCAGTGCCTAACAGAGAACTGTGGACATATTTTCCAAATCCATAAAGGATGACATATCTTAAAGCATAAAGAGTTATGTTATAAGGGAATATGTTGGAAACTCCTGTAGATACCAATTAAAGTCAAGTAGGAAGCGAGGTGAACAAAACATCGAAAGTTATACATAGTGCACTAGTGTTTCGATGAATACATTTATAATAATAGATAAGGGTACCATCTAAAGTGTTGTATAATGTTATGGCGGGGCTAATTCGCTTT
This sequence comes from Avena eriantha, assembly GCA_910589775.1. Lineage (NCBI taxonomy): Eukaryota > Viridiplantae > Streptophyta > Magnoliopsida > Poales > Poaceae > Avena > Avena eriantha. Next base: position 387,426,702 of record OU342742.1, read on the forward strand.
TAACGTAGAATGATGTGTCCCAGGGCACAGTGCCCATGAGAAAGCCCTCGTGGTTGATCTAACGTCACTGTAGGCTCCTGGAATCAGGCCTCGTTCTGCTGCCATAGCGACGATGCATACACACAGATGCTGTCATGTGATGATAGAATATTAATGTTAATCAAAGTGACATTAGTAAGTTGCAAAGGATCTGGGGCTGTAAAGTACAGAACCAAGACTCAACCTCTTCCATGAGCAAGCATGTTCTAAATACCGGTTATATGGTGCCAATAATTAAGAACAAATGCAACTAGTGTATATGTACTCTAGTGCAAGTGGGAGACTGTTGGAAATATGCCCTAGAGACAAATAGTAGTAAGGACTATTATCATATTTCATATAGTTTATGATTAAGTTTTATATCATGCTATAACTGTATTGAGTGGAAACATCAATACATGTGTGATATACAAACAAACCAGGGGTTCCCAGTGAAACTCTAGTCACTGGTTCATTGGTTAACAGATGATCATGTTTCCTGATCATGTGGCATTTATGCTAGTTGGAAATGAGGTCATCTCATTCTGAGAATGAGATGATGAACCAATACCCAACCTAAACATCGTGATTCGATCATGTCACGAAGTTCAAGTTACGATGATTAGAAATGGATCCTCGTAGACTATTCCTTAGACTGTGAGGATATATCAATCACCGTCTCCCGAGAGTGCTTAGATAGCATCAAACGCCATCTAGTAAAACGGTGGTTATAAAGGTGTGTTCAGGTATTCGGAGGAAACCGTAGAGGAAATATATGTCAAGAGCGGGATTTGTCCGTCCATGTGACGGGAAGATACTCAGGGGCCCACTCGGAGAAGTTATATCCAATAGCTGCGCAACGTGTGATTAGATCACGGGGATATCACTTGTCGGAACGAGTCAAATAGCATTGTTCAGTAACGAGATTGAACTCGACATGAAGATGTCATTGATCAGGTCTTGGGCAATGCAAGTATCGAATGACAAAGGGAATAAGACACGACTGTCCCGGTTCAAACGACGAAACGTGGAACGCACAGGGGTCACATGGCCATCCAGGTCCCTCTGTCGATCATTGGTGCAGGAGTGTCCCGACCATGTCTGGAGTGTTCCCGGACCGTAGGGTATCGCGCTTAAGGGCTTGATGATGCTTAGAGAGTGTTTATGGGATCGGTAGAATCGCCGAAGAAGAGAAGGGAGAAAACTGGAAGGGTTTCGGTAAGTCCGGAGGATGTTCGGAGTGGAGGTGGAAGGTGTTCCATATCCACGGAGATTAAATGACATGTGAATGACTGTTAAATATTGATTTGATCATTTATTCATAATTATTTAATAAAGAGAAAATAAATTAAAAGGTCAAAAGGCTTAATGGGCCAATTCCGGAGGGAGAGGGCCCATTAGAGAAAAGGAGAAAGGGGAGAAGGGGCAAAGGGGAGGCCGGCTGGGCCTAGCCCCCTCCCCCCCCACAGGGCCCATTAGGTGGCCGGCGGCCATCTCCTCCCCCTCCTCTCCTTTAGTCCCACCCCAGGACTTGAGGGGAGGTAGTACCTCCCCTCCCCCTATATAAGGTGGGGTATTTGGCCTAGAAAAGACAACCCAATAATCAATAAAGGTCTCCCCACTTTTGGGAGGACCTCCAATTGATATTTTCTCTCTCCCCCTCTCTCTCTCGTGACCGTGGTCCCAAGTTTGGACTGCGCGAGCGAGAGACATCTTCACCGCGGAGCGCCGTCACGCTGTGGGATTCGGATCCGGGAGCTCTACTTCCGCAACTACTGCTAGATCGGGGAAGCGGGAGTCGTCGCCAGGCACCGGACGTGTGTAACTCCCATGAGGTTTCACACTTGAGGCACTCAAGTCGTTGGAGCCAGAAGGAGCGCAAGGACTTCATCACGACCTTGAGGTCGGCTTCGGCTCGTCTACATCAACCACGCTCTCCTGAGCGTTGACAACGCTTTTCGGTCTTTAAGGGTAAGTTCGCGAAAAGCCCCTCCCGTTACTGTATTACTAATAGATAGGTCCTGGCAGCTTCAGGGGTTCAGGGGCGTAGAGTAAAATTTATTGTTTTTATGCGCGGAACCCCTACAAAGGGAACAAGTGTCGAGTGGAGCACCGCGACCTATACGGTCACTCGGAATCAGAATAACCTACAACATGAAACGTAGCAGCCCCGAAGGGTCAATACATGGAATGTATGGCAAGTAGCGCTAAGGTAAAAGAGACAATGCACCTAGCATCTACATGCTTATTTGGCTAGTGGAGCTTTGGCTAGCTTGCACTTTCAAACACATTTATCCTACTTTCGTAAACCATTTGATTCACAGCAACCCATTAAGTTCACCCATCAAATTTTAGTAATTAGGAAATAAGGATGAGTGAGAATATGTCATAGTCTCAATATCAAGCAACTCAATCATCCGTAACCGGGGACACGACTAAGTACTTAGTTTTTACACCCTGCAGGGGTTTGTACACTTTACCCATGTGACATGGACAACCCAGCTCGTACCACCACACTCATATTATGTGATGATAGGGAGAAGTCCAAGATGGGACCTTTCGGGAAGTAGATCACCAAACCCCACTGCGCACCGGTCCCAACCTATCATTCACTACATCTCTGGCTACGCTGGATCCGGATCACCACGATCTACTAAGTCCAACCAGCCACCCATTCTTACTGGCACATGGTTGCACACGTAAGCTACCATAACAAAGAGAACCAATCATTCTCAGTACCCTAGGCGGCATTCCCCACCATTGTCCACACTCCGTTAACCATCCAACCACTCCGCCCAGGTAGTTCATTAACATTATGTTGTTTTTTAATTTGAACAAACACATACTTCACCAAAATGTGATCCCCTTTCTCCGTCTTCACAGCAGGTCTAAGCACATCTACTGAACGGGGCTCAACTATAAGGAAATCCTACCACAAATATATAGGATATAGCATATCATAGTAATTCCTACACAATTACTACAGAAATACACTACACATGCATAAGAGAAAAATAGTAGGACAAGGTATAAACAAAATTAGCATCTACTTGCCTTGGCGGTAGGAGTCGAGAGTACAATCCTCGCAGAAACAAGCGTTGCACTCGTTACAATCTACACAATATAATTTGCAACACGTAAACAAACAATTCACATTCATAGACAAATGCACAAATGCATGCATGACGGTTTAATAAAAGTTTCAGTAGCACTTTATGTCCTCTGATATTTATACATACCGAATGATGCATAGGAAAAGCCTTTAATGTAAGGAAAAACAAAACATGCCATTTCTTAGTCCAATTAATAGGCTTTTTAGGCAAAACTAAACTTCTGCAGTGAACAGTGTTGTAAGGGTCTGGGCAAAAATACTACTATGTAGGTAATGTGATTTTGAGCCAGGGGCAACTGGAAACACGCAAAAAGGATATACCGAACTTTTTCTAGAATTTTTATAGTGCTTTAAGCCTTTTTATAATCTCAGGAAAATAAAAACAGTAAACCTGCAATATTATTTTAGAATAAAATCTACACAATTTTGTGAATCCAACAATATATTATTTGCAATTTTTGGCCCGGTAGAACTTTTTCTATGATTTTTTGAAGTTACAGAAATTTTCTGCATTTTTTTGCTATTTTCAGAAAAGCTATGGGGAATATTCCTGGGGAATATTCCCGCTAACGTGCGGGCCCAGCCGACGTGGCGGGTTAGACCAGTCAGCGGTCTTATGCGGGTCAACCGTTCGATCTGGGCCATTGGCGCGCGATCGGACGATTGAGGGCGGCCTCAGCGGAACTCACCGGCGAAGTGACCGAGACGGCGGCGACGTCTTCAGTCGGCGATGAGGCGAGCTTCTCTAGTGGCTTCTCCGGTGGTTGGCTGGGTCCACGAGAAGTGGTCGAGGGCGACGGACATGGGGACGGTGTCGGCACGGACGGGGGCGGTCTCGGGCGGGGGAAAAACACGGACGGAGCGGCGGCGGTGGTGGAACGCCGGCGAGCTCGAGGGGCTGCTCGGGCGCTGCAGGTGAACTGGGAAGGTAAAAAAGGCGGCGATGCACTGTGGTGCTTCCACGAGAAAGGAAGGGCGCGGGGTCGGTGGCAAGCTTCTTACCGGCGTTAATGGCGGCGGCGGCGGTTGTGAACTCCGGCGAGAAATCTCGCGAGACTGGCGGCGGCATAGATGAGACCGAAAAGGGGGAAAAGTTCGGGGTAGCGAGGGCTTTAAGGGGGGCGTGCCGAACTCGCGAGGAAATCAGGCACAAATCGCGGCGATGGTTTCCCTTCGGCATCGGACTCGGCGGCGACCTCTCCCGGTCGAGCACGATTCGCTCGTGCGGCTGAATGGTGGGCCCCACCTGTCAGTCGCTGGGCGGTCCACAACTGCGCGCCGCGCGCTAGGGAGTGAGCGGTAGGTAGTGCGGCGGCTATCGGGTCCCGGGTGGGCCGCCGGGCTGCGCGTGGCTGCTGCTGGTTTTTTTCCTGAACTGGCTGTAACTCTGAAGTAACTGTAACTCTGAACTGTTTTCTGAAACTGAATTTCTGTCAAAACCCAAAACTGACCTAACTTTTGATCTAGAGCTCCGATTTAGGCAAAACAAATTTCTACGGATTCGTATTGAAAATATCTACGCATCTATGCGTCTGGAATGCCCATAAAGTGTCATTCTAGCAGATGCAAGGCAAAAGTCCTAGTAATCTCCTATAAGAGAAGAAAAGGCAAATCAGTGGTGTTTTGGCCAAAGGCCTTTCAAATTGATTTTTTGCAATTATGATCATGATGCAATGACAAGCATGATATGCAGTACCAATTCTAATAATTGGGATGTGACAGCCTCTCTTGGCGTTCGTGGTTTGAAACCACCCCCTCTCCAAACGTAGACGTACTTCCCCTCAAAAGGAAGGAACTACGGAAAATAAATCCTTGTGTCTCTGTGTGCTCCACTTTGGTTCCTTCTATCCTTTACCACACTTTACTTATCTAGTTCTTGCTTAGTGTTTGTGGTAGATTGACATATAGGTAAATTCACCATAGTTGCATGATCTACAGAATTTACCTTTTGTGTCAAACCCTAACTTGAAAAAGAGTAAAATTTGAAGTAGCACCTATTCACTCCCCTCTAGGTGCCCATACGATCCTTTCAATTGGTATCAGAGCTTCGACTCTTTATTCGGGCTTAATCGCCTAAGATATTATGGGAAACTCAGGAGATGAGGGAGGGAGTGAGGCTAGAAATTCGGTGACCATGGTAGATCTCAAGAATTTGGAAACAAGCTTGAGCTCTATCCTGGGCAACAAAATCCAACAATTGTGCCAACTCGTTGAGCAACTTGTTAGGAATAAGCCAACCTCACCTCCTCCCTCTCAAGAGGAAAGACCACCTAACCCAAAGGCAAATGCTCCGGCTAAGCCTTTGGATGAGGTGGCGAGGGATGAACATAATTCTAGTGACTCCAGCACCAAAAGGGGTTATGGGAAGGAAGAGCACCATGCGGTTCCTAGATGGTACTCTCCCGACCCTCCTATCCCTCACCCACATATAAATAATAGAGGTGACCCGCCTAAGTTAGCTACACATACGTTTGCTCAATGGCAAGTCCTACTGAAATCTCATGTGCGCAATTCTTGCATTGATTTGTGGAATATTATTGAAGAAGGACTCAATATTGAGGATCCAACCAACTTGACTAGAAGAGAAGTGGTCAATAGCCAAGTCAATGCGACTGCCTTGCACATGATCCAACTTGGAGTGGGGCCAAAGGATTTTCTGCACATTGAGCACTACAATACCGCCAAGGAAGCTTGGGATGCTCTCATTTACTTATTTGTTGGCAATGAGAGTATGAGAAGAAATAGATATGATGCCTTAAGGAATGAGGACGAATGTTTCTTCATGAAGGATGGTGAGGATCATGAAGACATGTATCGAAGACTCAAATCTACAGCCACCGCCTTCAGGAATGTTGGTACCTCTCACATTGATGATGCTTGGATCAAGAGGATGTATGTGAGTGCTCTCATGCCTTTCGAGCCCACTGACTTGAAGAGTCTCCAAGGAAGACATAACTACCATCTCATGACCTCCAATGAAGTTATGCAAGAGATGGCCGCCTTCAAGGTTGCTGCCAAGAATGCCAAAGACGCCGGTGCTCATGCCATTGGAATGAGTAGTGGTGTCAATCTTGCCTTGAAGCCCAAGGTTGTGGAATATGATGAAGATGAAGGGAGTGACGAGGGACTTTCAGTAAGCCACCCCAAATATGTCAAGGTTGCTCATGGTGAATACATGGCCTTTTATGCAAGAAACTTTTGGAAAGATCCCGCCAAGGCCAAGATGGAAATGCAACAAAGAAACAACCCCAATGGGAGAAGAGACAATGGGTCCAAGTTGAGAACTTGCTTCAATTGTGGTGACCGTTATCACTTTGTTGCCGCTTGTCCCCATGAGAAACAAGAAGATCATGGGGGTAAACTTGTGTTGAAGAAGACCTCCAAAGCTCCTTACAAGAAACCCTTCATCAAAAGGAATTCAACCAACAAGAAGTTGGGGGAAATTGTCTTGATCACACATGAAGAATTCTCCTCCGACGATGATGATGATGAAGATGAAGAAGCGGAAACATCAAGTGGTGTCACGACTCTTGCCACTACTTCTACACCTACATTCTCACTCTTTGACTCTCCAAATGAGAATATCTCCAACAAGAACAGCACTTGCCTTATGGCAAGAGGAACGAAGACCTATGCTTCCGGAGGGTCAAAATGGGTGCTTGATAGTGGATGCATACGTCAAATATCCGTGACATATGCCCACAAGTCAAAGACTAAGGTAATGGGTTTCGGCAAAGTTGTGGTTGCACACGATATCACTCTCGTGGATGTCATGCTTGTTGAGACCATTGGCTATAATCTACTTTCAGTCCGTGCTCTTAGAAAGATGGGTTTTACCGTCTTTATTGATAATGATATTGTGATCCTCATGTGGAGCAAGTCTCTAAAGGTCGCTTTCGTTGGGTACGTCGAAAATGACTTGTATGTGGTGGACTTTTCGGGGAAAACAACTACAAGTGCGATGTGCTTATTCGGAAAGGCGGATGTGGGTTGGCTATGGCATTGCCGTCTAGCCCATGTCAACATGAGAACTTTGCAAAGCCTCCACAAGGATGGTCATATTGTTGGACTAAAAGAAAATGTTTGCTTTGCCAAAGATTTTGTTTGTAGGGCATGTGTTGAAGGAAAGATGCATGATTCTCCCCACAAGCCTAAGAACTACATCAAGTCCAAGAGGATCTTGGAGCTCCTTCATGTGGATCTCTTTGGTCCTCCATCTCATGCAAGCCTTGGTGGGAAGAAATATTGCTTGGTGATTGTTGATGACTACTCAATATACACATGGGTATATTTCTTCAAGCTAAAAAGTGAGACCCAAGAAAACTTCATTGACTTCATCAACATGGCTCAACGTCAACACATTGTCCCTGTGTTAACAATAAGAAGTGACAACGGTACCGAGTTCAAGAACTACACATTGAATGGATTTCTAAGTGATGAGGGAATAAAACATCAATATTCCGCTGCATATACCCCTCAACAAAATGGTGTAGCTGAGAGGAAGAACCAGACTCTTATTGATATGGCAAGGACCATGTTGGTGGAGTTTAAATCTCCATACAGTTTGTGGTCTGAAGCAATCTCCACCGCATGCCATGCATCAAACTGTCTCTACCTCCGCAAAGAACTGATCAAGACTCCATATGAAATTCTTACCGGTAACAAGCCCAACATTTCATACTTTCGGGTGTTCAGTTGTAAGTGTTTCTATCGCATTAAGGGTATTCGTTTGTCCAAGTTTGATTCCAAAGCATTAGAGGGTATTTTTGTTGGTTATGGTCTCGAATCCCACACTTATAGAATCTATGACAAGCTCACCGGAACTGTCATAGAATCTTGTAGTGTGGCTTTTGAAGAATATGATGGTCCCCAAGCAAGGCATGTTGATGTCTGTGATGTAGATGATGAAATGCCTCAGGATGCCATAGGAAGAATGGGTGCGGGTTTCATCCGCCCTATTGAGGAACCCCTTATGTCTGATCGAGAAGAACTATGCTCTACTCAAGTGAATCCCTCATCTTCACAACATCAACAAGTTCCTATCGAGGAGCATAATGACCCAATCAAAAGACAAGCTGTGGACCCTCAACTAGTTGATCAAGAAGAAACCTCTAGCCAGGAGGTGCTTGAGTCTCCATTTGCCAGAATGTCCAGCGGTGCTAAGTCTATTACATAAGGAAGATCTATAGAAATGTCCATAAGGGAAGCCCAATGCATGTCTAGAAGTATGCTTGATCAAGACCAAGGTCAATCCTTGCCTCTTGTAGAAGAGAATGATTCCAATAATGATCAAGGTCAAGTTAATGGTCAAGACGAGGACCAAAATGATGAAGTGACCCCCCCCCAAGAAACAACAAGGAGATCGAAACTCATCGCCAATCTAGAATGGATAGAATATTGGAATTAAGAGACCACACTCTTGAGAATGTGGTAGGAGATCTAAGAAGAGGGATATCCGCTCGAGCTCAACTGAAGAACTTTGGTGAGCACCAAGCACACATTTTCATGGTGGAACCAAAGAAAGTATGGGAAGCTCTTGAAGATTCGGATTGGTTGGATGCAATGCACAAAGATCTCAGCAACTTTGAGAGAAACAAAGTATGGAAGTTAGTTAAAAAGCCAAAATATTGCCGCAATGTTATAGGCACCAAGTGGATATTCAAGAACAAGCAAGCCGAGCATGGAATTATGGTGAGGAACAAGGCAAGATTGGTTACATAAGGGTTCTCTCAAATTGAAGGCATTGATTATGGAGATACATATGCACCCGTGGCTCGTCTTGAGTCCATCTGTATCCTTCTTGCTTATGCGGCACACCAGAAATTTAAATTACAACAAATGGATGTAGAAAGTGCATTTCTTAATGGTCCTTTGCATGAGTTAGTATACATAAAGCAACCCCCAGGGTTTGAGGATCCCAACTTTCCAAACCACGTCTACAAACTTGATAAGGCGCTCTATGGGCTCAAACAAGCTCCACGCACATGGTATGAGCACCTTAGAGAGTTGTTGTTAGATCGTGGGTTTGAGGTTGGGAAAATTGATCCCACTATTTTTACTAAGAAAGTCAATGGGGAGCTTTTTGTATGCCAAATATATGTAGATGATATTATCTTTGGCTCATCTAACAAAGCTTTTAATGATGATTTCTCAAAGCTTATGACTGACAGGTTCAGGATGTCTATGATGGGAGAATTGAGAGTATTTCTTGGTTTTGAGATCAAGCAAGTAAGAGGAGGAACATTCTTCAACCAAGCCAAGTATACTCAAGATATGCTCAAAAGATTCAACATGAAAGATCTAAATGGAGCTCCCACTCCCATGGCAACAAAGACTCATCTTGAACTAAACCCAAATGGCAAAGATGTGGATCAAAAGGTATACCGGTCCATGATTGGCTCTTTGCTTTACCTTTGTGCATCTAGAACCGATATTGTGTTAAGTGTAGGACTGTGTGCAAGATATCAAGCGGCTCCTAAAGAAAGCCATTTGATGGCGGTCAAGAGAATCTTTCGATATTTGGTTCATACCCCAAACTATGGTATTTGGTATCCTAGAGGCTCAACTTTCTCTCTTTGTGGATACACGGATTTATATTGGGCTGGTGATAAGGATGATAGAAAGTCAACCTCAGGGGCTTGCCAATTCCTTGGAAGGTCCTTGGTGTGTTGGTCTTCTAAGAAGCAAAACTGTATATCTCTCTCCACCGCAGAAGTCGAGTATGTGGCAGCTGCTAGTGCTTGTACTCAATTGCTATGGATGAGGAAAACTTTAAAGGAATACATTGTCCATTGTGACAAAGTGCCTCTTCTATGTGACAATGAAAGTGTTACCACTACAATCCGGTGGATCACACAAGGACAAAGCATATTGAGATTCGTCATCACTTCATTAGAGATCATGTTGCTCGAGGTGATATTGAGCTATCATATGTGTCAACCAAAGACCAACTTGCCGACATCTTCACGAAGCCACTTGATGAAGCAAGGTTTTGTTATTTGAGGAATGAACTAAGTATCATAGATTCTAGGAGCTTGACTTGATCACCTTGCATACTCACCTATGTATTGACTCTTATTTGGTTTAGGTGTAGACATGGAGATAGGGGAAGTGCGGTCCTAATACATTGGGCTATCCCTCCCCCATAATGCCAAAATTAAGAAATTAAATTCTCTTAATATCATTTTGTGATATGTGAGCTTCATTGATGAGTAGTGGCTACGAACCCAAGGATAATTCTTCGTGGTGTCATGCCACAAACTCTTACATGGTGGTCTCGTCCACCACCCTCTTCTTATTGAAGAGTTGGTTCTTAGTTCGTGTTTATTTGGAGAGTTAATGAACATTTGCATGGATTTCTATCGTTTATCTGATTCTTCACAGTATGTCATCTTAACCTAAGCCTATTCCTTGTCCTAAAAACACACACTCTCTCATATATGTCCCCAAACACAAAACCTGGTGTTTTTGGTCGAGGAGGACCAGAGTCTCTGGTGTGCTCGCACCGGAGTCTCCGGTGTAGGCCGGAGTCTCCGGTCCAGACGGTTTTGGGCCACTTTCAGGGAGGACGGGGTGAACTGAAACATGCAGTTTCATTCATCCACCCCCGTCCTCCCCTCTCAACCCCGTCGCCTCCTCCTCCAAAACTCCTCTCCGGAGGTCAAGAAGCCCCCGGGATCCGCCGTGTCGCCGGCCAGCCTCCTCCCCTCCACCATTGGGTGATTCCCACCGGTGGAGTCGATCCCATGGACAGATCTGGTACCTCTCCTCCTCTTTCTCTCCTAGGGTTCATCTCTTGATTTGTTTTTGAGGATTGGTGCTGATTTTGCCCACGGGAATCACTTGTATGCGTGCACACTAGTACACTAGCCTTGTTGCCTTGCCCGATCTGTTAGAATCATACCCTCCTACAGCCTCCTAGTTCTTGCCCGAGCCTCCCGACCGGAGATTCTAGCAGGACCGGAGACTCCGGTGTGGACTGCGGAGACTCCGGTGTGGGGTGACTCAAACAGATTCCGTAATGCCTCAAGGCTCTTGTGATGCATCTTTGGGACATATATGCTTACCTCCATACTATATCCCTAACTGCTGTTCATAGGTTCTGGTTCTTGTCGTCCTCCTCGCACCAAGGCCAAGTCAAAGAGGGCCGATCCTCGCTATGATGAGTCCGAGGGGTAGTGCCCCCGTCCAACCGGAGACAGCTGGCCCGCGATGCAGCATACATGAGGAGGGAGCAGGACAGGGTTGAGGAAGAGTACAGTGCCAAGAGGGCAAACTACGACAATCTTCAGTCTTTGGACCACATGTTAAAGAAAGAGTACCATGTGCTGCGGAAGACTGATTTCTATGCTTTGCCTCGCACCGGCGATGACCCATGGTATTGGAGGAAGGAGGAAGCTGTTTTCATGAAAGACATTTACAACATGCTCAAGAAGTCACATGTGTGCACCTAGAAGTATATGATTGTTGAGCAGATGAGGAACAACCCCTACTTCTCTGATGCACTATGGATTTGTGAGAAGTTAGGGCTATTCAACTTGATAGATCTCCGTGAAGATTACAACATCACCCTTGTGCAACAGTTCTACGCCATAGTTGTGTTTGGGTCTGACCAAGCTAGGACTATGACCTGGATGACTAGAAACCACCGCTGCTCTGCAACTTTCTACAACTTTGCCGAGGCCATCTTTGAGACCTTCCAAGGCGTGTCCACTCATGTTGGGATGCGCATGCACTCAACAGCTCTTAGGGTGAACAAGAACAAGCTTGCCCCTTTGTATGGCAGCGAGGGTGTTGTGGGCGGGTCCAAGGGACTCAAGCCTCTCTACAATCTGATGTTGAGGATATTCCGCCATACCATTTCCCCTAGTGCTGGAAATGATGATGCCATCAGATGTGGTTTGGTCAACTTGCTATATCATACCCACACGATTTACATGGCTGGCCCCAAGGCAGATGTAGATCCTATTGATGTTATGGATTTCATATTTGAGGAGATGTACCATTCCATACTGTACAAGAAGGCTCCTCCATATGCACCTCTTGTCATGAGACTCATCAACACCCAGGATCATGGTTCTCACCTTGGCTTGGCTCCCAACCTTACCGAGCACACTCTTGTATCACTACAGCAGAAGGGTCGCATGGGGCCTCCTCCTAGACGCTCCTATGCCAATGAGGAGGAGGAGATCTCTGAGACCGAGAGGGCCCCCTCTCCTACTAGGGCTCGGAGGAAGAGTGCTTCCAATGCACCTCTGCCTCCCATGACACATGACTATGTACATGAGAGGGTCAAGAAGGCCTCATTCTGGGAGAGGACCCTTTGTTGCATGAATGTGGACATCCGCAAGCAACAACATGCCTCCTACAAGAGCAACCGTTGCATATAGAAACTCCTCAAGGAGATTAAGGCTCATGATGAAGAGGCTGATGAGGAAGGAGCGGATGAGTACACTGATGAGCATGGCGCTCAACCATCCACTGAGTCAAACTACACTCTTTCTTTTGGGGCATGGAATGCCCAACAGGACAGTTTGGTGGATTGGAAGACCTTTTCTAATGTCACCTCTGTATATGGGTACCAGGGCACCTCCTCTTCTCGCCCTCACGGCAAAGGGCCTGCAGCTCCAGATGGTGATGATGACTATGATGATGGTGATGAGGATCATGATTTGGATGAGGAGGACGAGGATGATGACGACAAGGACTACTGATCCACTAGGGTGCTAGCTTAGGTCTTTTCCCTTTTTGGCGTTTCGATGCCAAAGGGGGAGAAGACATTGTCATCGAGATTTGCATGGGCTTGGGCTTGGATTTGATTCTTATTTGCTATCTCGAACTTTGTACTTATTTGCCTTATGTGCCTACGAGATACTTTTTGCTATTTGTGTGTGACTTTGTGGGTGCTCCTATATTATTGTAACTCATGTGAGAACTATGTGCTTTATCTATGTACTACCTGCCGTGCATGTTTTACGTGTTTATCTTAGTGCACATAGTCAAGGGGGGCATTTTTATACACTGTCATAATTCATTGCAAATTATTCCATGCAAAATCACTTGTTGTCATCAAACACCAAAAAGGGGGAGATTGAAAGAACATTTACTGTCATAATCACTTTTGGTGTTTGTTAACAACAAGTAGATCATTTTATAGTATACTTTTGTCTACAGGTTGATATAATGCAAAGTGAAAAGGACCCTTGGCCTACAGAACTTTCCCTACAATATTTACATGTTCCTGAGAATTCCAGACCAGAGTCTCCGATCTGGCTGGACCGGAGTCTCCGGTGTGGTCCGGAGTTTCCCCAGGAATCCCCGGAGGGGGCTCTAGATTTCTGCTCGGGTCAACCAGATTGGTGGTCCGGAGCAAGGTTCGGAGACTGACCGGAGTCTCCGGTCCAAGCCTCTGACCGGAGTCTCCAGTGTGGTTGGACCAGAGTCTCCGGTCCACTTGGCTCTTAGAAGGGTTGGGTCAACCAGATTACTAGTCTAGAGGCTGGTCTGGAGATGGGCCGGAATCTCCGTTGTAGACCGGAGTCTCCGGTGTGCAAGCCGGAGTCTCCGGTCTGACTTTTCTCCAACGGTCATAAAATGGTTCAGTGGAGTGAAGGGCTATAAATAGAGGACCTTATCCCCTTCCTCCAGCTGCTCGACCCACTGAAGAACACCATCCCCATTTGAGCCACTAAATCAACAAGATCTCTTCATCCAACCATCCAAAGTCATTGATCTTTGGAGAATCGAAGGAGGAGACCTTGATCTACAGCTTCACCAAGAGAGATCTTCATTTCCCCCTCATTCACTTGAGGACCCATGCTCTAGTGTTTTTTTGGAAACCCTAGCTTTTGATTTGGTTCTTACAAGCTTGACTTTGATTGTTTGACAGCTTGATTGTATTTGGAAGCCTCCAATTAAGTTGTGGATGTGTGCCTCGAACTCGTTGTAAAGGTGCCGACTTCCACCTCGAAGGTTGCCGTATAGTGGAAGAGGTGAATCGAGCCCATTGGGTTGAGATTCATCGGAGAACAAGGGAGGCCTCTCGTGGCGTTGGTGGTTTGAAACCACCCCCTCTCCAAACGTAGACGTACTTCCCCTCAAAAGGAAGGAACTACAAGAAACAAATCCTTGTGTCTCCGCGTGCTCCACTTTGGTTCCTTTTATCCTTTACCACACTTTACTTATCTAGTTCTTGCTTAGTGTTTGTGGTAGATTGACATATAGGTAAATTCACCATAGTTGCATGATCTAGAGAATTTACCTTTTGTGTCAAACCCTAACTTGAAAAAGAGTAAAATTTGAAGTAACACCTATTCACCCCCCTCTAGGTGCCCATACGATCCTTTCATAGTTTATATGAGAGTCATTACTAGGAACCTTGTATTTTGTTTATTAAACACATATGTATTAATGTTTCCAATTAATAGAATTATAGTATATAAAATAAACTTTTATTATAAATAAGCAATAAGATAATGACCATTTTATTATTGTCTCTCAGGCATATTCCCTTCACCGCACGGCCATCCTCGACGAGGACGTCCCTGCCAGCACGCCGAGTCCCGCACCTATCATTTCGGCTACCACTCCTTCGCCGAGCTCTGCCTCCACCTCCTCCAACCCGTCGGCTGCCCCTGTACTGATCGAGGAGCCCATCCCCGTCGCACCTGACACGCCGGAGGAGGCCATCCCTATCGACGACTGATCGCCGATCTTCATTCTGTTTTGTAATAAATTTTTCGCCGAAACCTTTTAGACGTACTTCTGCCGAACACCTTTGGCCAAGATTTCACCGGCAAAAACACAAAATATTTAAATGTGTGACCGATTTTGCATCGTTTGCTGTTTAGGAATGTGAGTGAAAAAATGGCTAATACCGTGTTTCGGTCACGAGTGGAGGTGCTCTGAGTTGTCTAACTCCTATACATTGTGACATGTCTAATACCGTGTTTGGCTTATCCATCAGATGGACCAGGGGTCGTCTTATCTCACCGTCTTGGCGTCAGTCCTCACTCCCCAGCTTTATGGCGTGCGCTGTCAGAGGTAGTACATGGTGGCGATTAACGTGCGGAGTGCTCCTGGTTAGCGAAAAATTGCCCATACCACACATTAAGCTGGCTCAAAGGCTCCGCGGAAACGTCAATACAAGTATATCGAGCCCCAAACCTTCTCACGAGCCCACTTGCACTTGAAAATTTGGAGGGTTATAAACCCTGACAGTAACACACCCCTTAATCCCTCCCTCTACAAAAAAACCCTACACCCCCTTCCATCCCCCACCCAACCTTCTCACGCGCCGCCGCCGCCGCCGCCGGCATGGCGACCTCGCTCTCCTCCCACTCCCAGCTCCGCCCATGCCCCTCCCACGCCCACCACACCGTGCTATCTTGTTCCCTCCTCCCCTTCCCGCGCCGCTACCACGGCGCCTCCCGCCGCAGTCTCTCCGCGCGCGCCGCCTCCTCCAACGGCGCCGCCCAGGAACCCGCCGTCACCGTACGCCACTTCTCCGCGGAGCCTACCAAGGGAAGCAAGCTGGCCGGCGTCAAGAAGATTATGATTCTCGGCGCGGGCCCTATTGTGATCGGCCAGGCGTGCGAGTTCGACTACTCCGGCACGCAGGCCTGCAAGGCGCTCGTCGACGAGGGGTACGAGGTCGTGCTCGTTAACTCCAACCCAGCCACCATCATGACCGACCCCGAGCTCGCCCACCGCACCTACATCGGCCCCATGACGCCACCGCTCGTCGAGGGCATCATCGCCAACGAGCGCCCCGATGCGCTCCTCCCCACCATGGGCGGCCAGACCGCGCTCAACCTCGCCGTCTCTCTTGCTGAATCTGGCGCGCTCGACCGGCTCGGTGTGCGCCTCATCGGTGCCTCTCTCCCTGCCATCCGCATGGCGGAGGACCGCCAGCTTTTCAAGCTGGCCATGGACCGCATCGGACTCAAGACGCCACCCTCCGGCATCGGGACCACCCTTGAGGAGTGCCTGGCCATCGCCAATGACATTGGTGAGTTCCCTCTCATTGTCCGCCCAGCTTTCACCCTTGGTGGTACTGGGGGAGGTATTGCATACAACAAGGCGGAGTTTGAGGAGATTTGCCGGTCTGGTCTGGCCGCCTCACACACCAAGCAGGTGCTTGTGGAGAAGTCCCTGCTCGGGTGGAAGGAGTACGAGCTGGAGGTGATGCGCGACTTGGCCGACAATGTGGTCATCATCTGTTCCATTGAGAATATCGACCCCATGGGCGTGCACACAGGGGATTCCATCACCGTGGCACCTGCTCAGACACTAACTGATAAGGAGTACCAGAGGCTCAGAGATTACTCGGTGGCCATCATCCGTGAGATTGGCGTGGAGTGTGGGGGTTCCAATGTGCAATTCGCAGTGAACCCTTCAGATGGTGAGGTGATGGTGATTGAGATGAACCCCAGGGTTTCAAGGTCCTCAGCTCTTGCATCAAAGGCAACAGGGTTTCCGATAGCCAAGATGGCAGCAAAACTCTCTGTAGGTTATACTTTAGACCAGATTCCAAACGATATAACAAAGAAGACCCCTGCTAGCTTTGAGCCATCCATTGACTATGTTGTCACCAAGGTATTATCTATTTTTATCTGCTTCTCAACTACCTTGGGGCACTATATGGCGTATATAGTAGGAATTATGCAACCATCCCACATTTAATATCTGCTTCTCAGCTAACTTTGAGTTGTTCAGATGAAGCTTGCAGCACCTTTTAACTGTAGTACTGATAAAACTTACTCTGTATATGCTGTATGTACTCATTATCACTTACATCAAGATTTTTTTAGCAAGATAAGTTGAATTGCTTATTCCTTATATCGTGCGGTGTGTGCATTCAAATATGTTGATAGGTTAATGGAAACAAGGGCACAATGCCTATCAGAAATTCAATGAGTTCGTTTTATCTGACTGAAAACGGACTACCGTTTTGTTGGCACATACTTATCCAGTTATCCTTGTTTTGTTGCATTACTTGTCCTGTGTTTCTTCATCTTACCTTCTGGTTCACCTTTATTCAAAATCAGAACCCAAACATCACAATCAAACGAGTTACATTTCTATGCCCATAACTTGGGAATGTACATATTGACTATTTTGATTGTTACACCCCCATCAGATATTCATTCTGTAAAGCATAACCTTTCTTTTGACACTTACTATAATGTATAACCCAATACTACTATCAAGGAGATTGACTGTATTTATAAATTGCTCTATATCTCATAACTTCTTTTCTCAAATATTATCTCTTGTTGTCTTTATTGCTATTATTGTATTAACATCCGTGTGTTGTAATATATTCCAGGAATAAGCAAATAATGATCGAATGACTTTCGTTTCATGATGCGTCTTCTTCCTGTTTGCCGCCATTCAGAATTTGTACTATTAATTCAATTCTGCTAATCTACTTTTATTACTATGCAGATACCACGATTTGCGTTTGAGAAATTCCCTGGTTCTGAGCCAATATTAACTACACAGATGAAGTCTGTTGGCGAGTCGATGGCGCTAGGGCGGACCTTCCAGGAGTCGTTCCAAAAAGCTGTCCGTTCATTGGAGACAGGCTTTTCAGGATGGGGTTGTGCGGCCATCAAGGAACTTGATTGGGAATTGGAAAAGATAAAATATAGCTTACGTGTAGCTAATCCAGATCGTATTCATGCTATTTATGCCGCTTTCAAGAAAGGCATGAGAGTTGAAGATATCCATGGAATTAGCTTCATTGATAAGTGGTTCCTTGCAGAGCTCAAGGAGCTGGTGGATGTTGAGCGGTTTCTTATGTCGAAGAGCCTTGATCAGCTGTCAAAAGACGACTTCTATCAAGTGAAGAGAAGGGGTTTTAGTGATAAGCAGATTGCATTTGCGACGTCTTCATCTGAAAGTGATGTGAGAGCGACACGTTCTGCATTAGGTGTCATTCCAACATACAAGCGTGTTGATACATGTGCTGCCGAGTTTGAAGCCAACACCCCCTACATGTACTCTACGTATGAGTATGAATGTGAGTCAGCTCCCACTAATCGGAAGAAGGTGCTGATATTGGGTGGTGGACCCAATAGGATAGGCCAGGGTATTGAGTTTGATTACTGCTGCTGTCATGCTTCCTTTGCCCTCCAAAAGGTTTATTTTGCTTTATCTGTTTCCATTTTATTTTTGTGCTCTTATTCAGTTGTGTTCTTTATTTAGTGTAGATGACCATAAATATTTAAAAAAAATATAGGTCACATCACAAGTTAATAGATTTCTACACTTTGTTATAAGTGTTTTATAAAAAATAATGCTGACGAGATAAATCTTTTGTCAGGCTGGATATGAGACTATAATGATGAACTCCAATCCGGAAACAGTTTCAACTGACTATGATACCAGCGACCGTTTGTACTTTGAACCATTGACTGTTGAGGATGTGACAAATGTCATTGATTTGGAGTGCCCAGATGGTATAATTGTGCAGTTTGGAGGGCAAACCCCTCTAAAGCTTGCCCTTCCGATACAACGCCATCTAGAGGAGAAGAAGCTGCGGTCTGCTTCAGGCTCAGGATTTGTGAAGATATGGGGAACATCGCCCGATTCTATTGATGCTGCTGAGGATAGAAAACGATTTAATGCAATTCTTGAAGAGCTTGGGATTGAGCAACCTAAAGGAGGTATTGCAAGAAGCGAGTCTGATGCTTTGTCTATTGCCTCAGAAGTAGGGTACCCTGTTGTTGTCCGGCCCTCATATGTTCTTGGTGGACGAGCAATGGAGATTGTGTACAATGATGAAAAATTGATCAAGTACCTCGCGACTGCAGTGCAAGTTGATCCAGAACGACCTGTCCTGGTGGATAAATATCTGAATGATGCAATTGAAATCGATATTGACGCATTAGCTGACTCAGCTGGGAATGTTGTGATTGGTGGAATCATGGAGCATATTGAGCAGGCTGGTATACATTCTGGTGATTCAGCATGTTCCCTTCCCACTAGAACAGTCTCAAACCAATGCTTAGATATTATCCGTTCTTGGACCACAAAGCTAGCAAAGCGTCTCAATGTCTGTGGGCTCATGAACTGCCAGTATGCTATCACTCCTTCTGGTGAGGTGTTCCTGCTTGAGGCAAATCCTCGAGCTTCTCGCACAGTCCCTTTTGTCTCAAAAGCAATTGGCCATCCATTGGCTAAATACGCATCTCTGATCATGTCTGGTGTGACCCTGCCAGAGCTCGGGTTTACTAAAGAAGTGATTCCTAAGCATGTTTCTGTCAAGGAGGCTGTTCTTCCATTTGAGAAATTCCAAGGCTGTGACATTCTTCTTGGACCAGAGATGCGCAGCACTGGAGAGGTTATGGGCATTGACTATGAGTTTTCTGGTGCGTTTGCGAAGGCTCAGATTGCTGCTGGACATAATCTCCCTTTAAGTGGCACTGTGTTTCTTAGCCTAAATGACCTGACAAAGCGCCACCTTGCTGAAATGGGGCGTGGATTCCGTCAACTTGGCTTCAACATCGTTGCCACGTCTGGAACGGCCAAAGTACTTCAGCTGGAGGGCATTCCAGTGGAGCCTGTTTTCAAAATACATGAGGGGCGGCCAAACGCCAGAGACATGCTCAAGAATGGACATATTCAGGTGATGGTGATAACAAGCTCAGGTGACGACCTGGATTCGAGGGATGGGCTCCAGCTGCGCAGGCTAGCCCTGGCCTACAAGGTCCCGATAATCACAACTGTGGATGGCGCACGGGCTACCATGGACGCCATCAAGAGCATGAAGAACAAATCAATTGAGATCCTTGCATTGCAAGACTATTTCGAGCCTGCTAATGCACCACAGAAGTTGCAAGCAGCACAAGCTGCCCCTTAGGGTGATATACCTTTATGCTCTCCTTTTTATCTAGTGACTTCATTCTAATACCAACTATAATCCCGTGCGATGTAGAATTTTGTTTACCTGCTAGGATAATCACGACTACTGCATGCGCAAAGGCAAGTGTTGGAAGACGTATTGGTTGTTGAGTGTTGGGAGTTAAAATTGATGTTGGGGATTTGTGTTTTTACTGTGTAATAGGGTCGGCCTCCATAGAATAAGGCCTCCAGTTTGCATTCTGGTGGCATCTTCTCCACTCTGGAGCATGTACTTCTATCACCGTGACACAGATTTGTGCAACCTATCTATATTGTATCTGTCCCCAAATTATGTGATAGTTATTGTTTGTAGTCATTCTTCCTGTTACCAAAAGACCAATATTACCTCCAAGGAATAAGGCGTCCTCGTTTTTGTTTCTTCTTTGACCAAGATTTACACTAATAAATATATAAATAATGTTGGTATACTAATTTATAATCAAGTTTTAGTTGTTCTATTTATTTGGTCAAACTTTGCTTTACAATGCCTGCGCATCTTTCTCTATCTCTGCTATCTAAAAAGTACGAAGGCGTTCCGTTTTCTGCCCACTACGTCGACTCCCTTCGTCGTGCTCGTCTGCGGTTGCCCGGTCTACCCATACGCGCACAAGTGGGCCAAGCCCAATAGGGCGTTTTGCTCGTCCTTTCTTTTTTCCCATCACTCGACGAACATTTTCCTCCGGCCAGAAACCCTCGCGCAGTCACATCCTCTCCCCTCCATCGTTGCCTCTCTCTACGGACGAGCAGTTCCACCATGAGTACGACGCTGCCAATACTCCATACGCCGCCCAACGACCTCCACTGGCCCGCCCAGAAACTCGTCGACCACGGCGACGTCGACATCCAGGAGCACTTCTCCCGCCTCCTCCCCTCCTCGAGGCCTCTCCCCGGTCTCCGGTGCAGACTCGGTGGATCGTAGGCTGGGGCGATAAAGGAAGAGGTCGTGCGGATCGCAACGTGCGGTGGCCTACGGTGTGGCCGGCGGTGGTGGCGGGGCGAATACAGCGGCTGGGTCGAGGTAAGGGTTCGTGTGACCTGTTTCAGGATTTTGGTGTATCCCGATGGAGAATCTAGGATGGTCATCTCATCGAGAAAAAGAAACCGTGAGTAGCTTCATCTAATTCTGCTATTCCAATATCAGTAGTAAGATTTGTTTCAGCAATTTTATTATGAGGAGTACCATCCAACACTACACTTTCAGTAGGTTTACCCGTGACTTGCAATTGATTGAGAGCATGTGTTCTCTGGATTTCCTGCTCTATCTCATGTTGCTTAAGAAGCAACTCTTGATCTCCAAGCATATAGTTGGCACTAGGTGTGACAGGTTCAGGGGTGGGAGGGCGGGTGAGTTTACCTTCCAAACTCTTCAAGCATTCAAACATATCTGTCTGCATCTGGTCGCTCTTCACCAGCATACTCTTCATATTATCCATCTTGGTTTCCAGTGCATCCACATTTTCCAGCCGGATGTGAACTGCATCAAGCGGCGTTTGAATTGGCTCTTGATTCTCGACAATCGAACGCACCTCGCCACGGAGGATTCCAATCTCGTCCCAAAGTTCCTGGTGTTTTGTCCGCGTCGCTATCTCTGAACTAGCTCACTTAATTGTCGAATTAAGTAATTATTCAACAAGATCCATTGTGTTCGAAGTTCTAGATCTAGCTGAAGTATACCTGCTGAAATACTTTACAGCTTGATAAGATATTTTAGAAGCTAGGTGAGATATCAGTGTGTCATTACGGAAGTCCTCATTAGAAAATATGCTTTCTGGTAGGTAAATATGTTTTCGGAGCAGCTAGGTGATTAGATCATAAAAGGAGGGACAATTGATGATTTTTGTAGTGTGTACTAAGAGAAGGTAATTGATGCATGGAGCACCGTGGTCGGCTGCTCCCTCATACGCTGCAGCCTTGCTACCTTGATGATTTGATCCTGCAGCCTTGCTACCTTGATGATTTGATCCAGATTCTTGGAATTTCCTCGACGACTGCTGATTCCATATTGTTTTGCTTCTTATTTTAGAAGAACCAAGTGATTGGTCTACTAGAATTAACATTACGAATTTGAACAGAAGCACCAAGAAGGAATAACTGCCTATGGATATCTGAAGCTGCACACTCCCATTGACTGGAACTTGTAGGTTGGCAATGGTTGTGCATCTATTGTGGTGTACATTTATTAGTTCAATATATTGGCTAGCAGTATAGGATGCTCAGAAAAATATTATATCTTGAAGGATGTACACACGTTTTTGGTATAGCTAAAGTATGATTATTTTAATTCTAGGAGCCATGATATTTCTCTGGTTTGCTTATGGACTTCAAGATGATCGATGCTAGCTTGCTGACTGGTCCCGTGATATTATTTTAGGAATGGTCCATTCCCAGATAGATGTTTCATGTACACGGTTTGAACAAAACATAAGCGGAACCATCTACAGCCTGGACAAAATATATGCAAAAATTGTGGGATCATGGTAATCATGACGATTCTTTCTACTTGTGAGATTCTTTGAATCAGTTTATTTTGGGTTTGGTTGGCTGAATGGTCGTTGTCACGGATGGTGAATGACTTTGATCCAGAGGTAGTGAATCTAGGATTTATTTATGGAACTTTTTGGATCCTGTAGGAAGTATGATTCCTGCGAAAAATCCACTCTCATATTTCTTGGCATCTTGAGGTCATGATGTGCTTTGATAAAACATTGTGAGTTTTCCCATTTCCCCATGTTAATAGATGTCATTAATTTAGTTGTTTATTTCAAGACTTTATTTTTGATATATGTGGTATTTGTTTTTCAGTGCATGCCTCATGTGCATAAGTAGTATTGCATTTAAGATTATTTTATCTTCTATTCTATTGTGGCATCTTAGTGTAAGTTCTATTTTTGTAGAAACAAAGTGTGAGTTCTCGTGCTTTGGTCGCCCTCGTAGGCTCAGGTCCAGAATCCATCGGCCTAAGTCTGGTGTGAGTGTGTGACATTGTCGGCCCAGAAAACATTAGTTGTGCTAGACCTAATCGTGCCCTAGGATGGGCTTTGTCAAGCATGATCTTAAAATAGACCAGCCGAAGGGCCATATAATACATAGTTAAATTTGATTTAATTTTTTATCTATATCTATACCTACTAATAAAGTACATATTGTTTCTCCTTGTTCGCACAAATTTTACAGACACTACCTCCGCTGGCATATGGAACAGTGGGGCTCACTCTACCCAAGGCGGAGAAGGTGCATTGATAGGCCTAGGGAGAAGCTATAGGTTGACTGCATGGAGCTGGATGGTGGCTTCAACAACGTTCACCGTGTAATTGCAAACCTGATTGGATTTTTCGGCAAAGCTCTCTTGGTAATTCACGTTCAATCAGCTGGTAGTTAGCTAGCTCATATATTGTTCAGCTTTATGCTATTTTTCTCTTTCTTTGGCTAACACTAGGAATACAATACGAGTCATTACCAAGGACGTCCTAAACTTTCTTACGCTACTCAGTAAGCAGTAGTTGCTGGTATTTGTCCCTGCTCTTATCGAGAATTTGAATCAATGGCCTTGTCTGATAACTACTTTTTCAGAATTGCAGCTAGAAAAGTGATATAGGCCCCCTTCTTTTCAGCTTCTAGAGCAGATTCCTGGTCCAGAATCGCTAAAGCCCAAAAGAAGGGTCTAGCTTTTGGGCCGCTTTTTTCCACCGCAAATCATGAATCATGTACAAACGCAGAATCGACCGGGGACCTGCTTCTGCCCAGCTTCCCAGGATTCGCCGCGATGGAACGAAGAGGTACCGCTAGCTGCCCCTGTGCCTGTATGTATTTACATAAAAATGCCACCGCTCGGCCCAGCCGCATCCGAGACGCGCGCGCGTTCACTTGCGAGGCCAAGAATTAGAGCCACGTACGTGCACGTCCTTCAGTTCACATGCACGCGTCACGTCGGTGGTGGCTTTGAGATCGATGGATCCAAAGTATGTGCGCTAATTCTATGTGTGACCTGGAACAAACGATCTCTCTGCTACATATGGTATTATTCATCGCAGTTACTTTAATACTCCTTCCGACCTAAATTAATTGACTTAGATTGTCTAGATTCGAATGTATCTAGACTTGTTTTAGTCTTTGATACATCTGAATCTAGACAAAACCAAGTCAACTAATTTGGGTCGGAGGGAGTAGCTAATTATATCCAATTTCTACGGCTCAATATTATCCAGATTTATGTAGTCAAATGTGTAGACTAGATGTATTCGTATTTAGACAAAATTGAGGCTATAAATATGGATCGAGTAGTAATTCCTACATAGGATATTATTCACTTATTTAGATACTATATGAATTCTAGGGGCATTGCAGACATTTCACAACTCAACACGTTAAACAAATCAAATGTCTAGAAGCTAAAAAGAATGGAAGGAACCAGATTATGTGAGATTCTCCCCACCGTAGCTTTTCTCCACAATCTGGCAAAAGCTAGCTTCTCTATAATCACAAGCTAAAAAGAAGTCGCCCATAATCTTCTACAAGGAGGAGGTTGGCTGTACCCATGTGAGAAAACTGATTCTTACATATAGATGTAATCATAGCATTGGTTGTTTCCCACGTTGCTTTGACTTGGCTCTCCATGAGAATTTATCTGGGGTTCGAAGGACACATTCTTCAACAGTCCACAATCCTCCAAGTAAGTAAACATAACAATCAATACATTTTTTGGCGTGGTTGTTAGTAGTTTTGATTAACTTCAGCAGTTAGATAAACTCTATTTTATAAGTTGTGCCGTGGTTATAAAATAGAAATGCGAGTATGAGATGTGAAAAGGTTACTGGAAATCTTGCTTTTAACGGGTCAGTCTGTTCATCTGGGAATAGTAGTTTTTAAGATGATCAAGTTGGCCATTCTGCCATGGGCCTTCACCTTATTCCATGCAATTTCCTGCTCTGCTTAATCATATTCAAATGCAAGGACCTCAGCTACATAGCAATGTACTGCATGGTGTAAATCCTTCTGAAATCAAGCTCCTCTTGGATCCAAGGCTGGCTTTCTTCTCTAATTCTAGACATAATACTGGACCTCTGATTCATGGATTTCTTACAAAATCGAGTTAACAATGGCAATTTAACAATGCTACCATATGAGGTGACTTTCCATGCATTTTTCTCTGCAAATGGTGGCATGCATCATGCATCATGTCCTTAGTAGTTGCAAAATTCTCTAACGCACTGAAGTATCTTACAATATTGTTCTTTCACTATATCTGATTTTGGTGTTATTTCCTCGTAATTTTCGTGCTTCTTATGTATCGCCACCGTGTTTTACAAATACATGTCAGCAAAGATTTAAGAGAATTTGTTGCGTATGACAATAGAGAAATAGGTAACAAACTAAAAAATTGTAGTATGTTGGAGATCACCGATGACTAATATTGTTGTCAATATTTTCCTGGCCCTATAGATGTCGTTGTCGTCAACTCCCGCGGCCGGCCATTTTGTGTCAAGACCTTGTGTCAGTTTCACGTGGGTGCATTTCTTTTTATACGGAGCGACCAGATGTGGGAACAAGTACAAAATGATGCATAGCCCCTCCAGCGAAGATGATTATGGTGTGTGCCTACATTTATTTATTTTGTATTGGCAAAGATAACTAGAAATATTATAGGTTATCTTTGCTCTGAAATTAGTAGTACTGAAGATTTCTAGCTGGTTGGCTTGCTGCGTTTGATTGTCGGATCGATGCTCATGATTGTTCTTATATTTTCATTATCCTTTGTATCGCCTCAATATTCTTAGTTTCGTATCTTGTTGTACTCATAAGTCTTGTTGTCTTCATAGTTAGGATTGTCATGAACCTTATGTAGTATTGGTTGTCTAATTTCCTTGTAGGTGAGCAGATAGATACTGAAGTGAGAGGATGAGAGATCAAGATCAAGAAAAAATAAAAGGAGGTATGTTATGCTTTCCCCAAACCATTTGGGGTCCCATGTTTCTCCTAGCTGTGTTCTGAACTTTTAACGCTCAGTTAAACAGAAGACACAAAGGAGAGACTGAAGCAAGAGCCTGTGGCGGTGAGGAGGTAGCTAGAGTACTCGAGGAAAGGTACATACATGCCTCACACAAAACTTCCAGAGGCAGCATCCACCAAGGTGTGAGAGCACAGTCGTTACCCAATCGTTTAGTTGTTTTGCGATTTCTTGGTTGAAACCATGAAAGAAGTTATCTTGGAATGCGCATAACTCTTGATTTTGAGCTCCTCATTTTTTATCATGATGGATGCAAAAGAAATGTAATATCAACAACGTTTCCCAAGCTCCCAAGGTTGCCCGTAAGCAGAGGCCATTATGAGCTTTTTTTTAGTGTGGACGACCTGGGAGTCAACCATAGCAAGCGGATATGAATTCCATGTCCTCAACCAGTTAGCTAATGGTGAATGGCTAAACCTGTTTACTCAATGGCTATCACTGCCCGCCTTAAGTTAATTTCTGTTGTTGTCTTGTGCACATCATTCTCTTTCTCAGTGAGGTGACAAATGAGAATTTGAACGTTGTTGTTCAGGTTTTACTTTAGGAGGCTGTGAGAAGATGCTCATTCTTATATAAATTTTGTAGCGTGAAGTTGTTTTCCATCTTGTCTATGCATGTTTGCCTTCTTTTAAATTGCAGGTCTAAAGTGTAAGTCTGGCAGGATGCTAATGTATAGGATTTGATAAAAGATTTGAAAAGGCTAATATACATGACCAAGCTACTTCAATGAAGAAGATGACTTTGCAAAGATTATGACTAAACTTCTAACTAGGAAGTGACAATTAGTAGAATTATCAGATCATCTTCTATGTCGTTGTAGTGTGTTTAGTTGTGTCTGTAGTGGTACTGAAGTGGAAATAGTCAAGTAAATGAAGGTTGCTTGCAATGCATGAATTGTTGTGAATATAACAGTTAGATCAATTTTGTATAATGCATTGCTTTGTGGTCTGCTCAGCTGAGTACTATGCAATGGTTTGTGGTAGAATAAATCATTGATTATTGTTATGGATGCGTGTTGCACATATAATGATTAGAAGTGTGTAGAGAAAATACTACATGACTGTTGAATTTAGACTTATAAATTTTAAAAACTAAAATTTTCTTATCAGGTACAACACCCATCGAGAGCTAACAATATAAAATTCAAAATTGTTTTTGACACATTGAGACAAGCGTGGAGACAATCAAAAGAAGTCGACTCAGATTATTTATTCATATATAAGTTATTATTTGAAGGTGAACTAGAGTTAACTATATGTATAACTATATTTTGTATTGGCTACATTTTATGCAAAATATATTTTTTGCAATATTATATGATCATTTTTTTTCAATGCATGTGTATTATTTTTACACATGCGGCAGAAAAATATGTATTGTTACCCGTAGCAACGCACATGTATTTTACTAGTTTCATTAAAAATTGGAGGTAGTACAATCTATGTGCTCATCATCTCGTGCATTGATTGCAATTCTCAGCTCATGCATTGGAGAACTTCACTGTCTTAATTCTTTTGACGAGCAAATGATTCTGTTTATGTCTGCAATTTGTTTGGGTGATAGAAGAAGTCTATGGAATGGTCTTGCAGGGAGTTGAAGAATATTTGCGCGCGATGACAGAGGAGCGTGAGCATGGTGATATATCGATGACAGGACAGACATTTCCAGAATAGATGTCCAACAATACGAGTTGTACATCTCAATATGGTAGGTCGAGTCAAAGAGTATTTTCCAACGGGAGATGCTCGTCAACTGGGTTTGCATTCACATTTACATTGATTTTGTAGTACCATTCGACTTAAAAGGACGAGCATTCATACAGAGGTTTAGTATTTTTTTTTTGGAATGAGTGCTTTATTACTTGACAGTAATATTTACACCCGGCCTCTGCATAGCTTGGATGCACACAACCTATCAACCACACAACTAGTGAACAAAGTAAAAGTACCAGCATTACAAAAGATGCTATGGAGATAAACAAACGGCCTCGCGCTATGGCAGATCTATCCTCAGATCATGCTGCCATCGATGTCGGGAGAAAATATCCCTCGTCTTGTCTTTCAATCGCGTACATCCCTCCACAAACAAGTCTCGAAACTCCATGAGTTGGAGAGTAGTCCATGATCGAAGAATAGCCGTGACCCGATAGATAACCTGCAGGGAAGAAGACACAATGTTATTAAAAATCTTGAAAATAATTGCAAGTGCTCCCACCTAAACAAAGTCTTGTATTTATCTTCTATCCCATGCAACTAGTTACCAAATACATTGGCCACCGAATGTGGGGGAGATAAACTAGAGACTAGTTGGATGGTTGACCATACAACATGAGCAATTTTACACTGGAAGAATAAATGCTGAAATGTCTCGTCATGATGATAAACGTATTGTGTACTTCCATGCCAATTCGTCTTAACAAGATTATCTTTTGTAAGAATTACTCTCTTACGAAGATACCAATCGAATATCTTAACTTTTAGGGATATTTTCATCTTCCAAAATTTACTATTATCATCGACTGAAATATTAGGTTGGATCAATGCTCTATACAATGAGTCAACTAAAAATTTACCACTAGTAATTTTCATTTGAACTCGTCCACACCCTCGATAATCGTAGTAAAATATTGTTCCAAGATACCAGTCTAGGACCTATGAGACTTCTCCTAAAGACACATTAGGAGGATTAGATTCCATTACTGTGGAAAGTCTATCCCCTTTGTGCCTAACAATCAAATATAGAGCTAGATATTGTTCACGAAGAGAAGTTTAGCCAAGCCACTTATTTTCCTAGAACCTAATCTGCAATCCATCCTTAATATTGAAAACTGCAAAATAGAAGAAATGCTTTTTGGACGCCATTAGTCCAGCTCAAAAGTGTGAGTCACCGGGTTTCCAAACCACTTGAGACACAACTTTGGAACCAACATATTTCCTCCATAGAATGGTTTGCCAAACACCATCTTCTGTAAGTAGTTTGAAAAGCCATTTACCCAGAAGCATGGTGTTTTTGACTTGGAAATCATGTATGCCCAGTCCACCATATTCTTTCGGTTGGTAAACCACATTCCATCTGGCCAGTCAATATTTTTTTTCACTATCCCTTTGCCAAAAGAATCTTGATCGGAAATAATCTACTTTATTTAAGACACCTTTTGGTAACCAAAAAAACAAGATCATATACAGTACCGTGTTGGTG
Organism: Avena eriantha; assembly: GCA_910589775.1. Lineage (NCBI taxonomy): Eukaryota > Viridiplantae > Streptophyta > Magnoliopsida > Poales > Poaceae > Avena > Avena eriantha. The sequence continues at coordinate 387,455,942 of OU342742.1, forward strand.
AGTACTGAATTTATGAATACAAGTCTTTCCCTAAGGGATATCAATTTACCTTTCTAACTATTGAGACGTTTTTGGAGTCTTTCCTCAACGAATTTCCATTCAGCAATCGTGAGACGCTGATAGTGGATTGCTATTCCAAAATAGTTGATTGGAAATTGCCCCTGGCCACAAACAACCAAATAGTTCAGGGTATAGGTGGGCCTCATTTTGAGCCTCGCCAAAACAACTCATACACTATGGGGATAGTGAGAAGAGATATATTTTACATCCCAGAGGGGCTATAATTGGAGATACTATTGTTTCTGGTACAAAAGTTACAAATCACTCTTATGGAAGTTACTTTTCAATCTAGAGAGTTGCTCGAAAGCTGACAATATTAATTTCAGATTCTTAGCTTTCTCCAGATCATGTTCCATAAATAATATTGTATCTTCAGCGTATTAAAGAATAGAGAGACCACCATCACCAAGATGGGGAACTAATCCTTCAATTTGGCCATCAGCTTTAGCTCTCTCGATAAGGATAGCCAACATATCAGCCACTATATTAAATAGTATAGGCGATAGTGGATCCTCTTGCCTCAGACCCTTCTTGGTCTGGAAGTAGTTGCGAGTGTCATCATTTCCGTTTATGGCCACACTACCACCAGACACAAAATACTGTATGAGAGCACGCCACTCCTCCAAAAAACCTTTCATACGAAGTGTTTGCTGGAGAAAAGCCCAATTAACTTTATCATATGCCTTCTTAAAGTCAATCTTGAACAGTACACCATTCAGTTTTTTGGAGTGTAGTTCATGGATTGTTTCATGCGGGATTACTACACCATCTAGGATGTCTATTCCTTGCATGAATGCAGTTTGAGAGGGGCGTAGAACATGGCCAACCACTGAATTTAGTCTAATTGTGGCAACTTTTGTAAAACATTAAAACTAACATTAAGAAGGAAGATTGGACAATATTGTTGTATGTGTTATGTATTATTAACCTTAGGTAGTAAAATTATGTTGCCAAAATTAAGTCTAGAAAGGTTTAGCTGACCAACCTGTAAAAACTCAAACAAATTCAGCAGATCCTCTTTTATAAGGTAAAATTCCACTGGAAAGCCATCAGGCCCTGGCGCTTTGTTATGTTCCATTTGGAATACAGCTTTCCTGATCCCCTCCTCCGTGTAAGGAGCGGTTAAGAAGTTATTTTTTGCAATAGAAACCTGAGTAATATCCGCTGTTTGGGACTCATCCAAGGAGAAAGAGTTCTCCGGTGGTGCCCCAAACAAGGATTTGTAGTAGTTGGTAATATAGGATTTTAGTTGCTCCTGTCCCTCAATCATACCTTCATCCTGATTCAGAGAGTGAATACATTTCTTCTTATGCTTGCCATTGTAAATAGCATGGAAGTAACTTGTATTCACATATCCTTCTAGAATGAATTTCGCCTTAGAGCATTGGTACCATTTGAGTTCCTCCTCATGAAGTAGTCTGGCTATCTCCACATTCGATTGGCGTTTAAGCTCAATCTCTTGTGCAGTTAAAGACACAACTTCCACAGAAGCTTCTAAATTGTTAATAATAGATGAAAGGCATATTTTCTCTTTTTTAAGGATTCCAGCAGTATGTATAGCCCATCCTCGAAGGAATTTACGTAAAGCATGCATTTTACTGTTCCATCACGGAATAGATGTTAGACCACTAACAAGTTTCTCCCAAATCGCCTTCAACATGTGATGGAAACCATCCGAACCATCCAGCCAATTCCAAATTTGAAATTATGCTTAGATTGTCGTGGTGGTGTTCCAATGGTTAAAACTAATGGAGCATGATCCGACAAAGCCTCAATACGCTCTAGAGCGTGAATAGTTACCATAGGAAACTTCTATTCCCAATCGGTATCCATAAGCACTCTATCTAATTTTTCATATGTTGGCTCCGGAAGACTTAGTCCAAGTGAATTGTCTTCCTACCATAGTGACCACTCTTAAGTCTAAGCTATCAATGATAGCATTAAACATGAAAGGCCAATGTTCATCGAAACACACCCGACTTTTCTCATGAGGGAATCTTAGCAAATTAAAATCACCACCTATAAGAACATGATACGAATTGTCCTTTACCAGATTTACCAACTCACGTAAAAAGTCAGATTTATAAATATCTTGGGCTGCCCCGTAGACAGTGACTAGAGACCATATGAAATCATCAGCCTTGTTCCGAATATAGAGTTTTATAAAAAAATCTCCAATCAAACTTGCTAAGACTTCCATAGTCTCATCCCTGATGCCTAACAAGATCTCCCTGGATCAACCACGCGGCGGACGTGATACCCGCGTAAAGTCCACTCCACCAGAAAGGTGACTGAGTAAAGATTGTGAGAAATCACGTCTACAAGTCTCAAAACTATCCAAAAAAACACAACTTATAATCTGTCACACAATCAACAAAGAACAAATGTTTAGCCAAGTCACGAAAACCTATGCTATTTGAAAACATGTCATTCATTGAGAAATAATAGGATATTTGGATACACAGGATCTCTTGCGAGATTTCAGGCTTTTTGATTTTTGACTAGAAGCTTTAGGATCATGTAATTAACCTAGCTCAGTCTCATCAAAGCCCACCTATGACACTTCACCAACTAAGTGAGAAAGAGTTAACCATCTACTGTGGCATGCAACTCCTCCTCCTCTATCGGTAAACAATTAGGAACAACAGAAAACCTTAGGAGTAACTGTTAAACGATCAACCTCCATGTGTCTCAAAACATAACTAGAAAAATTAACTTCTTTTATAGATCTACCCAAGCTAACACCAACATTGGCTAGCTTATCAACAATGACTAGGGTAGAAAATGAAAGAAAGGATTTCGAAGAATTCTTTATACCCCGTTGACGAGGGGTGACCTCGGCAATGTCCATGGTGAAGGACTTAGGGTTTCGTAGAAAAGAGAACGCTGGGGGTTTCGTCGGATGTCAAGAAAACAATGGAGTCAAAGTCGCGTGAATATTTGGAAATCACACTGTTACAAGTTGCATGAGAGTTTTTTGGTATCCTCACTTGGGCTTCTCCCGTCCTATATATAATAGGCTGTGTCTCAAAGCTATATATGGATAGGTTTTACATACGCGCAAATACAATACCAACACAATGTCGGTTCATAGTCTCTTTCCTAATACAGTCAAAGTCTTTGTCGGCTGCTTCCTTGGGCTATCATCTGAAATCTTCATGGGCCGTAAGCCTTTTACCCAGTATAGGGTAAGCCTTGTATGGGAGGACACAGTGGGATGTGGTTTTTGTAGTTCCATGTTCGCCACACGGGGTTTATGGGGACCTGCCACTAACTAACTTGCCTAGTAGATTCCATGAGTCGCATAGTTTGGCGTTCCATTCGACATATGCATAGAAAACATTTTGAAAGATTTGGCAGGTGAAGGTGCATCATAACAGGTAGGTAAGCGTGGTCGGGGTTTCTTGGGGTAGATGGAACCCCTAGTAAACCAACCCCGATACAAATCTTTAAGGACCGGCTTCAGGATTTGACCCATTACAGCGAAACCATCCTTAGGGCGTGACTCATGGTCTTGGTGAAAGCAAGGTAAAGGTCGTGTCTAACCACCCTCTACCGGCCTTCCAAGGAAGATGGATAATGATTCTGGAATTAAGAGTTGGTTAGTACATGTGGGTAAAGTTGTGCACCCCTACAGTGTTAAATGTTTTCGAAAAGCCGGGTTCACGATTGTGAACACTTGGTGACCAAATTCTAAGATCATAGAGAACTATAACCTAATCGTAAAACTTGGAGGTTTCAACGTGTGCTTAAGGATGCTTCCTCATGGGTACGAGGGGGTGATCTTAGTTGTGAGATGAGGATTACTTTGGTGGATATCAAAAAATCATGATCAATTTCTTCGGAGATGTCGCTCTCTTATCCCCTTATAAGATATTCTAATTAGGCGAGCTTCTTCTCCCTCTTGTTTTATAAATAAATATGGCTTTATGCAAAATAACCCCACCAGCCATAATCTTGTGGAGTACACCCAGTACTCACCCTTGCTTTGTTGATACTTTTGTAGCAGAGTAAGTGTTCCTCAGAAGGCAAGTTTGGTATGACATCGACACTGACGAGTAGCTTGGGATTCCTGGCCGGCAACCTGGAATCTAAGGACTGTGACGTCATCATTATCTTTCAAGCCTCTTAGGCCATTTGTTAAGTTTTTTATACTTAATAGCATAATTTGACTTTTGTTGTTTGATGTTTGTGGTCAGTGACCTCTACTTGTAATATTTTGGTTCTTAGCTCAGTTATGAGCTTGCTATAATAATTTTTGTGTCGCAGGGTTACTGTTGTGTTATTGATTTCTCACCGAATATCCTCGAGCTCTAGGTTAAGCTTTTGTTAGGCTAAGGTCTGAGATTTGTTTAACCCTGATCCCGGGGGTGTTATAGTTTTTGGTATCAGAGCAGTACCGACCGTAGAAAAACCTTGCTTCTGGTCGATGTTGAGTCTAGTTCATGTGAAAACTACTTTAAAGCTGAAAAGTATTTGCGAAAACTCTAGTATGCTTCTTTTTCTCCTTATTCAGTTTCGCTCTAACTCTAGGTCATCTTACCTTGTATTGATTTGGAAAAGTTTTGATATCTCTTCTAGTCTTTCAAAGCTTAGGTGCCTTCTAGGCATGCCGTCTCTCAACCAGTTGACCTAGTGTTGAGTTCTCTAGAATTGTGTGTGTTGTGAATTCCTTGTTTTCCATTGCTCCGCTTCAATTGAGAGATTTCTTTCCATCAATATCTCTCTACCTATGGGCCCACAATATTATATTGTAGGATCCACAATGTTTTGCTCTAGGCTTCGAGGTTTCCTTTCGCCTCGTGTGCCTCCTTTTTATTTGTTTGGGTGCTTCGGAAGTCGTTTATTCTTTTGGAAGCTACCTCGTGGTTACTACCTTGCAGTGTACGTTGTGTCACTCAAGTAGTAGTTACTCTTTTCTTGGGTTTTAACCCTTGTACTTGAACCGAAGATCCCGGATTGTACTGGATTCGGGTGTTGTGAATTTTGTACATGAAGCTGATCTTTAACCCAAGGTCCATTCTATTGTCCCCTGTCATTAATGTTAAAACATTACCTCGGGATGGATGGTATTACAATTCTAGCCTTCAAGCTTGTGGTCTTTGTTGCGACTGAATCTCGACAATTAAGGATTTCCCCTACCACTAGCCATGGCAGATGTTCTTTAATGGAACCAAATAGATCACAACAAGAGTAATCCTTGTGAGACTCGCCTCTATACTCGTGACTCTACCACACCTCCCTTTCCTATGCATCGGTCCTCGAAATATTGTTGACTTATGCATCCACATCTCAGGATTCTATCTTGAGGATGCTCCTTTTCCCCTTGTTGTTTCCGACCTCTATCTATCAGTTGGTAGCCAAGTAGTACTGCACATTAGTGTCTTCTGATGCAAGATACTCTTGTGGTCCATTAAGACAAACCATTTCGGGATGTTAGGAGAAACAAACTCCAGTACCTTGTCATATCAAGGACCAGGTCAAAGTGTTGTAATCCGCAGATCAATAAGCATTGATTAGCTTATGTCCCGTTCTACCTTAAGGTATCACACTCCTTTATACTAAGAGGTAGTGCTGAGTTTCATGACTCCCTTAATGAAGTGATGCTTCTGCACATATTTACCCACCCTTCCCCCGAGCTTCCGTGCTCGTGAATGATGCGTGTGCGTAATAATGTGGCCATCTGAGATTCTTAGTAATCATTATTGCTTTGGACCTCAACAAGGACATTTGTGTTATTCTTGGCAGGATGGTTAACCCTATCACTAAGAAAAGGATGATTGATCTAACAAGTTCGTTATTCTGGTACACTCTCCTCGGTTAAAGAGTTAGGCTCTTGCCAAATCTCTAACACTATGCCTTCTTGCCTTAAGCAAGTTTTCTCTCGAACTAAATGACATATCGGTGGTTCGTGATATTCTAGATGTCTCTCTGGAAGTATCACCATGTTGCCACATGACTGTGTTGTCAAGTTCTTGAGAAAGTAAGTTCTACGAGCTACTCCTTTCTCCAAGGATCCGTACTGGATACCCTTGAACTAGTTGCTTGAGCTTCAACAACAATTTGGAGAGTTGTAGGACAAAACTTCAATCCGACTTTGTTTCTTCTTAAAGGGATGTCTAGTTTTGTTCATGCAGAAGAAGGATAGTATCTCCTTTATGGATATGTTATCTTCTCCCGTCTTTGATTTGATTTGGGCAATCGTCAAATCAAACTCAGTCCTAAGGACTATCGTGATGATGTTACTACTCGTGATGTTTCACTTCAGTACATCCTCATGTCCTCTGGTCTGACTAATATTTTTGCCTTGTTCATACAACATATGAGTCCATTGTCCTAGAGTATCTCGATAAGTTTGTTGTTGAGCCCATCGATGACATCCTTATCTTCTCCAAGCTAGACTAGATTCATATGGAACCTTTGGCATTAATGTTGGAAACTTTTAAGAACCTTCTTCTAGTTGTCTCGAAGAATGTGTTCTGGATGTTAGAAGTGACTCCTCTGATTCACGGCAATTGAAGAAAGATGTCACCGTGGATTTGAGTAGAGCTATCTTTGTTTCCTTAAGGACACAGTTGTATTTTGTTGCAAGTGCTTGATGTATGAGCAGATGTCCTTCGACAAGTTGTTAATACGTGGGTATAGCAATCTAGCTCAGTCTATTGGAGCTTAACACTATAGTCCATGTCTTGAGACTCTAGTGACTTTACCTTTACGGTAAATGTTGCAAGCTTTCTATTTGGACATGCTGAAGCCAAAGTATCATTCCACCTAACCAAATAAGAATCTCAAGCAGATATGATGGTTGGTGTTCTTCAAGGTTTTGACATAGGTCTCCTTGTAAATTCTACAAGATTGCTGTAATGGTTGACACAACTAGTCGGAAGACCTATTGCCATATTCTGTTGAATCAACAATAACAACCACTTTTCATGAGGCATATTCTATGATTTATTATAGGAGTTGCGCTTATGACTTCCTTTGTAAACAAAGTCTGACCTTGACTTGATGTCCTCTTTCTCGAACATCAAGGAGAACATTTAAAGAAGTGTTTCTAAATGTCTCTCGGTCGATCCTCCAGACCCTTTAAGTTGGAAAGCTTCTTGTTGTGCACAGTAATGGAAGTCTGAGAATGAAGTTTCTTTTTCCTCATGTCATCAGGAATCTTCTTATTTATTCGTCCGGTGGTTTAAAGTGATATCACGATCTTCGACAAAGATTTTGATAATCCTAGATGAATACAAAGTTTCCTCCATTTTTCAATCATGTTCTAGAGTGACGATGATTTTGGTAATCAGAAATTCCTCTTGTTACATGTTCCTTGTGACTCTTACGAGTCCTCGCCACAAAACACCTTTCTGTCATGACCTTCTGTCAAACGAAGAGTCATCCTTCTATATCAAAAGTAGTTCAACAACTTGGTTATCCGTATATATGTATCCCTGGAAGCTCTACTTAAGCCATTTGGTAGAGGTTCATCTCTCAAATTCTCTGGTCATATTCTTTCTGTTGTAAGCTTTCCTCTTCAGAAGTTTAAACTCATCTGAAGCTCCATGGTCTCAATCCTTATGAAGACCAGCTATCTATCACCTTGAAACTTTCTCCTTTTGTTTCCTCCACTACCTTGACGTGTTTCATGTTTGTCACCTCAGAGTTGCTTCTGAATGCTCCTTTCATGTGTTGACCATGAGATACTCGGTATGTTGTTAGTGTGTTTCCCTCTTATCCTTAGAAGTGACCCTGTCTTCCTTCATTCTTCCTACCCGCGGAATCTCGGGTCGAGATTCTCGTAAGGGGGATAGATCTATAACCCCCTAGTTTTAGCTAAATACTAATTAGGGTTTATTGTTCATTGCATAAGCATATTTATTTTGCTAAGAAAAAATTCAAACAAAGAGAGAAACAAAGCAATCGCCTAAACCCTAGCTATTTTACCTCTGTCTCTAAAAGAAATTCAAAATACTTTGAATTTCGAAAACTACAAATGTATGGATCCCAAATGGAATAAAGGTGCCCCACACGATTTCATATATTTTATAAAGCCTTTGGTATTTTTGAAATACCCAAAATAGTTTTGTATTTGAAGTTACAAAATAGAAAACAAAAAACAAATTAGAAAAAGGTTTTGTAATAAAAACATAAGCAACAGAGCAGCTCCAGGCCATAGCCCATCTCCCCGTCCCTCCTATCCATTGCTCGCGCACATCATACTTTTGCCCAATAGCAGCCAAACAAAGCCTGACCCACATACCCCTTTTATCCATCCTATCGACATCGTCAAGCTCGCGATTCCCTAGAAGCTCCTGCGTGTCGCCGTCCGTTGTGCCCGCTGGCGTCAAGATGATCGCTGCCGTTGACACCCTGGATGAGGATAAGACCAGCCCAAGACATGCTTATCTTCCCTTCCTCCCTCTCACTCTCCCCGTGGCACCCTCCTCCTTCCTCTCTGCGAGCTGGCCGAAACCGTAGCCATTGGAAAACCGCCAGTCGCCGCTGCTCTGTGCCGCCTGAAGCCTCGCCGAGCATCCCTGAAGAAGCGCCTTGTCCCCCTCTATCCTCGCTGACGCACGCAAGCCCGCGAGCCGCTCCCAGCATGAAATCAAGCTCGACACCTTGCCGGCCGCCATAGTAGTCGTCATCAATTTCCTTCTCTCCGATCGCCCCCGCCCTCGCCGACCCCTCCATTGGCCTATTGATGAGTCTCTAGTCCTCCCAGAACTTTCCTTTCTCTCCCTCCCGCTTTGCTTCGAGCCCGCAACGTGCTCCGCTTTTTTCCGCCGTCGGAGCTCGTCACCGGCGTGTCTCCGGTGACCAAAACCGAGCGGCACCACCACCAATCGGCTGTCGATTGTCTCCTCTATCCAAAATGCAAACCTGTGCATCCAGGCGCGCTCGAAATCCTCAGATTCAAGCTCGACCTAGGAGCTGCTCCATGGATGACATCATCATGATGTCATTATTCCTTTTCCTTTTCTTTTATCTTTTCAGTAATTCATTTCTGTAAATAAGAAATATCTGACAGGTGGGTCCCGGTTGACAGCGTTTTAATCTTTTTCTAAAATGATTTCTGTATTTAATAAAACCTGACATGTGGGGCCAGCTGGAAAACAATTTAATAAATCCCAAAAATGTTTAATTGTTTTAAATTGATTTAAAAATGAATTAAATTTGGGAAAATCATAATTAATTATTTATAAGTCAAAAAAATGTGTATAATATATCAAAATGTTCAAAAAAATGAGATCTATCTCATAGAATCAAAATCATGCATTGTTCAACAACTTTCATTACAAGTTTAATTATAAGAAATATGAACCCTCGCAGGTGATTCCGGGGTTTCCCCCTGTTCTAGGGTTTGCACCCTCGGACCCCGCTTAACTTGTCAAGACTATTTTTGGGTTACATCTCAAAGCTATTAAACTTGTCATATCATCATCCTTGCTTGAGCATTGCATCGATGCCATGTGTTGATTGTTGTTTTCCCTTTCTTTCCGGTGTTTGCTTCTTCCTGGTAGAATGCGATATCAAGATCGAGATCAAAGACCAAGATCAACACCATCAAAGATCAAAGATCAATGCTTGGCCAACTATAATCAAGTCAAGTACAAGGCTTCCAAAGATATATATTTGGGTATCAACAAACACAACAAGCATAGACCCACCATGATACAATCCTATGCTTTCAAAGTATTTTACTTCTCACCATGATGCATATGATTCTACTGTAGTCTTTTATCGATAGATAGAGTATCCTATTTGTTGCATTACTCCATTTGAGATTATATTACCCGATCCACTTCTCCTAGCATAACTAGGTTTGTCTTGTGTGCACTACTAGAGCTATTATCTGTGTGTTGCTTAGCCATGCTTAGCTGTCAGTGCTGGTTCATCTAGATGATGTATCAGATGCAGAGAATCTAGTATGAAAGGAGAACGAGGTATACTAATGAGGTAAGATCAGTGGTAAATGTTAAACATGTTAAGGCTTGTATGGGAGGCCACAGTGGGAGGTGGTTTTTGTAGTCCCATGCTCGCCACCATTAGGACCAGAGTTCTTGCCTTTGGACCACGACGAGCGTAGAACCACACGGGGTTTATGGGGACCTCTCGACTAACTAACTTTCCTAGTAGATTCCATGAGTCACATAGTTTGGCGTTCCATTCGACATATGCATAGAAAACATTTGAAAGACTTAGCGGGTGAAGGTGCATCATAATAGGTAGGTAAGCATGGCCGGGGTTGCTTGGGGTAGATGGTGCCCCTGGTAAACCAACCCTGACTCACATCTCTAGGGACTGACGTCGGGATTTGACCCGTTACAGCTGAACCATCCTTAGGGCGTGACTCATGATCTCGGCGAAAGCAAGATAAAGGTCATGTCTAACCAACATCTGTCGGCCTTCCAAGGAAGAGGGCTAATGACCATGGCATTAAGAGTCGATTAGTACGTGTGGATAAAGTTGTGCACCCTTGCAGGGTTAAATCTTTTTGAAAAGCCGTGTTCATGATTATAAATGCTTGGTGACCGAATTCTAAGCTATAACCAAATCATAAATCTTGGAGGTTTCAACGTGTGCTTAAGGATGCTTCCTCATGGGTACGAGGGGGTGATCCAAGTTGTGAAATGAGGATTACTTTGGTGGATCAAAAGATGATGATCAATTTTTTCGAAGATGTCTCTCTCTTATCCCCTTTTAAAATATTCTGATTAGACGAGCTTCTTCTCCCTCTTGTTTTATAAATAAAGATGGCTTTATGCAAAATAACCCCACTAGCCATAAGTCTTGCGGAGTACACCCTATACTCACCCTTGCTTTATTGATACTTTTGTAGGAGAGTAAGTGTTCCTCAGAAGACAAGTTTGGTACGACATCGACACCGATGAGTAGCTTGGGGTTCCCGGCAGGCAACCTAGAATCTAAAGGCTGGTACGTCATCGTTATGCTTTAGGCATCTTCGGCCATTTTTTAAGTTTGCTATACTTAATAGCATAATTTGCCTTTCTTTGTTTGATGTTTATGGTCAGTGACCTTTGCTTGTAATATTTTGGTTCTTCGCTCAGTTATGAGCTTGCTGTAATAATTTTTGTGTCGCAGGGTTACTGTTGTGTTACCGATTTCTCACTGAATATCCTCGAGCTCTAGGTTAAGCTTATGTCAGGCTAAGGTCTGGGATTTGTTTAACCCTAATCCCGGGGGTGTTACACGAACCTGGGTAAAAAACCCTGTGTCAACCTCTCTACCGTGTGCGTGCACCATCGTCTTCTCCATCGCTGAGAAGCTCGGAACGCATGATTCTGCCCCCACTCAAACTTAGGGCTCGTCGTCCCCTGTTCCTTCGCTGACGCATCTCTGACAACTATTCTGTCATGTTTATGTTCTGTCATGCTACTGTTCTAGCCTTCTACTATTCTAGCTTGTTAGTGTTATGTCCTGTTACTATTATGGACTTTTACTATTACTAGTTCCGACCTATGGGTCGGCCCATTATGTTTACGGTCTTTTAAAGTTTAGGACTTTATGAAGCCCATGCCAATATCATAAAAAGTGTATACTTAGCGAGCATATTTTACTGTTCATCGTTGGCACAAAACATGACTGGACAATGACAAAGCCCAATATTGTTCCCTAATCGACCTGGTTGACACAGTTATGGTACCGCCTACCACCATGTGTGTATGACCTCAACTAAATGCCTACATGGCCTATGCGAGTTATATAGATATTACATTAGCTGCAAACTTCTTAAAATTATTAGATATTATCAACTCAAAGGAAATAAAATTCGGCATTTTAGTTGACAATCGAGTTGATAGCAGAGTCCTCAATTTGCTTTCTCAATAGAGAGGATGGTTATTTCGTTTCTTAGGATGAACCAGAACCAGATACGAGATATAAAGGCCTCTCTTATGAACCTGTAGAATAGGACAAATAGTGTGCCTACAATGAAATGGGCAATCAAACAAAGTATTTCTTAGAATTTTAGCAAATATAAACTAGCCAGGTCATTTCAGCAAATATATATGGAAGTAGAGGTATCTCCTGGAATGCAAGAGACGGTGGGTGACTCAGAATTTGCGTTGAGCTACTCAACGGCATGCAGTTACTATCATACCTAAGAATCAACCAGATAGAAATTATAATGGCATCATAAGAGAACTTATAGAGCAGGAATGCAAACCACAAGTGAACTACATAGTAGAGGATAGTTTTTTCATTGCTTAGGAAGAACCAACGCTAGATAAGGAAATAATGGTGTCGCTTGTGAACCTGTAGAACAGGCTATGCAAACCAACATGTTCATTTTTTTCATTTTGAGATCTATGCAAGAAAAAAAATAGTTAGTGTTGCAGCTTTTGAAGAACCAGATGACAATAACAAAATTATAATTGAATTAGTATGAAGAGTTTAAATGGGTACTACAGGATACCAGACCAATGCCACAAAGGAAATAATAATAGGAACTTATCTCAGGACAAACTAGATAGATTTAGTAACTATAGAGCAGGGGATCCATACTAATATTTTCCACTGACTTCAGATTTTGCAAGAATTACAAGATAGCAAGAAATTACTGGTGTACAGAATAGCTAAGAACATGTGCATGACTTTAAAATTTGTAGACCAGCGAAAGCAAACCAATATGTCTAGTGACTTTGTATGTAGCACAAAGAAGAGGCGTGCATATTGACTTGGTGTGTAGCACGCTTACAAAAATGCAGTTCACTACGATAGGCTTGAATGTGTTATACTATAGACAAAACAAAAACAGGATGGATATTTGGTTACCTTGCTCGGAGAGGCGTCTAAGCATCGTTGGTACTATGTGGGTGAAGTCTAGGAAACCAAAGGTACCGCGGTTGCGGTGGATATTGGTGTTGGGGAAGAAAATCTTGGGCGGATGATGTCGGCTTGAGCGTGGTGGATGAGAGTGTCGCTGAGGCTGTTCTGGTGCAGTGAATGGTGACACCCATGCAACTGGTCTGGAGCGATGGACATGGAACTCTTTGAGTTGGATCCCGTCCGATGGATGCCGGTGAAGCGACTCTAGTATGGTTGGGTATATTCGACGACGGGGAAGCAGAGATTAGGTCATCGATGATGATAATGGCACGGTCAGCAAGACCGCAGCTCTGGTGGAGTGGCAGAGAGACCCGATGAACTAGATCCGGTGGGGTGGGCGTCGGTGGACAAGACTGCAGCTCAAGTGGCTCCTACCGCTGTGGAATTGCCATCGGACGATGCGTGCTGTGATCATAGAGGTGAGGGCGTGGGAGAGGAGCCTGGGATTTTTGGGAGAGCTAGCGGGAAAAACTACATGAATCGGGACTAAGGAGGTGAACATAAAATAATGACGATCGTGCCCCCAAATTACCGACTTTAGCTTTCCCATAGGGAGTCTGAACAAGGGGTAGAATGAGAATCTTAAAGTGAAAAGTTTTTGAAATGGAGGGTCGCGAAATTCTTCAATGTCTATATTTTATTTTGCGCTCAATTGAGATTTTGAAGTTGGTGACCGTCCATCTAATAATAATAGAAAAATGGTACTCCCCCGGTGGGAGATTTTAAGGGTGGGAAATGCTTCATAGTCGGTGTGTGGTTTTGCTGCTCCATTGAGAATTTGAATTTGTCTAGCGTCCACCTAATAATAATAATAATAATAATAATAGAAAAATGGTACTCCCTCGGTGGGAGATTTTTTCTCAAAGTTTTTGAAACAGTGGGGCGGGAAATGCTTCAAAGTCAGGGTGTGTGATTTTGCCGCTCGATTAAGATTTTGAATTTGGCTAGCATCCATGTACTAGTTGTAGTAGTAAATAAAGGTGGTAGATGTACGGCTATCTGGTCAGGAATTCATGGCCTAGAGTCACATCAACAGATCATCCATAACCACACTTGAGAACTCCCTCTGTTTGGGATTACTAGGCCGGAGAGCAAAACCAGATACGTAGTATTTCCTAAATACTTAGTCCGGAGAATTAACTACACCTATTTGTTTTATCGCTAGTTATTGCATGAAGTAGTAATCCTAAAATCCAGCCGATGCATGTGGCCACCGCATCTAATTGAAAACATGCAAGACAATGCATGCACTCCTATTTAACAACATGAGCGGCCAAGAGCATTAATATGAGGTGGTGGTTCATATTCTTTGGTCAACTAGAGGAGTAATTGAGAAAAACTAGGAGCATTAGTAGGACGTCTTGGTACTGCCGATTTGGCCCTCTGGCCTAGCAATCCTGAACGGAGGGAGTACATAAGTTTGCATTGAGACTGTACAAATCATTAAATACAATGAGGTTATGATACTACTACTACTAGTATCATCTTACACATCCGCATGCTCCCAGGAGTCATACGTTGGTGTGCACGTCTGTTGTCCCGTAATGAGTACGCGTGAACATGTGCGTGCCCGTGCCAGTTTGATGAAACACGGTTACGGTTGTTGTGTGCATGCCATCGTCTTTTTTCTACATGCTTCGATTTGCATTCCCAGGCCTTTGTTTAAATGTGTATCTTTGGAACTGCTTCCTCTCCCAGTCGCTGGGACGGAGACCACATGAACACCATCATCCATGGCTGCAAGAAGCTGCAAGACTCGCTGTGGGATGGTCTCCCTAGGGACTCATCTAGAAGATAGGTGATCCTTTTTTTGCATTCACCTCCTATACTATCTGTTTTTAAGTTATGTTTCTCAGTATACTTGTTGTCCATGGTTTACCCTGATTGAATCTTAGTCTATTTACCTTGATTGAATCTCTGTTTCTCCTCTCTCTCTAAGGTACTTTTATGTCGGTAGAATCACCGGTGGCATCCTTGTGCTTGGACAGAGGGTGCAACCATACAAGACCCAGTTGTACTACCCCTTCTCGGGCGCTATCAAGCGCCTGAGGGCGGAGATACCGACCAAGCAGGTGGCTTCTATCGCCATGATGATGTTCCCATTGTTGATGGTGTTTACATCAAACCATCGTAAAACCACCATACGGTGAGTGGACGAGGGCACAGATTAAGGGAGTCGCCCGGTCTTTGGTGGAGGGTGGTACTCGCCATATAACTTCGCAGAACTCTAGAGAATGACTTCTTACACCGGTGATGTTTTTGTCGCAGACATATATGGGTCTGTCCTCTCAATTATGTGTGGTGCTGCTCATGGAGATGTCCAGCTGCAGTGCTCCGCACGAACCCTGGATATGCATCCCACCATTGTAGGCCATGTTCTGGGCTGCCAGTTCCCAGAGAATCATTTTTCCCTTGTCAAGTCTGACAGAGAGTTGTTATTCATTGTGAGTGGACCGGTATACGGCGACAGGCCGGTTGTTTTCTAGGTTGATACCTAGAACCGTGTCCTTCAGCCGGCCAGAGGCATCGGAAGTCATTCTCTCTTTGTTGCTGACAATTGGTGCGTGTGCATCGACAACGCCAGGGTAGCCACGGTGTAGGCCAGCAACATATACTATGCAGACCTATCCAAGATTATATCGTACAACTTTGAGGCTCTTTTGTGGGAAGAGGAGCCAAGGGTTGTACATGGGCATGTAGTAGGAGGTTTATGGATGACTGAACATCCTTCCCAACTTGATCGATTGCTAGTAGAGTATTACAGAATCATAGAGCATTCTGAGCTGCAGATGGTGCCGCCTTATGGCGAGGATGGTACCACCTACTATGGTTACTATGATAGCTATCCGTTAGATTGATGGATCGTGAGGGTCTACTCCTATTGTGTTCTGTTCAGGTCTACTATTTGTGTGTTTACTTTGTTGACTGAACGTCTATGAATTATGCAAGTTCTATGGTGCCCGTAATACAATGGATGTTCTCCCTATTTTCAGAAGATTGTGTGTTGTACCTCTTACAATTTCATGTGTAGTAATTCTGATAGATGCTTGGTTTGTGACAATCCTCAAAGAACTTACGAATGTGAATTATGGTAGATTATTACAACCCTCAATAAACTTGACAGTAATAAAATGAAGCATAAAAGTTGCATCAGAGTCCGACATGACTGAAAAACACCATAACTAGTGTTACAAAAAAGGTCTCTATGGATCTTGCATCGCGAGACATGTAACAACTGGCTTCCCATGAGAGTTGCATATGAGATTATTAAGTATCTTTTGTGTCAAAGCTTGCCAGCTTTTCGATTCATATAAGGATTTGCGTGCTATGGTGATTACTGAATCTGTTTTGTTGGCTTCTTGCTCAACAATATCAAGGGCATCTTGGAGGGCATCCTCAAATAATCTTTCGACTGGGATAAGAGGATCAGTCAAAGCGATGTGCCATGAGCAATAGGTATTGTGACTGCTGCTGTGTGAAACAAAATCTAAACTTTTATAAGTAGATCTTTATTCGGCATTCAGAGGGATATTGGCAGCTGAAACAAACACAAAACAAGTTATAACAACATTACTATGTGATCACACCACCATGAATTTTAAATGTGTCAATATGGTGATACCCCCTCCAATCCAAATTAATGTTCTCATATTTGTGTACATTCGAATGTATCAAGTACTAAAACATGACTAGATACATCCGAATCTTGATAAATCTAAGAATACTAATATGGATTGGAGGGAGTATAAGGAATGAAGCAATTAACATTAGTGGCTCATACATCCATTTCTTCTTAAATAACTGGACCGGTTGATGCCATGGAGCGATGCGACCATGTGTTTCTCAGTGAAATGACTGCTCTACTTGAAGATGGCTGAGACCAAGACAAAAAGTTACTTAAACAATAGACTTGGGAAACAAACTACAAGTTCATTTGGAATAACAATACGATCAATCAACCAAAGCACGTGATGCAAACTGATCAAACTAGAATGTGTAGAACATGAATAAAACGAACATGAAAACTAACCATTATGTTTGTCATAAACTATCTAGGCACTACCACTACTACAAAATTTCCTATCAGTGGCACACTTTTTTTTGCTATACCTAGTGCATGGTCCGTGCGCCACTATCGTCACGCCACTGATATTTTTTATCCATGGCGCATGTCGACATGTGTCACAGATAGTTCAAATATCAGTGGCGCATGTGGTTATGGTGCGCCATAGATAAAAATTTCAAAATTCAAAAAAAGACTGGATCTCTATCTCGTCGCCCTCGCCTCACCGCGGCCACCACCTACCACCGCATGGAGGTGTGGGAGGCCATGGCCACGCTGGTAAGAGGCGCTCGTGGCCAAGGACGAGGATGCCGATGAGCTCGAGGACGGTGCCAATGTTGGCCGTGGTGTAGCTCGAGGATGACACCGGCGTTGATCGGGAGGATATTGAGGGCGGTGCCATCGGGGGTTGGGAGGAGCTCTAGGACATCGCTATCGTGGGTCGGGGAGGGGCTCTAGGACGACAGGGTGACCAGATATAGAAGAAGTAGGTGGAGGAGAAGGGGAGGAGAAGAGGAGAAGGAGAGGAGAAGGGGGATAAGAGAAGAAGAAGGAGGAGAAAGGGAGAGGAAGGAGAAGGAGAAGAAGAGAAGAAGGAGAAGGAGAAGAGGAGGAGGGGAGGAGAAGAGGAAAAGGGAAGAGGAAGAAGAGAGGAAAGGAGGAGGGAATGGGAGGAGGAGGAGAAGAGGCGGTGTAGGGAAGGAGGAGAAAAAGAAGAAAGGGAGGGGAGGAGAGTGAGGGGCGCCCCTAGAATTTAAAAAGGGGTCACGCTTATCCATGGCGCACCACAATAGGGTGCGCCAGAGGTAAGTGGCCTCACTTTTTTTCCTGCGAGAAAAAATCTTCTTTTTGCCGTAACTTTTTATCCTTTTCAAATTTTGAGTTTCTAAAAAATTGCTAAACAATTTAAGGTGCTTGACTTATCTGTGACGCATGTGTCTGTGGTATGCCATAGATAGCCCAACTATTCGTGGTTCACGACCATCACATGCGCCACGGATATGTCAGGGGCCATCCATAATTGGCAGACATGGATACCTAGTGCCCATGCGCCACCGATATTTTCCTTATCTATGGCGGATCTTTACCACGTGTGTCACATGTAATTTACCTATGGCGCAACACCCTTTCCATGTGCCACTGGGTATAAATCCGTGGATAAGCATTTTCCTAGTAGTGTACACAATGAAATCTGCCACTATTTTAATCATAAAAAAATAGTACCTCAACAACAAAAACACATCAATTGTGTGCCTCGAATATACTAGCCAGATCATTCTAGACAAACAATAAAACAAGCAATCATGTGACTCATATTAATCATTCAATGGTTCAACGGCCTGAGAAGAACTAACTAAAACATCATCTGCCTCGTATTAAAATAGCCAGTTCATGTAACTATGATACACAGTAGATACGAGTGTGAGATGAAGTGCACAAAGTTCGTTATGATACATGTGTATTATATAGGATCTAATCGCTAGTGTGACCTTCTTCTTATTATTAACCAACTCAGATGCAATACACCTGGCCTCTGCATATATAGGAAAGTGAACTAAGCACATGGAACAAAAGTAGACCATAGTGGGGCTAAAATGTTCGACGCCAATTTTTGGAAAAATGAAAACAAGACAGACAATTGGTAAATTTAAGCAAAAAAATATGGCAAGGACCAAACTCTGGCTGGCAAACTTCGGGTGGCGGGGCTTACGGTAGGTGTTACACGATGTATACAATGGCTCCTATGGACGGGTGAACTATGTACTCTATTGTTGCTCCTCTTCATAATGGTAAGGCCAACTACAAATACAAATAGGTTCCAACATGATATACGTTTGAATAAAGGGAAATAAAAGTGATGCGTCTTATGAGATTATAGGATCCATTCACTCTATGATATTGTGTGCAAACTGAGGCTATTCCTTACATAATAATAGCAAAGAGATAGAGCCGCAGGTTAAGAGGGATCAAATCGATGGTACATAATGGTCAAATAGTATGACATGTGTAAACGTGTAGTATAGGATAGCAGCATAATAGCATGATGGAAATACTATAGTTCGTAAATCAGCCAATGAGAGAGACATTGTATAATCATATCTCATGTGCACAGGTACAAAAGAGAATGTAAACAAATATGTTAAGTGACTAATAATTCACAAAGAAATATACATAAAAATAGTTCAATGCGTTGAGTTTTGGTCTAACCACGACGAGTTTATTTAGTACATTACAGGTATATCAAGTAAAGAACCAAATAGTTAGGAAATTTAGCACAAATACAGTATATTTCCAACAAAGAAAATCGTGCAGGGAGATATGGTAACCTCAGTCAAGGCAGTGTCTAGGCCTCCTCTGCATCCTCATGGGTCACGTCGAGGTTGCTAAAGGTGCTGCGATCGTAGTGGGTGCCGACGACAGGGAAGCAGATCTTGGGTGGGCAAGGATAGGAGCAGAGTGTTGGATCACAGTGTCCGTGGAGCATATCCGGGGAGGTCGATCGCTCAGCTTGCCATACGAGAGGGTTGATTGAGCATGTCAGGTGTGGTGGGTACGCCGACTAAAGTACACCGGGGATGTTCCGGCCGGTGACGTATTCCTAGAGGAGAGAGGGGGGGGGGGGGTAGGGTTTAGAGGTACTACTAGTACTATACTGTGAAAAATACGAGTGAAGCCCCCCACCCACCAAATTCACTAGTGTTCAAATGGGAATTTTGAAGTATCTAAAATTTTGGGGCACGAAGTATGTCCGGATAGGCGGGAGATTTTACCGCTTTATTTTGGTCTTAAATTTGTTCATGGACCATGTAATAATAGAAAAATAGTAGGTCGTACTCCCTCTCTGTTTAGGAATCCAAGGCCGTACTCCCTCAATCCAACACCTCAACTGATCATCCATGATCATACTCCCAATGTTCTGGAATCATGAAGAAGAATGGATATCATACTTAGGAGTTTCAAAACTTTATGAGATAAATTTACATCATGTTGGGAGGATGATGTTATACAATCATGAAAATTTGCAAGTTCCAACTCATATGCATTTCATGGTCATATATAAGAAAAATTCATCAATGAATAGTAGAATTTACTGTATTCTACTATTGATTGATGAATTTTGCATTTTCATAGCTCCTAAATAATTTAGAGTTTCAAATTGAAATTTTACATGTGTATAGAACTCTATCTCCCAAATACAATGCATATTTTTTTGATTTTTTTAGAAAATCTAAACATTATTTTAAGTGGTTTTCATTGGTTTCCACTGAAAGTTGGTTTTCACCACATACGTTTCTCTTTATACTATGCAACCATTGCCAAGGGCTAATTAATTAGTAGCAACACAAATCAGATGCAAATATAAGGCAAATATCCACACAAAAAATGAGGAAAACAAATACTAATGCAAACTATCATAACACACCCACACGCACAAACAGACACGCACACAACAATAGCATCAACTTCAAATATACTCTCTTTGTTCCACAATCTAAGCCTTTTTTATCAAATACATGTGGAATGATTTATTTAAATGTTTTTGCAAGACATGTTTACAAATAAGTGGTTAATGACATGGCAATTTCATCACATAAACACAAACCCACATAACAAACAGACATCTTACAGAATGAACCTAAAAGCCCGAGCTACAACTAGCAGCTACCGTTGTGGAGTTGTAGAACAAACAAGGGTGCAGACACACTTGATTTGTCATGCTAGGGTCCTTTATGTAAAGTGAGAGGCCTTATCCTTAAATTTTTTTTTCTAGACAAGGAATGTCATGGGTCTCCCTATAAACTTGTACCCGCCGATTTTTTAATACAACTTCTAGGCTTCTCGAGGCCTATTCTGTTCAAAAAAAAGGATGTGAGAGAGATAGAGAGAGAGGGTTTGCTGACTTTCTTCGATTGAAGGGGATACCCTTTATTGTACCGTATGATGGTGGTCAGTTACATTTCTATTCCACTTCGCACCCTATTCCCTGCAAAATAATTCGCACCACTATTTTGAGACTCCCATCCACACCTTTAATTAAGAACATGTCCCACATAGCCTAGCTATTGGAATTTTTATAACACTTTGTGTGAAATTGGGGTGGTGGCATTCTAAGCCATAATAGTGACTTACATGTGCCTTGGATGAGAGAACTCGTATAATGAAATTACGACACATCATTCGAAAGACGTCTCTTCTAATTAAGTACCCTATTTTTTACCTCCATATGCAAAACAAAAATGACTATTTATAAAATTATAGTCTCGTCACAAGATAAGAAAAAATAAAACAATGGCAGTTCTATTGAAAAAGTAAGTTGGAATATTTTAAGCAAGATTGTAGAATGGTTAGAGAAGTGTGTTTTGAGGTCTATGCATGGTTTCATTGTGTTAAAGGCAAAATCTTAGCAAAAGGTTAAACCTGTTGTCAAAACTATTGGTGGTTTCTGATATATTAGTTAACCCCTCACTAGGTACCTCCAAAAGATTTTTGGTAAAACTTTCAAAGCAACCTACAATTTAGTCGTAGTTCAAATTTGACCTAATTTTAACAAATCGACATGAAGTCATTCAAGTGGGAAGATTTAATTAGCTAGGGAGTTTCAAAACTCATAAAACATGGGAATCGTAAGTAAAACATGTTGGTCAACTTAATATGTTTAGAATCTTGGCTTATGGCATTGAGATCCATATTATTCACACTTTCTTTATGAAAAGAACAATCTCAACATCACTCGGAAAACTGTGTATTTTCTTTCCTGATAGTTGGAAACTCACACCAACGACATTGTTTACTAGAAAAGATGCACCCATCTACATCTAAAAAGACATTTAATTCATCAAGAATAATCTATCATGCTTACTTGTAGCTCAAGTTTAACCAAATTTCGTTAAATCGACAAGAAGTCACTAAAGTGTGTGAAGTTAGCTAGGAAGCTTGAAAAATCCTAGTACTAAATACATAGGTATTACATATAAGAAACTATGGTCCACTTTGTGTGATAATGTAATTGGGGCGGTTGCATTTTCTTTTAACTGTGGTAGGTACTGTAGGAGCGAGGCGCTTGAGTTAACACGGTCAGTGGAAGTACAAGTTACATCAAGGACCTCATAAAAGTGAAAATTGCATCCAAGTTTATGAATTTAGCACAAGGACCCTGAAACTAAGCAATGAAGTGTGTTTTGAGGTTTGCGCATACTAGCGTTCATCGTGCTAAAGACTATCAATAGAATCTTTCTAGATGCTAAGAATGGAAAAGAAGATCCAACGGTTAGTAATGTTTGGATTTGCCAGTCTTGATCCAACGGTCAATGTTTAAAGTTATCTATACCACATACAGTGCTATGGTATTATAAGAGATAAGACAAGATAAAGATAAGATAAGAAGTACTGAAAATGGCCGATCTTTTGAATAACCTTCCCTCACGATGTTTGAATAACCTTCCCGCACGATGTTTAAAGATAAGATAAGAAGTACTGCAAATGGCCGATCTTTTGGGAAGCAACTGAAAATTTCGAAAACTAGAAAAGTTTGAATTTTTTTTCCACCAAGGACCAAAGTTGTTTCCTTCCTATGTACTCCTACTAGTCCACAACAACACGGCTGCTGAACATGCCAGAGACACAGAGCCATTGTACCAAGGCACACGTGCATAGCGCCACGCTGTGGACGAGGGAGAGATCAATCGGGTCGGTGCACGAGGGAAAAGGGAAGGAGAGATGGAGGATGGATGGTGAGATGCGGCGATGGAGAGAGAAAACACACAATTTTTTCCGTGCATAGGTCCTGAAATTTACTACTAGTAGAGTCTAGTACACCGTAAGGCCACAGGAGTACCTCGTGTCAGAAACCCATCATAACTTTTCTCGAACATCGAACCGCCTTCAACTCCTCTTCACTGCTGCGCTCTTCCCATCCCTACATTTTATTCTCTCAACATTTACAACACGTGGATAGAGGTGAGCATATATCTAAGCAAATAAATATACTAGTATACTATTTGATTTTTTCCTAATAAGGGCATCCTTAATGTGTAAAAAATCACACCTTAAGGCCTAGTATGTGGCATCCGCTAAGGTTCACCTTATACATTGTGGAGAAAATAAATTCATCTTTAAGCCTAAGGTGCACCTCAAACTTGTGGGTTGCCTATAGAGAATATAAAAATCATTTCCCCTCTCTCCTTATTTCATGTGATCGTTATCAAAATGGGTTCAAAATTTTCAAGATGCAAAATCTTAGCAAGAAGTCAAACTAGTCGTCAGAACCCTCGGTGGTTTCTGATATATTAATTGACCACCCAATGGGTACCTCCAAAATCTTTTTCATAAAACTTTCAAAGCAACCTGCAATTTATTACTTGTAGTTCAAATTTGACCTTATTTTGATACATCGACATAAAGTCATTCAAGTGGGCGGAGTTAGCTAGGGATCTTGAAACCTCATAAAAATGGGAATCGCAAGTACAACATGTTGTTGATCCACTATATATGTCTGAAAACTTCGCTTTTGGCATTTAGATCCAATATGCTTCGCACTTTATTTACCGAAAAGAACGATCTCATCGTCACTCGGAAAATTTAGAATGTTCTTTCCTCCTAGTTGGACTACCACACCGATGACACTTCTTAGTACACGAAGATGCACCCATCTACCTCTTAAATGACATTTAATTCAAGAGCAATCTGTCACGCTTACTTGTAGCTCAAGTTTGACCTAATTTCATTAAACTATCAAGATGCAAAAACTTAGCAAGCAGTTGATCCTATCGACAAAACTCTCGGTGTTTTCTGATATATTAGTTGACCCCCGTCTAATTGGTACCCCCAAGAGCTTATTCGTAAAACTTTCAAAGCAATCTACATAGTTTACTTTTAGTAGTTCACATTTTATCTAATTTTGATAAATCGGCATAAAGTCATTCAAGTGGGCAAAGTTAGCTAGGAAATTTGAGAACTCATAAAACATGGGAAATCGTAAGTACAACATGTTGGTCCACTATATATGTTTGAAAACTTGGCTAGTGGCATTCAAATCCATATTCTTCGGACATTCTTTATGTGGAAGAACAATCTCGTCATCACTCAGAAAATCGAGAATGTGCTTTCCTGAGATAGTTGGAAACTCACATTGACAACATTGTTTACTACAAGAAGATGCACCTATATACATCCAAAAAGACATTTAATTCAAGAGCAATCTACCATGCTTACTTGTAGCTGAAGTTTGAACTGATTTTTTTAAACTGTCAAGATGCAAAAATCTTAGCAAGAAGTTGAACTTGTCGTCAAAATTGTGACCCCCTGATGGGTACCTCGAAAAGATTTTTCATAAATCTTTCATAGAAATCTATAATTTCCTTGTAGTAGTTCAAATTTGGCCTAATTTCGATAAATCGACATAAAGTCATTCAAGTGGGCGGAGTTAGCTAGGAAGTTTGAGAACTCATAAAAAATAGGAAATCATAAGTACAATATGTTGGTCCACTTTATACGTGTGAAAACTTGGCTTGTGGTATTCAGTTCCATATTCTTAAGACTTTCTTTACGTGGGAGAATAAACTCATCGTGTTTCTTTACGGGTTTGAGGCGCGGCTTAGGGTTAAGAGGCCTGAGGTGACTCGGTCCCTCCGTTAGAGCTGCAGAGAGAGGGGGAGGCCAACGAAAGAAGAACATGAATAGAGGAATTTCTCTGTCGAACTGGTATGGGCTAGGGTCGGCACGATGGCCCAACCCAGGAAAAGGGAAATCTAGCTGGATGAGGGGTGCTGGTTGCTAGGCTGTGCCTGGGTGTCCAGGTGGTTGGGCCTTTGCAAAGGTTGCTCCCTTTCTCTCTTATATTTTTATCTCTTTTTTTCTTTTTAATGTTTGTTGTTTGTTTCTTTTGCAAAACCATTTGACTAAACATTTATTTTGAATCTTTGCAGGGGTGTTTGAAGGAGAGGTTTTTGTGCAAACTTGAGGGAAGAGGGATTATATTAAAAGGAAAGGACGCCCTCATAAGACTATTTGGGCATTATACTAGATGTAGAATTAGTGTTTATCAAAAGGAGTTAAATCATTTGAAGGAAGTGGGACCATCCAAGAGGATTCCAATGTTGTAAAAAAATAGAGAGTAATAAAAAGGGAGAGATGTTGGTAATAGCATCGATATAAGCATGATGAAACCAATGCAAGAATGATACGATGATCAATTGGAATGGGGCATGATGATGCAACAAAATAAAAGAACAAGCAAATTTGAATTGGGAAATTTCTAGGGTGCTACACAAGGGTAGTTAGCTACGATGGGATTATATAGGTAGATAGGACTGGGTCTCACATCTAATAGGTAGTGTCGATTCCTTCTCATGGAAGAAACCGACAAGCCTCTCTAAGGGGATGGGATACATCCTACTGCACCATATTGTTGACCGAACAAGCATGCCTGTTAGGTGGGCTTGTTACATTACAGCCTGAAAGTTGAGACACCAAGGCATAGCAGGGTCCGAGTTGCTTATAATATCATGGAGGGGTTGTAGTAGCTTCACTAGTTGCCTAGAGGGGCCAAATGGGGGTGAATACATATCTAATCGGTATACGGTCAAATAAACTAGACGAAAAATGGTTGAACTCAAATACCGTTGTTAGGTCAACTCTTCTTGGCCCGCCCTGTAAGTATTCCACATTATCCTTTGTGGTCATGGACTAGTTTACCCCTTCATGGACCAGATCTTCTTTTCTGCTCTCTTCTTCTCCCTGTTCCCCTCCCCATAACGTTTTCTTAGCTCCATCTGCTCGTCTCTGATCAGAGCTTGTAGTTTCTTTCCTTGTGTCCCTGCCATGTCCAGTCAACCTCCCACACCCCTAATCGAAGCTCGCAGCTGTCACGGTCGCATCGTTGTTCCTAGTCGCCATATCGGAGCTTCACGTCCCTGACCCAATCTCTAGCCTTTGGCTAGGCCTTCTCACACGGCGGAGCACGTCCCGTCGGGAGATCCTGACCAGTGACTGGCCTTGGGCGATTGTGTGCTGTAACGTACCCTAGGCATGATAGCCCTGGCAGAGCAGTTCGACGACCATTCTCTCATGGCCTCCATGTTGGGCATCCGTCCAGTCATATCGCTGGCAAACTTGTTGTTGGCTTTCAGGTCTCATTTTGGGATCGGTCAAAATGTGGTCAAGATTGAGGCATGCGCGCCACCATTTGATTTTTTTGTCTGGTTCGAGGACAACCCAGACACCGAGCACGTTCTTCTTTCTTCCTGTTTGTTCGAGTGCTTTGGGAAGAAAATGAGCTTCATGTGTTGGCATCGCGCTTGTGGGTGGGATGATCTCTTGGGGTAGCTTCATTTCTTCTCAAAACTCGACTTTGACGGCCTCCCATTGGATGATTGGGAGCCGGAGGCCCCTCAAGCAGGTCGTCAGTAGACTTGGCAACGAGATGCTGGATATTGGGACACCGAGCGACAGATCGATCATCGAGGTAAAGGCATGTCTAAAAGATCCAGACACCGTTCCTAAGATGTATGAGTTTGAGGTTCCAAGAAGGGCAAGACAATAGCTTAGCTAGAAGCACCTGATCATCATCCGCCTAGAGGAGGTTTTACAATCGGTACATAGCATTCAGGACCTCGACGAGGTGGCCATAAAGTGTCATCGTCGCCTGTAGTGTTGGCTTGGAAGAAGCAATAGCACAGGACCACCACTGTTTAGCGACAGCGCACACTGTTTCGATGGGGGACTAGGCGTGGACAAGAAGGTGGTTCTGATTTCCCTTGAGTGAAGCAAGAGCTTTAGTGAATTGCTGTACTATGTGTGGCTAATGAATTTGTAGTATGTCTGACTTGGAGAGCGTAGCAACTAGTTAGCCTAGATTAAACTTATGTAATAATTTGAATTTGTAGTACATGTGGCTAATGAATTTGTAGTATGTGTGGCTAATGCATTTGTATTGAACACCATGCTTTATAATTTGTGTGAATAACCAAGGATAACCTTCTGAAAAGAGGGTGTACTGGCAATGATCAGTGTCACTTCTATGGTTGCCGGGATAATGTAGGTCATCTCCTGTTCAAGTACAAGGTAGCTAGATTATTTTTCCAAGTGATGACAATCCGGAAGAAGATAAATGATTCTTGTGAGATCTTGGCGCATGACTTAATCGGATTGATATGATATCCATATCAACAAGTTGGAACTTCTTTTCTGGAAGCTCATCTGAAAAGAACTCTAATTTTAAGCGTGCCTGGCCTGGAGCAATTTGAGGATGGGTGACCGACCGGGAAGTGGGTATCGGGTGCGCATGAGTGAGGACAAAGTGCGCAGAAAATACTAGTGTTGGTTTGTGGGGAGGGGCCAGTATATATATATCATATTAAGCTACCAAGAGCGACAACCCAGGAACGGAGAGTCCTAGGTGTTACAAGTGGTACCACAACCGATCCTTGCGGGTACACGGGCATGTGTGGGTCAATGGTGGGATATATGTATCATGGCGCGTGTGGCCCAGAGTGGACGTTCCTGGCTTGTGGTTGATCGACGAGGGCATCGATCTTCTAAGGGTGGGTGTATGTGAGATCTTGGTGCATGGCTTAATAGGATTGATAGGATACCGATATCAACAATTTGCAACTTATTTTCTAGAAGCTCATCTGAAAAGAACTTCGAGGTTAAGCGTGCTTGGCCTGGAGCAATTTGAGGATGGGTGACCGACCAGGAAGTGGGTACAAGGTGCACACTAGTGAGGACAAAGTGCGCATAAAAGACTAGTGTTGGTTTGTGGGGCTAGTCTAGATATCTTATAAAGCTTCTAGGAGTGACAACCCGGGGACGGAGAGTCTGGGGTGTTACAGTTCAAGTTTCAAACGTACATTTCTTGATGATCCTTATAACAGTGTATATAGGTTTTGTAACATGATGAACTGCTAGACTATTTTGTAGACAACACAAGACAAAAGAAGAATGAGGTTTGATAGGACTGTATCCTTAGTTCACACCCCATTATTAAGGCTGTGCCACTAGGACTCAGTTTGTTGGGAGGGTCATATTCAACACAGCCATGCCCACGAGCCGTTGTCTGCAGATTGATCTAGTTCAGTGAAAATGCAAACTATTGTTTTCTTAATTGCTTGACTATGATATTGACTGAGGTTTGTTCGAAATGGTGCGTGATTTTGTATGGAACATGCATGAATAGACCATGCAAAATGAGTACATAAATGTTGTCTGAATTTTGTCTGCCTTGGGATAAGTATGGAAGATAACTGAATTTAACCACAACTATTAATTGAATAAATAGATACTAGATAATAGTTGTTTACATCAGTACTAATTTGATACAAAAATATATGTGATAGCTACACAAAAGTGGGATAAACTTTCCAGAAGTTTCTAAACAATACGTCAGCATTGCCTCTACAAAAGCCATTCTCTAGAGTCAGTCTGAACTTATCTGAACTTAACTATTCTTTGCTGAACGAATTGCAGATCTCCACCAGAAAAGTTGGCTAGCCAATTTCCTTGAGAATACGTAAGTTCAGTGATCCTTCAACCCCAACTGATCTTTTTTCCTTCCCGCCAAACTTCTAGTGTCAGGGGGATGATCCCCAGGTACCCCAACCAGACAAGAAACAAGATAGTCGGATGGTGTCCGGCTGGCCAGATGCAGCCGGACAAGGCAAGACAGGCCGGCTATCGCATGATAGCCGGATCAGCAAGAAGTAGCCGGCTACGGTGACGTAGCCGGAACCAATCAGCGAGACAGGACGACGTGCGTATCAGTGCCCGGTACGCCCTGTGCGATGACAAGACCCGCAACTACCCGGCCATACCAAAGACTTTGTGGGGATGACGCGGGAACAGTGGCCCGATGCTGACGACGGGCTCGCACGGCGTCTACTATGCCCACGACAGCCATAGCACTCATACTTCGACGTGACATGCCATACTGGATACTGTAGATGACCAGCCGGCTGGGACCCGCCAGTGGGGCCCGCCAGTCAGACTAGGCAGTGAGACCGTTGCCTCTCTGCCTATATAAGGAGAGGCAATGCCTCAGTAGAAAGGGTTGGTCTCATAGCATTTAAGGCAGTATCTAATGAATACAGCTCGAGGAGCACTTGTAGTTCGTATATCCCACTTAGTCAGATCCGGCAGGAGTAGGAGCTTTACCTCATCACGAGGGCTCCAAACCTGGGTACTTCCTGCGTCCAGCTACGCTCGCTTGTATCCAATACCGCCTGCGGACGCTGTCGATAGCTTCCCTGCTAGTCCCCACACCTCTATCTAACCTCTTCAGGTACTGCCATTCCCAATACAATGACAGTTGGTGCCCACCGTGGGGCGAGATGGCTTCGCCCGGAGTTATGTTCCGCTCGGGAGCCCGCACTTCACCCGGTGAGCGCGTGGCCTCCGGCCTGGTGCTCACACTCGGCAAATTCGACTGTGTCATCGACAATGCCTCCAGCTTTGCCGGAACCTCCTTCCCGGCGAACGACACCGTCCTGCTATTCGGCGACCTCCCTGTCTACGTCGCCACTGTGCCGGAGTGTTTCCCAAGGGAAATCGTGTCTGTCGTGGGGCTGCCGCGTCCAGGCGGTAGCACCTCCGTCGCGTCCTGCGGCATGGAGGTCATGATGGCCGGCTCTAGCTCTCACCCCCGCCAGCCGCGGGAACGGGGCGCGGACGAGGTCGGAACTTCTGCTCCTCCGCAACCGCGAAACCCGGTGGAGGATGCCATTGATCGGCTCCTGACGCCGGTTAACCTCGGGGATAACCCGGAGGAAGCGGAGGCCAACTTCACCATGGAGAGACAGATCCTCCTCCAGGAGGCCATAGAGCTGGCGGCAGCCCGCAAGCAACTCGAGATCACCCGGCGTGAGTATGACCGCGCGCATGGTTTCACTCTGGCTACCGCGGAGCCGAGCCGGCATGGCCAGGTGCGGCGCCGGGGTGGCGAACTAGGCGGTAGGATGGAAAAGGATGGGGAGCCGGATCCCGCACCCGCCCTCATCCGGCCCACCTACAGCACACCCATCAAGAACCTGCGCGTGGCACGAGCCGCGACAGAAGACCTGCCCAGTCTGGAGGGGGAGGAGCGAGCTCGCCAGCATGCTCACATGCAAGAGCTCCTCCGCATCGTGGACGAGCAGGCTGACGCCAACCGGCAGATGCAGGAGGACCCCAGCTACTCTAGGGGGAGCAAGCTGCCTGCCAACAGCAGGGGCGCGCCGAGCGACACCTAGCAGGCGTCTTCCCCTCAGCCGGCTAAGGCCCGCAGCAGGCGTCGCGGCTCTGGCAACAGGGG
This sequence comes from Avena eriantha, assembly GCA_910589775.1. NCBI lineage: Eukaryota > Viridiplantae > Streptophyta > Magnoliopsida > Poales > Poaceae > Avena > Avena eriantha. The sequence continues at coordinate 387,486,193 of OU342742.1, forward strand.
CCAGCCGCGCCAAGAGCAGACGGTGAACAGCAACCCACCGCCTCCCCCTCCACCAACCGGAGCGCCCAGACCAGCCGGTTCCCATCTCTCAGGATGGGTGGGAGCGCCCAACCCGGATTGTCCGGATGCCCGTGACCGCATCGAGCTCCTCGCTCAAGCGCGCATCACGGAGGAGGAAGATTCTACCAGTCCGGTTTGTTTCAGACCCCGCATCCGGAACGAGCCGTTTCCGGATAAGTTCTCCCTGCCCAGGGACACCCCCAAGTACGACAACAGCATGAAACCAGAAGATTGGCTGACCGACTATGCTACGGCAGTCGGCATCGCCCATGGGAACAAGCGCACAGCCGTGCGCTACGTCCCCCTCATGCTAACCGGGTCGGCAAGGACGTGGCTCAACAGCCTTGCGCCCAATAGCATCAATGCCTGGCCTGACTTCGAGAAGGTGTTCATCCACAACTTCAACGACACGTACAAGCGCCCAGGGCACCCGCGCGACCTGGCCTTGTGCGTCCAGGGTGACCGCGAGACCGACCGCGAGTACCTGGCCAAGTGGACGGAGCTGGGCAACACCTGTGAGGGCATCCTGGATAGCAAGGCCATCCATTTCTTCATCGAGGGTTGCCGAGAAGGCACCATGCTTCGCCACCGGCTACTGTGTGACGAGCCGAAAACCATGGCGGAGCTCATGACGGTTGCGGACCAATACGCCATGGCGGAAGCCGCCATGAAGAAGCCCCTCCAAGTAAACGCGGACGGGAGTCCGACTCCTACGGAGCCGGCTCGCAACCGATTGAGCAATCCGGCTAGCGAAGCCAGATCCTCCAGACGCCACGGCAACAACAACCGGTTCCATGGGGACCGCCAGGCCGGACAATAGAAGCCCCGCTACCACGTGCGGCAGGTCAATGCTGTGGAGGGCGCGCCCAAAACGCCGGCTAATGAGGCAAGAAGGCAGAAGCTACGGCTCACCTTCGACCATATGTTTGACAGCCCGTGCAAGTTGCATAGCGGTCCCTTCAAACCGGCTACGCACACCACCCGGAATTGCAGCTGGACCCGCCAGCTAAAAGACCAGGGTACCCAGCCTCGTTTCCCCCTCCCCCTCCTGGTGGACCTCCACCACTGGCTAGGGGAGCCGGCAATGATGGTAATGGTGGCAACGACCGCAATAACAACAACGGCTACCCCCAGCCGCACGCCACCTACCACATCTTCGAGACGGAGCAGGACGACAAGCACAGCCGCAGGCGACGCTCCAAGGAGGTCAATGCCATCGTCTCTCCGGTCCCCTAGTACCTGAACTGGTCGGAAACCCCCATCACCTAGAGCCGTGCAGACCAACCGGAGCATCTGCCGACTCCCGGGGGCTACGCCATGGTGCTCAACCCCCTCATCGTCTCCAACGCGCGTACCTGCCGATTATCGCGCGTCCTCATCGACGGTGGCAGCAGCCTCAACCTCCTCTACCAGTCCTCGCTGGAGAAGCTGGGCATTCGCGAAAGCGACCTGCGCCCGACTACCACGATGTTCCACGGCGTACTGCCGGGGCCAGCCTGCGCCCCGCTGGGGAAAATCCAGCTGGACGTCATCTTCGGGACCGAGGAGAACTTCCACCGCGAACCAATCAGGTTCGAGGTGGTAAACCTGACGAGCTCCTACCATGCTCTCCTCGGGCGCCCCGCCCTCGCCAAGTTCATGGACATCCCCCACTACGCGTACCTCAAGACGAAGATGCCGGGACCCCACGGCGTGATCACCGTCGCCGGCTGCTTCAGGCGGTCAATGGAGTGCGCCTCAGCCGTTCCAAACTGGCAGAGGCCTTCATCATAGCCGAAGAGAAGCGCGTGATCATGCGCAATGTGGCCATGGCCCAGCAGGACATACCGGCCAGCAGCAAACCGGCTGGAGAGGAAGCTTTCCAGCCAGCAAAGGAGACAAAGAGGATCCTGCTCGACCCCTCTGACCTGACCAAGTTCGTCACCATTGGCGCCGGCTTGGACAACAAATAGGAAGGCGTGCTCGTCGACTTCCTCTGTGAGAATCGGGACATCTTCGCATGGTCCCCCAAGGACATGCCGGGTGTGCCGAGGGAGTTCGCCGAGCACTCACTTCATGTGCGTCTGGATGCCAAGCCGGTCAAGCAACCTCTGTGCCGGTTCGCAGAGGAGAAGAGGAAGATAATCGGTGAAGAGATCCCCCGGCTCCTTGCAGCCGGGTTCATCATGGAAGTGTACCACCCGGACTGGTTGGCAAACCCAGTCTTGGTGCTGAAGAAGAACAAGACCTGGTGCATGTGTATCGACTACACCAGCCTGAACAAGGTGTGCCCGAAAGACCCCTTCGCCTTGCCCCGTATCGATCAAGTTATCGATTCCACCGCCGACTGTGATTTGTTGTCTTTTCTAGATTGCTATTCCGGGTACAATCAGATCCGACTAAACCCGGCTGATCAGATTAAGACATCATTTATCACCCCCTACAGGGCTTTCTGCTATGCAACCATTCCTTTCGGCCTAAAGAATGCGGGCGCTACCTATCAGCGCTGCATGCAGAAGTGCTTGCACTCGCAGATAGGCCGAAACATGCATGCTTATGTGGACGATGTGGTCATCAAGACCAAGGAGAAGCGCACCCTCCTTGAGGATCTGGGAGAGACATTTGGCAACCTCCGCCAGTACCGGATGAAGCTGAACCCGGAGAAGTGCGTCTTCGGAGTGCCATCCGGTCAGCTCCTCGGTTTCCTCGTATCACAAGGAGGCATCGAGGAAAATCCGGAGAAGATCGCGGCTATCGAGAGGATGAAGCCGCCCAGGAGCCTGCTTGGAGTCCAAAAGTTCACCGGATGCCTGGCTTCCCTCAGCCGTTTTGTCAGCCGGCTGGGGGAGAAGGCACTTCTGCTGTACCAACTGATGAGACGGACAAGTTCTCTTGGACTTCGCAAGCCGACACCGCATTTCATGACCTCAAGCGCATGCTATCCACAACACCGGTTCTAGCCACGCCGGCTAGCAAGGATCCGATGTTGCTCTATATAGCAGCCATCAGCCGGGTCGTCAGCGTCGTCCTGGTGGTGGAGTGCCCCGAGGAAGGTAAGGCTCAGCCGGTTCAGAGGCCTGTCTACTACCTCAGCGAGGTTCTCTCCCTCTCCAAGCAGAACTACCCCCACTACCAGAAGATGTGCTACGGCGTGTACCTGGCATGCAAGAAGCTCAAGCACTACTTCCAGGAGCATCCGATTAAGGTCGTGTGCACTGCACCCCTTTCGGAAATCATCGGCAACAAAGACGCCACCGGCCGAGTCACCAAATGGGCCATCGAGCTCGCCGCCTACTCCATCCAGTACGAGCCCCGGCTCACGATCAAGTCGCATGCATTGGCGGACTCCCTCGTCGACTGGGCTGAGACCCAGTATCTCCCACCGGTTCTGGATTCGGACCACTAGAAGATGCACTTTGACGGGTCGAAGATGCTCGGGGGCTTGGGAGCCGGCATCGTGCTCACCTCGCCCAAGGGAGACCGACTGGAGTACGTACTGCAGATCCACTTCAAGGCCTCCAACAACGTAGCCGAATACGAGGCACTGGCGCACAGACTCCGGCTAGCCAAGGAGATCGGTGTCAACCGGATCCTGTGCTTTGGTGATTAGGATCTGGTGGTGTAGCAAGTTTCCGGAGAATGGGACGCCAGAGATGCAAACATGGCCCTCTACCGCTTCCACATCCAGAAGCTCAGCGCCTCCTTCGACGGATGCGAATTCCACCACGTCCCTCGCATCAACAACGAGGTAGCCGATTCGCTCTCCAAAATCGGATCCACCAGGCAGGCGATCCCACAAGGGGTCTCCTTGGAGCACCTACGCAAGCCTTCCATCAACCCGTCACTAGAATCAGACTCCATCATCTGGGCAGGGAGCGCTCCGGCTGACGGAGCGGCAGAAGCGGAGCCGGCAGAGCCGCCAAAGAAGAAGACCCGCACCAACTCCGGCAAGGCAGTGCTCTCCGGCCCGCAAGGCCTGGGGGCTGCCGGTTCATCAAGCAGCTCGGGGGCTGCTGTCCCGGGTATGCCACCCAGACGACCCCCCGACATCCGTCAACTGGAGGGCGGGAGCATCCTCGTCATTTGGGAAGTGCCATCCTGGGCACAACCCTTCATGAACTACATCGCCAATGGAGAACTTCCGGATGACGAGGTGGAGGCTAGGCAAATCCGGCGCCGCGTGAACACGTACACCATCATCAACGCCGAACTGTACAAGTGCAGCGTATCTGGCATTTTCAAAGATGCGTCGATGTAGACACGGGCTACCGGCTACTCAGGGACATCCACCAAGGCGAGTGCAGGCATCATGCTTCATCAAGGGCGATAGTCGCCAAGGCGTTCCGCCATGGTTTCTATTGGCCCACTGCCCTCGAGGATGCTGAGCAGCTGGTCCACACGGCAATGGGTGCCAACGCTTCGGGCAGCTCAGGCACATGCCAACTTCGGTACTCAAGACCATACCGATCACCTGGCCCTTCGCGGTTTGGGGCCTCGACATGGTCGGTCCCTTCAAGCGAGCACGCGCGGGCATGACCCACCTGCTGGTGGCGGTGTACAAGTTCACGAAGTGGATCAAGGCCAAGCCTATCCGAAAGCTGGATGGGGTGACAGTCGTTACCTTCTTCACCGACATCATCAACCGCTTCGGCTACCCCAACAGCATCATCACCGACAATGGCACGAACTTCGCCAAGGGGGCCTTTGCCCGGTTCTGCAGCAACAAGGGCATCCGGCTGGACCTCGCCTCCGTCGTGTACCCGCAGTCCAATAGGCAAGTCGAAAGAGCAAACGGCTTGGTGCTAGCCGGCATCAAGCCACGCCTCATCGAGCCGTTGGAGCGGTCACCCGGATGTTGGATCGAAGAACTTCCGGCTGTGCTGTGGAGCCTCCGCACCATGCCGAATAGATCAACCGACTACACGCCGTTCTTCCTGGTCTACAGATCGGAAGCCGTCCTCTCCGCCGACATCGAGTTCGACTCCCCGCGCAAGCTCCTATACGACAAAAAAGCCAACCAGGAGGAACGGGAGGACGGAGTGGACCTCCTGGAGGAGGCTCGCGAGCTGGCCCTGTCCAGATCAGCCCTGTACCAGCAGCGACTACGTCGCTACCATTCAAGCCGGATCCGCCCAGTCGCATTCTGCGAGGGCGATCTGGTTCTCCGGCTGGTGCAAGACACGAAGGGCATGCACAAGTTATCACCACCCTGGGAGGGCCCCTTCATCATCAGCCGGGTGCTGCCTAATGACTCCTACTACCTCATCGACGCGCAACAGCCGCGCAAGAACAAGATGGACAAATCAGACGAGGAAACCGAACGTCCCTGGAACGCGGCCCTGCTGCGCCCATTTTACACCTAGTCGCCAGACAGTGTATGTATCTCGAAAACCCTATGAATGAAAATGCCGCCCCCTACGAGAATCTCGGGGGCTCCTTGCGAGAAATGTGTACGCATCTGTTTTCTGGTTCTGATTTTCCGGCTCCGGCAACCCCTACCCGGGGTCTCACCGGCTGGCCCGGCCTGCTAAGTCAACAAACCGACGGAGTAGTGTGCGACGATGTCAGAGGCCCACTCTTCGTCTCAGCTACAGACCGCAACCCGGCTATCCGGCTAGCAAGAGCAAAAGCCCGAGGCATCCCACACAAAAAACGGGGAGGAGACGCGACAGACCGGGCGTCCCGGCCCTCCAACTAGCTCGAACCAATCCAGCTACTAGGCCGTTAGTACCGTGCACAATGTACTATCAGCTCTCTTTGATTCCGGCTGCAGACTGCAACCTGGCTGCCTGGCAAGGACGCAGCGAAAACAGCAGAGCACACGGGAAAGCGACCAAGTGTCTAGAGAGGCACAAGCTAGTTTTCGAAAAAAAACAAGTCATTTTCCGGCTACATTTTGGCAGACTAACCTATTAACCTGTGAGGACATATGTGTATGTGTATGAATATTCTTGTCCGACTACCTTGAGTCGGAATTCAGGAAGGAATGAAGAAGAAGATTCGAAGTCCTTGCCTTCATCAAGCGCTCCGAATCTCGGGGGCTACACCCACTGGGTGCGCTCGTGCGCCCCCAGTGGAATCTTGTAGTTCCTGACCGGCTAAAGGCGTTTTGCCGGCCATTCGGAGCCCTGGTGAGTGCAAGGGCAGGTGAAGAGAAGTCAAGAAAGATTCGAAGCACCTGGCTACGCCAGCTACTCCGAATCTTGGGGGCTACACCCAGTGGGTGCGCTCGCGCGCCCCCACTGGAATGTTAGTTCCTCCGGTTGAAGGTGTTCATCCAGCGAAAGCAGCCGACTAAGACGAGTCTAGCCGGATAAAGTTAGAAGACTTGGGAAAAACAAGGAAGATTCGAAGCACCTGGCTACGCCAGCCACTCCGAATCTCGGGGGCTACACCGAGTGGGTGCGCTAGCGCGCCCCCACTGGAGGTGTAGTTCCTCCGGCTAAAGGAGTGTAGCCAGACGAAGTAAGCCGGATAAAATCAACCGGCAAAATATCGAAAGAAAATTCAAAGCACAAGTTGAAGGAAACCCATGCAAATTCAATATTAACAAGCAAAAAGGAGGCGAAGCTCCCATAAGTTACCCGGCATCAGAGATAACCGGTACAGATAGACAAGTTTCACATATATCTGAAGCAAGACAAATACACCCGGCATCCCGGGGCAGTGACTAAGCGGCAGGACCCTTGCCATGAGGAAGATCTTGGCTGGCAGAAGCTTCGGGCGGAGGAGGTGGCGCAGAGCTTGATCCGGTTCCGGCGCCCGCGGGCGGCAGCATCGGGCCCTCCATGTCATGAGTACCGACGTACTCCGAGTCAGTGAGCACCTCGTCGGGATCCACGTAGTCGGCGATCTTGATGGCGGATCCACAGAGCTCCGGATGGGCTTGGCGGATGGCGGCAAGATCAGCGCCGGCACGGAAGCCGTCGATCTTCTCGACACGGGCGTCCTTGTACCAGGAGAGCATGAGGGCCAGAGCCATCTCCGCTCTGGCTCGCGCCGCCAAGTCCCGCAGCCGGTCCACCGCAGCCGGCACCTCTCCCACCTTCGCAGCCAGTTGCGCCATCGTCTCCGGAACCGGAGCCTCCGGCCACATGAAGGAGAAGACGTCCCGCGCCGCTTGGTGAAGCTTGGCAGCCTCTTCGCCAAGAAGGACGACAAGCTCCTGAGCCGTCGGCTGCGCTCCCGACCAGTTCTCCTGCAGCTGGTTGTAGGCCAGCAGGTCTATGCCGGGATAAAATGCTGTCAGAAAAAAGGGTCAGATCTGGCTACCGGATCCGGAAAGAAAAGAAGGAGGAAAAAGGGAACTTACCCTTAGCCGTGTGGCCGACCTGCATCAGCTTCTCCACCAGAGCCTTCTCCTTCGTCGCCAGCCGTTTGATCTCCTTCTCTTGGTCCGTGTTCTGGGCCTCGAGAAGGTTGAAGGCTTCGGTCCGGCTGGCGAGCGAGGCGTCACGCTCCTTGATGGTGGCCTCCAGAACATCTACCCTCGCGTGCCAATCCTTATTCTGCAGCCGCAGAGTAGAGTTGGACTTGCTCAGCCGATCGTTCGCTTTCTTCAAGCGATCGATCTCGTGTTGAGCGCACACGAGGATGGCTGCAGCAAAACCGGCTATCAGTAAAAAAAGGAGCAAGACAGATGAAGCGAACTTACTCTGGGAAGTCCCGTTGGCAGCAACAAGCTTCTGCTCTAGGGACTGGTTCCCGCCGGCTATGGCCTCCAGCATCCGGATCTCCTTCACCGCCAGCTCGAGTGTGGCGGCGAGGTCCGTTAGCGAGGCGGCGGAGGAAGCATTGTCGTCCACAGCGTAGACGGCTAAGGACTCCTTCGCAGCGACCACCGCCATCCTCCACTCCTTCCCCGGCTCCTCATCGAAGTTGTCATCGCCGACAACTACGAGCTCCTTGCCGGCAGCCCCCCGCACGCCCACGGAAGAGCCATCCGGCTGCGAGGACTCCGCTTCCGACTGAGGCAGCCGGTTTAGCTCGAGGTGGAGGCGGAGGTGGCGCCTCGGATGAAGGAGGGGCGCTGACAGGCGCAGCCAGAGTGGCGGGTGGCGACCCAGTCGATGCTCGTGCCGGGCTCGCAGCTCCAAAAGAGACCAACGTGCTAAGAGGACAGAAGAAAGAAAGGCAAGTAAGCGAAAGGCGGAAAAGGAGAAAATGAAACAAGCGGAAAATGATGAAGACAAGGGGGGAAGAAACGTACCCTGGCACAACTGGAGGCGGCCCCTTCTTCCGGCCAAGGCGGCTCGGCGGTGGGGTGCTGGTCCGACTCCTCTTGGGAGCTAGCTCCTCCGCGGCAGACCGACGGGAGCCAGAACGGCAGGAGCCGCTCCCACCAGCCTCGCCGTCCGTCGCAGGGCGCGACACCGGGTCGATGGTCAGCGCGGCCTCCTCCTCCTCAACAACCTCCGGGTGAGGGTCGGCAGCCGGCTCGTCGTTCCGGCTGGGGAAGGCATCCCCATCCCCGTCTGATTCCTCGCCAGATCGCCGAGCGCGCGGCTTGGGCAAGTCGGGCGTGAACTCCTCAAGGGGAGCCTCACCCTCCTCACGAATGATGCAAGGGAACATCTGCCGAATACAGGAGATCAGTCAGACGGAACAAGGAAGAAGTGCAAGAAATGTAAAAGAAACATCCGGCTAGAAGAACTTACCCGGGGCGTGCGGTTCTCCTGGCTGTAAGGCGCCAGGCTGAACTTCCAGTTCTCTGGTAGTCGCTCCTTGGTGATCATCCACACCCACTCCTTCAGGTTGTGGTAGCGGGGATCGCGGCGCGATAGCCGGGTCGGGTCCAGCCGGTCGGAGTAATAGCACATCTTGTGCGCTCGCTGCTGCAACGGCATCATCAGCCGGGACATCCAGCTGAGGGTGACGTCCAGGCCGGTCAGCCGGCAGTGGACGAGGGAGCGCATGCACTTCAGCATCTCATCCGACTCCGCCTTGTCGCCGTGGAACTTCAAGTCCCAGTTCTGCCGGCTGGACTCGACGTCCTGGAAGGCCGGAAGATTGATTCGGTCGACGTTGGTGAGGTTCTTCACATAGAAGTACGACTGCTACCACAGTCGTACCGTGTCGTGTAGAAGAAATTTGGGGTAGGTGGTCTGCGAGCGGGAGTAGATATAGGCGCCGTCGCAAACGACTAGCGGCCCCTACGTGAACTACACCTGCGGCCGGACTCAGAAGAGCCGGCAGAAGAGCCCGAGATCCGGCAGGATCCCGAGGTAGCTCTCGCAGAAGACCATGAAGTGTGCCAATGTCCCGATTGCGTTGGCGCCGAGGTGGTGGAGGCGGAGATTGAAGAAGGCAAGCAAGGTCAAGAAGAAGGGGTGCATCGGCAAGGCAAACCTGCGCGCCAGATGGGAGAGGAAGATGACGCGCTCCCCCTCCGCCGGGTGCGGCGACACCTCCCCCGCCGGTGCCAACCGCACCGCCACCTCCTCCGATGACGGGAGAACGTGGGTGGCGCGGTACTTCTCAATCTGGTCTTCGGTGACGGAGCAGCCGCACCAAGCCCCGCGGTCGGCGGCCATCTCCGGATGACAGAGGGGAGCTCCGACAGAGGAATGGCGGTGGCCCGTAGCGACGACGACGACGAGCGGGCAGCGCAGAGGGCATGGGCGCAGAGGCAGGAGCGCGCGGGGGAAGAGGAAACTGCAGCAGGGAAGCGAAGGAAGAGGAAACTGCCTCCCCCGCGGCATCCCTTTAAAGGGCCGGAAGGGAAACCGTCAACAGAGCCACGTGGCGTGCATCCGGACGACCCTCACCCCAACCGCCGCCCAGATCCCGTGTGCCGAAGCAGGATGCGCAGAAGATCCCGGAGCAGGAACCAAAGCACCGGGCAGCGGCTTCCCGAGGCGACGTGCGACGGGACGTTACGCTGCCTGTCGCAGTGCAATGATGGCGCATGCGGGCGTGGCCAGCGTCAGCACTGACGTCACGGGTAGCGCAACCGCCAAGCACAGCCGGACGCAAATTCAAAACCAGGAGGGAGCGCGCGCACATTTCGCCTAAGGGCGGAATCCACATGTGCTCGGGGGCTAGTGTCAGGGGGATGATCCCCAGGTACCCCAACCGGACAAGAAACAAGACAGTTGGATGGTGTCTGGCTGGCCAAATGCAGCCGGACAAGGCAAGACAGGCCGGCTATCGCATGATAGCCGGATCAGCAAGAAGTAGCCGGCTACGGCGACATAGCCGGAACCAATCAGTGAGACAGGACGACGTGCGTATCAGTGCACGGTATGCCCTGTGCAATGACAAGACCGGCAACTACCCGGCCATACCGAAGACTTTGCGGGGATGATGCGGGAACAGTGGCCCGATGCTGAGGACGGGCTCGCACGGCGTCCACTGTGCCCACGACAGCCATACCACTCATACTCCGACGTGACATGCCATACTAGATACTATAGATGACCAGCCGGCTGGGACCCGCCTGTGGGGCCCGCCAGTCGGACTGGCCAGTGAGACCGTTGCCTCTCTGCCTATATAAGGAGAGGCAAGGCCTCAGTAGAAAGGGTTGGTCTCATAGCATTTAAGGCAGTAGCTAGTGAATACAGCTCGAGGAGCACTTGTAGTTTGTATATCCCACTTAGTCAGATCCGGCAGGAGTAGAAGCTTTACCTCATCACGAGGGCTCCGAACCTGGGTACTTCCTGCATCTAGCTACGCTCGCTTGTATCCAATCCCGCCTGCGGACGCCGTTGATAGCTTCCCTGCTAGTCCCCACACCTCTATCTAACCTCTTTAGGTACTGCCGTTCCCAATACAACGACATCTAGAGATCTGCATTTTTAGTGCACGTCCCTTGTTCTTGAACCAGGTCCAGTTTAGTACAAACACCCACGACGCCACAATGATTTATTCGAAGGTGAACTTCGGCATATCATGGCAGGTATCATAGGTCCGTTTGAATTGAAGCCTTAATTCTAGCTCAAAGTTGTTGCCCGCTGTCGGCTCCAACTGTCGAACACTCCAATAGGCTGCGTGTAGATGGATGCTCGTCGGCGCGGTCTAGCCTCTGATGGTACATTGGATGGACCGTCTTTGCCATACACAGCGTGTTCCTAGCTTCCCCCACCGCGGAAGGTCACCCGTGCTGAAGCATGGACGCAAGAGTTCCTTAACCTTGGAAATGCCCTGTTCAAGGGCTTGTTTCCTCAGAAGCATGCTCCCATGAACGCATTGAGACGTACCTTGTTCCACATGCGTAGAGCACGCGATAATGCCACCGCACACTTTCTGCATAGAGCTCTCTTGGCCCTGCTCGCTACCACCACTGCCGATGCAGCAAATTGTGTGGAATCATCTGTCTAGGATGGCAATGGGAGAATGGACTTGAAGTAGAGCTTCATGGCCCACCTTAGAGGGGCCAAATACCCAAGTTGCAGCGGCTGATTAGGCGGGGCCATAAGGTGGCGCGCGTGGAAGTGAAGTGGGGCTAGCAGAGAGGGGGAGTGGCAGTAGGTATGGAGTATGGGCACATGTGAAAATAATCCTCTCCTATTTCCTAAGAGGGTAATAATTCGACACTTGTTGCACTAACCGGTCAATCTTTATTTCCCTTCACAGGCTAAGAGTGTGAATATATTTAAAATACTGGTCATGGATACCCACCGGATCGGGCAATGTACCAGGACATGTGGGAGTCCAAACAACCCGGGTTCCATTTTAAAGAAATTATGACTTTGACCTTAGTTTGCTACGATATTATTCCTGTGCCACTATGAACCGTCAAAATGTAGCAACACCCTCAAAAACAGGGGAAGAGGACGTGGCATGTATTCTGACTAGCGGGCCCGCCACCTCCACCGACGATGGCACGCATCCTAGGTTTGAGGACTAGTGCCCCTTATTATTGTGCGAATTGCCATATTTTCTCGGTCCCAGCTCCACTCTGCTCCACTCCTCTGGTCCGTCCTCCTACCGCCACTTTGTTCCATCATGCACCACTATCTTTCTCCCTTGGGCCATCATCTTCCCACCCTCCGCTCCATGTCCTCCCCTCCCTGCCCTGTCTCCTTGTCATGTCTCCTTGACCTATATCCTTGCCGGCGTCCACCACATAGGTGCGTATGGAAATGAAAACCGAGAGTAGGGAATTGGGCAAGGCACCCAACAATAGTGGTTGTTATTCGGATGCTGCTCGAAGATGGATCTTGCGTGGCCGGAGAACACGAAGATGGGTCATGCACGGCTAGAGAGCATGGAGATGGATCCTTCAAGACTGGAGAGCATGGAGATGGATCCTTCAAGGCTGGAGAGCAAGGAGCAGGACAAAATAGGGGAATAGGAAGCAAGGTGAAAAGCTTTGGAGCTCTAGAACCTGGTGAACTTGTCGTACGTCCTCCATGAATGGTTAGAACTGTAATTCCTTCTCTGGATACCTCAATTAGCATTTCTAGTCCTGTGGTGATGAGGGGTTAACTCATCAATGCCCATCGTTGATGGACTTAGGTTCGAGGAAGTAGGGAGAACTGGAGGCATCGATTGGCTAGCAAACAAGCACCCATGTCACACAAGGTTTACCCAGGTTCAGGCCTCGTAGAGGACCCTACTCCTTATTGTCTACTGTTGGAAATAACAAGGAGTCGAAAGTTACAAGGGTGCATAGATGCAATCTGGCGATGCTGTGGAAACTAGGGTTGCGAATATCCTCCTCGTTGCCCCCTCCTAGCCTTTATATAGATGGCTAGGTCTCGGGATAGTAGGCCGAATCGGTTACATATTAGGGTTTTCCCTTTAAACTTCTATCTTGTAGTTTGTCATGTTCTACAAGGAGTCGAAGTCTCCCAGGACACCCGAACCTTGATTGGGCCCTAGCAACATCATGGGCTTCTTCTGGGATGGACCGTATATGCTGATAACGAGTACCTGTAGGGTATGCCCAGGTTAGTAGCCTCTGAGTGTCTGGTCGAATCGCAGATTCGAGTGGAGACTGAAGCCTTCGAGTGCATAGCCGAACATGTTTTCGGGTGGTTTAATTTATGTCATAGGGATTGTCGATATGCGTGCATGATTCATCCGATGGATTGGGATCAGTTAACTGCCTTAGGGAAAAACAATGCAATCTACTCAAACTCGAGTCCCCATACTCAAATACGGAAAAGTGCTGGCGTAATTTGACTCATGCCACGGAGGTCTTACAAAATCGAATTCTAGTATATAAGTGTGAGCACTCGATGCATCCATCAAGGCTTATTTCATCGTACCTGCAGGCATGATTATTTTTGGTAGAGCGCAGTAGGTGCATTGCCAGGTCTTATCTTCACGCTACGAGCATGGCATCTGAATTTTGTCATCACAGAGATTATTCGGGTGGCCTGGGAGACGCAGTCTCCTTGTAGGGAAAATATGAGGGAGAGTCACCAATGTTTTTGAGTGTGGACATAGTCAACACATATTTAGTAAAATAAAAATCATACGGTGCATAGCCAGCGCTCCCTATGGGAGTAGCCCCCGAGTGCCTATTCGAGTCATAGACTCAAGTGGGGACTTTGAATGTTTTCGACTGATGTCATATTTTGCTTGTTTCAGCCGAATATGCTTTCAGTTCTCCCTATGGGAGTAGCCCCCGAGTCCACAATCGAATTGTTGATTCGAAGGAGGGGTTTAAGTGCAATTACCTTGTCGAAATGTTTTTGTGTCCATAAAGTTTTCTAGTGCACGGTCAGTGCTAATATTAGGAGTAGCCCCCTGAGTTCTTAGTCGACTCGTAGAGTCGAGTGAGGACTAGATTAGTCAAAAGATGCTCCTGCTGGAGTGGATGACATCAGTACTGATGATGAGATAACCTCATTTGCATGCGTGAGCGGTTTTGACAGGACATGGAGGAGGTGGGACCCCACTTCTGACTTGGATTTGACCAGGCATGCGTAAACTTCGGTGTTAACTGCGTCTCCTCAATTCTTGGGCGTAATGGGAAAAGTGTGATGAAGGTTCAGCATTTTCAATGCCACGTGTCCCCCTTGATTTGCACCATGCATCTAGCTAATGTGCCTCTGGCCATTGGATTGCATCTGTTCAGGGTTTAAGTAGGGGTCTCTATGTGGTAAATTTCCCCACAACTCATCTTCTCCCTTACACACTGCTTCCATTGCTGCCCACTGCTATTCCATTGCTCGCGCCTCCATTGCTGCGCTGGACGACCTCAAAACCTTCCCGAGCTACTTTCTTCACTCTCACCGCAAGCGAAAGATGGGGAAGAAGAAGGGCGCTTCCGCCACTGGATCTGCAGCCACCACTATTGCGGCCAAGAAGAAAGGCACCGCCGCTAAAGGCTTCGGCACTGCTGCTGCAACTAGCAAGAAGAAGGGCGCGGGCATGCGCGTCACCAATGGATCGTGGCAACGGTCCACCATAAAGGAGTCAGAGCTCTTCAACTAGCGCCATGATGGCAATCTTCCGGCCAATGAAGCTGATTGCCAAATTCCCGACGACGAGGTAATCCCCGATCCCCCTTTCGGATTTCGTGTGATGTTTCTCGCTTTTGTTATTCGCGGCCTCTCTCTCCCTCTTCACAAGTTTGTGCGAGGACTACTCTGCTTCTACGGGATCCATCTCCATCAGCTAACCCCCAATTCCATTCTCCACATTGCTTGCTACATCACACTTTGCGATTGCTGGCTCAGAATCGAGCCACACTTTGGTCTTTTCAAAAAGCTCTTCAAATTGAAGCAGCAGTCGGGCTCCGGATCGGTAGTCTATGACATAGGAGGCTACGAGATTTATGTGGACCCCAATGTCCAATATTTCTCTCTCAAAATTGTTGAATCTGTCCAAGGATGGAGGGAGAAATGGTTCTACATCCGGGACCAGAAGGCCGACGGTGAACTCTATGGACTCTCACCTTTCGATCCAAAGGTGGAGTGTAAAAGGATGAGGTCATGGAAGAACACAGTGATACCCGACAATGCCAAAGAAACTAAGGTTTCGTACAAGTGGGTATGCGACCTTCAACTCATCCGAGGGAAGGAAGTGGCCGGCGCAGACCTCATTCGTACCTGGATGCCTCGTCGAGTGTCGCCCCTACAAGCTAGGGCGCATACGATGTGCTGCTGGTTCGGTGTTGAAGACATCACCCGCATCTCTCGGGAAGATGTTTCTTGGGTGAAGTAGACAGGAGGTTCCGGATGCTGACCAAGTTCACAACCAAGGAGAAACTCCCTAGTGTCTCATCCGTGCCTCCGTTCTGCGCGAGTCATCCTCCGCCTGAGGTAGCTTTCTTTCTTTATCTCTTCTTGTTTTTGATTGACTACTAGGCTTTCCTTATACTGACGCTGCCTCTTGTGCTAGGACTGGAAAGTGGCTATTGTTCTGCCTCCTTAGTCGGAGGGAGTAATCCCTCGCGAAATAGAGGAGGAGGACGAGTCGGGCTCCACCGTCCCCATCGCCAAAGAGAAGGAAGCCGCCGAGTTCAGCAAGGATGGGACTTGCAAGCGTTCCTGAAGTGAAGACTCGGATGCTTCTTCACCGGAGATGCTGGATAGTCCTGTGAAGGTGGAGGCTCCAATCCCCGCGGTGCCCGTGCGTGCTGTGGATCCTCTTCCACGGAAGAAGCTGAGGAAACTGAAGGAGTTGTCTGAGGACTCCTTTGACCTTGAAGATTTTGATGCATAAGATTTGTACTTCTGTCGATTTGACCATATGTCCCGGTGTCTTTTTTTTGTGCCATTTGCTGTAGTAAAAAACTGCATCGTCAATGTCCAATTATTGCTTCTTCGTGAAGGAGAGTGGAGTCGTAGACTCCAAGGGTAAATATGTTGAGGAGCGTTCATGCTCCCCCAGGTGGTGGCCACCTCCGGTGCCAACTCTTCGAGTTCCCCCACGCGGGGGAGC
Source organism: Avena eriantha (assembly GCA_910589775.1). Lineage (NCBI taxonomy): Eukaryota > Viridiplantae > Streptophyta > Magnoliopsida > Poales > Poaceae > Avena > Avena eriantha. Next base: position 387,502,072 of record OU342742.1, read on the forward strand.
ACTAGATGGTTGCCTAGGCATCCTCATAGAAGGAGACTTCGGAGTCCCTAGAGGAGCATGTAAGTTTTCTTGACTATGTTAGTCGAAATTAGGTTGTTGCTCATGCACTTCTTTTTGCAGCTTGTCCTAAAGGAATCAATTTGTGTCGCCAAACAGATTACATCCTTGGGCCATCAACATGCCTTGCTAGAGACCCAACATCGCGCATTTGAAGGTGAGCTTGCACTCTTTATCTCTGTACTGTTGGTACAGGAAATCGTCAAGCTTAAGTTTTTATATCATCCTTTGTAGGTGAGAACAATGAGCTCCTCCGTCGCGTTAGTTCCCTCCAGAAGGTTATTGCCGGGGCGGAGAAGAAACGCAACGAGGCACTCGAAGCCTTTGAACGCTTCGTCCAGGAGTCGAAGAAGCGCGAGGAGGGCCTTCTTGCCGCTGCAGCTGACAAGGAGAAGGTGTTCGTGGATTAGCTTCTCTCTGTTGCTAAAGCACTCTCAGGTATGATGCTCCGTCATTTTTTCTACATTTGCCTGTGTTTGGTTGTGCTCATCTGTCTCTTCTCCAGATTCTGCTTGTGTGAGCTTCGACGCTCAAGCTCTGGCTCGCCAGGATGCTTTGGCCGGTGGTATAGCTGTAGTCGAAGACCGCAATGTCTCCATCAAGGATTCCCTTCAAAAGGCCAAGGGTGCGCTTGGGCGTCTTCGAGAGGATATGGTACCCAAGGCCGAGCTTATCAAAGATCTTGATGGGTTGGTGGAGTCCTTCGCCGGAGGCATTCCCGTGGAGTTCAAGAATGCGCAAAAGGGGGTTGGAGCTACCATGGGACTTGCGATGGCGCAAGCCCATGGTGTTAATTTGAACCCTAACAAGGTCTCCACGGCGATGTCGGTTAATGCAGATAGCCAGCAGGTAGTTTTTGCTCCCTTTGCCACACGTTGTCACAAATATGGGCCTCAGCTCATTAAGACACTCACAAAGTACTAGGCGGAGCTGAAGCAGTCGAAGATGGAGACATGCACGGCATCAGAGGCTGTAACAAAGATGGCTGCGACGTCGGAGGCTGCCACTAATTCGATGAAGCCCCCAAGTGCCAATGCATAGCTGTAGGATGTACCTTTGTCATCTTTTTGTAATATTCTAGCTTCTCCAGACTTCTTTGACCTGCGTTGTGCTTGCGGGTGTGCCCTATTAAAACTTGCTAAACTCGATGCTTTTATTTTTGGTGATATTTTGAATGGTTGTTCATCTGTTCCTCTGCTTGGACAGGGTCCTTCGTGTGATCCGTTTGATACACCTCCTACCGATGAACCTGTGGCGCAACCACGTTCGAAGGTGGAGGAATTGTCGCTGCTGTCTCAATTGCGTGATCGCATAAAACACTTGGAGCGAGAGATGCCCATGATCCGTGGTAGCGCTGATGTGTGGAAGTTGAAGGGCAAAAAAGCCAGTGAACGTGAGAAATATCTTCTAGGCGAAGTGGCTCAACTGAATGAGCAATTGAAGTGGTAATTTCCCTAGCTTCTTCTCCTTCTTTAGCCACTTGTGGTAGCTACTTTCCCTTATGCTTTTTACTGGTCTTTGCAGTTGTTAATATCCACCTTCCGCATGAAGAGAGAGACCGAGTCGCCATTTGGTTAAACTTCTTGACCCAGGAGCAGCTAGAAGCTAGCAGGTATTTTTTGGGTTGATTGGGATTGCGCAGTTGGGTTGGCGACGTTGCAAAATCGTGTGTAGCAGGTGCTGCTTGGTTTGAAGAAGGCACAGTCGTGCTTGAAGCGCATCTTTCAGGCAATGTTCCCCTTGGACGTTGTGCCTTCAAGCTTGTTAGCTCCGTTGAAGAAGTTCCAGGATGCCGACGCAGTTCGCGAGTGCGTGCATCAGTAGTTAGTCGTGGGTGCCAAGGCTGCACTAGCGCTTGCGCACCTGCATCGACCCGATCTGGATTTGGTTGCTGTTGCTACGGGACTGCCACACCCACCGAAGGGGATGGCGTGGAATATGGTGCCTCATTATCAGGTGGTTGATCAGCCAGCCAAAGACATCATCGAGTTGTTCGATCAGCACACCAACGTTCTTCTTTTATGCCAGTAGAGTAGTTTTGGGCCTATGTGGAGATGTAAAAAGGTGTTGTAAAGTTCGTATATTTGAATTGGGTGTTTTTTACCCGTAGTGTGTGTAGAGCTTGCTAGATCGTGTCTTTTTTGAGTAGCATGTACTATGCAGTGCCTTTTTATTAGCCTGACGCATACTTATCTTAGCCCCTTCCCAACCTATCAGGTGCATTGCAGCTATGTTGGGTTTATCAAGGGTTCGATTAATAGAATGTCAGCTACTCAGTTTACTGCTATACTCGTGTAACGAGGTAGACAGGGTGGCGCGACCCCCGAGTGATGTAATTGCAATTAAAACAAAGACATAAGGTTGGAGGCACTTAACTTTATTTATTCGTAGAATATCAGGAGGTATATTGTGTGGCTAAGTAGCCTGGCTGAATGGGCTTATTTGTAAAGTAAAAATATCCAAGGGTAGAAATGACGTAGCTGCGCGACGTTCCATGGGTTGGAGTATGCAACTCCACTTTCTATGTCTTTAAGGCGGTAGGCGCCACCTGGGATTACTTCACTAATCATATAAGATCACTCCCAAGGGGACTCAAGCTTGAGGTGTCCTTGCTGCTTCTGACGCAGGACGAGGTCTTCTTCGACGAAGGACCTTGGGCGTAGCCTTCGGCTGTGGTAGTTGTGGAGGTTTTGCTGGTAGATCGTGGATATTTTTGCTACTATTTCACGTGCTTCGTCGAGGAGGTGGACAGAGTCTTCAGGTGCGGCAGTTCATTCTGCCTCACTGTATGCTACGACCCTTGGGGACTTGTAGCATACTTCTGCAGGTAGTACTGCCTCGGCGCCATGTACCATGAAGAATTGAGTATAGCCTGTGGCACTGTTTGAGTTGTGCGTAGGCTCCATAGTACCGATGGTAGCTCCTCGGGTCAGCACCTAGCATCTCTTTCGAGTGGTCTGAGGAGCCTTTTCTTGATGCCGTTGTAGATGAGGCCATTGGCCTTTTTGACTTGACTGTTGGTCTGAGGATACGCCACCGAGGTGTAGCTGATGTTGATTCCCAGGTTTTCACAGAAATCCTATAATTCATTCGAGGTGAAATTCGTTCCGTTATCAGTGATGATACAGTGTGGCACCTCGAACCTGAAGATGATGGAATCGAAGAATTTGACGGCGGCGGCCCCTGACTGGTTTCTCACCGGCATGGCCTCAATCCACTTGGTGAATTTGTCGACTACGACAAGGAGGTACACGTATCCTCCAGATGAAGATTTTTGGAGCTTGCCAACCATGTCAAGTCCCCATTGCACGAAGGGCCTGGCCACGGGTATTGGCCTAAGCTCTGCGCCAGGTGCGTGCGGGTTGTCCACGAATATTTGGCAAGCATTGCACTTATGGACAATGTCCTTAGTGTTGCGCATTGTCGTTGGCCAGTAGAAACCAGCTCGTAGAGCTTTGGTGAGGAGGGCACAACTTCTGGCATGATGGCCGCAAGTGCCTTCGTGTATCTCGAGGAGGATGGCCCTCCTGTCTCCGTTGGATACACATCGTTGAAGGACTCCTGTGATGTTGCGCTTATATAGTTCACCATTAATGATGGCGAAAGCCTTGGATCGTCGTGCTATATGTCACGCATTTGTCGGGTCATCTGGCAACCTTTTGCTGAGCTGGTATGTGATGTATGGTTGCGTCCAGGATGGCTCGATCAACATGGCCTCCATGGGGCCTTCGAGTCCTGTCTCTTGTTCCTTATCTTCAGGTGTTTTGAGTTCGTTGGGTGGCATAGCCCATGAGTCCTTTGACAAGCTGGCTGGCTTTTCTAGAACCTTTGGCTTGATGGAGCGTTCGCAGATTTTCTCTAGGAATACTCCAGGTGGCACCGGGGCACAGGTGGATCCAATGTTAGCGAGTGTATCCGCCTTTTCATTGCTCTCGTGGCCAACATGCCGCAGTTCACAACCATCAACGTCTCCTTCGAGTGCGTCATAGAGGTTGCGGTAGGCGATCATGTTGTCCCTCAGGGCATCGCACTGGTTCATAGTTTGATCCACTACTAGCTTAGAGTCGTAGTATATGACGAGTCGTGTTGTGCCACAAGCTTTGGCCATCCACATCCCATGGAGTAGGGCCTCGTATTTAGCCTCATTGTTGGAGGCACGGAACTACACTCGCAAAACATACCTCATCTTCTCACCTTGTGGTGATGTCAGGATGACGCCGGCGCTGGCTCCTTCTCGATGTTTTGATTCGTCAAAGTGCATTGTCCATAGGCAGGACATGTCTGGCGTGTCGGGGAGCTGGTTCTCCATCCAGTGAAGGAGGAAGTCCGGGAGTACTTGCTATTTGATCGAGTCTCGCTTCTCGTATGTGATGTCTCGTGGAGACAGTTCTATCCCCCAAAGCGAGACTTGTCCGGTGGCATCAAGGTTGTTGATGATGTGCCTAGTGGAGCATCATTCACCACAATGATGGGGTGCTCCTGGAAGTAGTGGTGCAGTCGCTGAGCTGTCATGAAGACGCCATATTCCAGCTTCTGATAGTGCGGGTACCGTTGTTTTGTTGATGTGAGCACCTCGCTGAGGTATTAGACTGGGCGTTGCACTCTATGGACTTTGTTTTCTTCGGCTCGTTCCACTACGAGCATGGTACTAACCGCCTGGTTGGTGACAGAGATGTATAGCAATAGGGGTTCCTTTTATCTAGGTGTTACCAAGTCCGGCGAAGTGGATAGTAGGCGCTTGAGGTCTTCTAATGCTTCTTGTGCTTCTTTCATCCACTTGAATTTTTTAGCTTTGCGAAGGAGATGGTAGAACAGAAGTGCCTTCTTGCCCATTCGACTGATGAATCGGCTGAGTGCCACGATTCGCCCAGCCAGCTGCTGGACGCCTTTGACGCTCTTTGGTTTCTCCATGGCCAGTATGGCCTTTATTTTCTTCAGGTTAGCCTTGATTCCCCTCGCGGAGATGAGGTACCCGAGAAATTGCCCAGATGGTACGCCGAAGGTACATTTATCCGGGTTTAGCTTGATCTGGTAGTGGTCAAGGTTATCTAATGTCTTGTTGAGATCATCGAGTAATGAGGCTTCCTCCTTGGTTTTGACGATGATGTTATCGATGTAGACCTGAATATTGCGGCCAAGTTGGCTCTTGAGGCAGACCTGCATACACCGCTGGTAGGTGGCCCATGCGTTCTTCAGCCCGAGACCCCGAAAGGCGTGACGAATGCTGTTTTCTCCTGGTCTTCCTCCTTCATTCGAATATGGTGGTAGCCTAAGTAGGCATCAAGGAAGAAGAGGCGCTCGCATCCCGCAGTAGAACCGATTATCTGGTCGATCCACGACAATGGGAAGTGATCATTTGGGCAATGTTTGTTCAAGGAAGTGAAGTCCACGCACATCCGTAGGATATCCGTGTCCTTTTTAGGAATGAGTACGGGGTTTTCTACCCAGGTAGTTTCCTTGATCTCTCGTATGAAGTTAGGGTCAAGGAGTCTGTTGACTTCCATACTGACCGCTTTTTCCTTTGGCTCTGATTGTCGACGTATCGTCTGCTTCATTGGTCTTGCTTCAGGATTTACGTTGAGTGAGTGCTCGGCGAATTTCCTGGGAACCCCTGGTATGTCCGCTGGACACCAAGCAAAGATTTCCCAGCGCTCACGGAAGAATCCGACGAGTGTGAGTTCCTATGCGGGACTCAAGTTATTGGCTATGAGGGCCATCTTGGTCAGGTACGTTGGATGGACGTGGACCGCCTTGGTATGCACGGATGAGTGGAAATATTGATCTAGTGCGTTTGGCTTACTAGGAGGAGGAAGGCTGTTGTCTATCAACTCCTTCAGCCTTGCCACCTCCTCCTGCGTTCCGAAGAATTGGGAGATTCTGTTGAATTCCCTGTCGCAGCAGTCTGACTCTTCCGCTGATGGTGATGATGTCGTTCGGTCCTGGCATTTTTCATCTGCCATGAACCCAATTTTTTGAAATTCAAAAATAATATACGAGACGCATTCAAATCAATATGCGTCTCGCATATGCAGAATATAGGAGGCGCATATTTAGAGTATGGGAGGCGCATATCAATATGCGCCTCGCATATCCAGGATATAGGAGGCGCATAACATATGCGCCTCGAATAAAAAATACTGGAGGAGCGGTGCTAGAGGCATATATGATATGCGCCTCGCATAGCATTTTTGGTGCGCCTCGCATAGCGTTTTCCCTAGTAGTGAACCAAGGCAATGATAACGATAAATGTGAGGATGGTCAATCCAGTACATTCGCTGAGGTTTACGTTTAATACAAGCATGGAACTGAATAGAGGTATACTGTAGACATTTGAAACAAGACTTGTGCATGCAGGAAGTGGCAGATTACTAGTGACGAGGGTTTAACTCGTCAATGCCCATTGTTATGGGCTTGAGTTTTGGAGAAGGAGGGAGCGCTAGAGGCATCAATCGGCTAGCAAACAAGCACACAGGGACGCAAGGTTTACCCAGGTTGAGGCCTCGTAGAGTTCCCTACTCCTGCTTGTCTGCTCTTGGAATTAATGGAGGAATCGAAGATTACAGGGGCGCGCAGATGCAATCTGGCAAGAGTTGTGGAAACTAGGATTGCGTGTGTCTTCCTTGCTGCCCCCTCCTAGCCTTTATATAGATAGGATGGGTTTCGGGTAGCAGGTCGAGTTGGTTACAGATTAGGGTTTTCCCTTTGAACTTTCTATCTTAAGTTTCTTCTTGTCTCGCAAGCAATCGAGAGTTCGTGGGCCACTCGGATTCTCCACTGGGCCTTGGCAACTCCATGGGCTTCTGCCGTATCTGGACCGTATATACCAAACTCGAGTACCTGTAGGGTATACCCATGTCAGTAGCCCCCGAGTGTCTAGTGGAATCGCAGATTCGACTGGGGACTTTATGAAGCCTTTCGAGTGCATGGCTGAGCATTTTTCGAGTGTTCTGTTTATATCATAGGGATTGTTGATATACGTGCCTGATTTAACCGATGTATCGATGTCAGTTAACTGCCTTAGGGCAAAATAACATAATCTACTCAAACTCGAGTCTCCAGACTCGAATTCGGAAAAGTGCCGGTGTAATTAGATTCAGGCCGCAGAGGTCTTACAAGAGTCGAATTCTAGTGTATAAGTGTGAGCACTCGATGCGTCTGTCAAGGCATGTTCATCGTACCTGCAGGCACTGATATGTTTCTGGTAGTGCGTAGCAGATGCGTTGTCAGGCCTTATTCATGTCTTATCTTCACGCTGTAAGCGCGACATCTGAACTTTTGCCATCACGAAGATGATTCGGGTGGCCCAGGAGACGCGGCCTCTTTGCAGGGAGAGTATGAGGTGGAGTTGCCATAGCATTCGAGTGTGGATGTTATCAACACATAGTACGATGTACAAATAATCATAGGGTGCACGACCAGCGCTCCCTATGGGTGTAGGCCCCGAGTGCCTGGTTGAATCATAGACTCGAGCGGGGACTAAAAACGTTTTGCGACTACTGTCGTATTTTGTTGCTTGTTTCAATCGAGTTTGCTTCCGGCGCTCCTTATGGGAGTAACCCAGATTTCACAATCGAATCGCAGATTCGAGTGATGGGTTTCTCTTGAACGCTTGTACACCTGCACACAAAAAATCGTAGGGTACGTGACCAGCGCTCCCTATGGGAGTAGCCCCCGAGTGCTTGGTTGAGTCGAAGACTCGAGAAAGGACTAAAGTAGTCAAAAACTTCGGTTGCTGACATTTATGACATCAGTGTTGACAATGTGATGACCACAGTTGCCCGCGTGAGCGATTTTGATGGGACGTGATGAGCAGTGGGTCCCACTTTCTGACTTCGATTTGATCGGGTGTGCGTAATCTTCTGTTTTAACTGCGTCTCCTCGATTTTCGCGCGTAATGGGAATAGTGGGGGGACGGTTCGTGCTCTAGCTTTGCCACGTGTCGATGGCGATGTGCGCCACGCGTGTTGTAGGGTTTTTGCTGGCCGTTGGATGGTGTCTGCGAGGAGGTTAAGTAGTGGCACGACAGCGGTAATTTCCCCACCCGTCTTCGTTTTTATCGCCTCCATTGCCATTGCTGCTGCTCTCTACTTCCTTGCGCGTTTTCTCGTTGCGACACTGGACCAACTCCGTATCTTCCCTAGCTACTTCCTCCGTTCTCACCGCCATCGAAGATGGGCAAGAAAAAGGGAGGCGCCGCCGCTGGGCCCGCGGCCGCCATTGCCGCCACCAAGAAGAAGGGCGGTTCCGCCACTATGGGCACCAGCACCGCCGACACTAGGAAGAAGAAGGGTGCGGGCACCCACGTCACCAATGGCCCTTGGCATGCGTCCATCATCAGGCCCGCCGAGCTGCAACTTCATCGTCGAGATGGAGTTCTTCCGTCCATGGAAGATGACTCGCGAGTGCCCGACGAGGAGGTAATTCCGTGTCCTCCCCCTAGTTTCCGGGTGATGTTCCTTGCGTTCATCATCCGAGGTCTTTCTCTGCCCCTGCACCTTTCTTTAGGGGCGTCCTTTGCTTCTACGGGATCCAGATGCATCAGCTGTCCCCAAATTCTATTCTCCACATCTCCTGCTTCATTATGCTTTGCGAGTGCTGGCTCGGAATCGAGCCGCACTTTGGCCTCTTTAAGAGGCTTTTTAAGTTGAAACGCTAGTCAGCGTCTGGCTCTGTAGTCTACGACGTAGGATGCTGCGGAATCCATGTCGACTCTTCCGTCACCTATTTTGCCATCAACCTCACCGCGTCCGTCCAAGGTTGGAGGGACAAGTGGTTCTACATCCACGACCAGAAGGCTGACGGAGAGCACTACGGACTTTCGCCCTTTGACCCCGCGGCAACTTGCAAGAGGAGGAGATCCTAGAAGAACGTCATTATGCCCGGCGAGTCCGCGGAAACAAAAGTGCTGTACGAGCACGTCTGCGACCTTGAAAGCCGCATAGGCAAGGAATGGCGCTGCCCTCATTCACACCTGGTTGTGCCGCCGCGTCCAGCCTCTGCAAGCTAGAGTGCATCCTATGTTCCGCTGGACCGGTGCTGATGATGCCACTCACGTGTCCGCCGAGGGCATTTCCGTGAGTGAAGTTGATAAGAGGGTGTGACTGGTGACCAAATACACCGCCAAGGAGGATCTTCTGGGTGAACCAGTCGTGCCTTCTTTTGACGCCTCTAACCCTCCTCCTGAGGTAGAATTATACCATGAAGTAGTTTTTGTTTTTTGATTGCCTTTATGATACTTTGATATATAATGTTGTATCTTCTAAATGCAGGACTGGAAGGTGTCTTCCAATTTTCCCCCTTGGACTGAAGGGGTTATTCCTCGCGAAGTGGATGAACAGGACGAGTCGGAGTCGACCGTCCCAATTGAAGAGGAGGGAGCCCCCGAGTCCAGCGACCCGAATACTCGCAAGCGTTCCCGCAGCGAGGACTCGAACGCCTTGTTGCCAATGATGCCAGAAGTCCCTTCTGTTGCGGTGGAGGAGCCCATCCCCGCCGTTCCAGTTTGCTCCATGGCACCTGCTGCCCGTAAGAAGATGCGGCTGCCAAAGGAATCGTCGAAGTCGGAGGAGCAAACCTTCAACTTTGATAAATTTGACTAGTAGGTCTACTACTTTTGTCTTGGTTTCTTTTGGAGCTGCATTCCCTGAAGTTTTTTGCTAGATGTGTTTTCTAGTAAAGCGGCATCGTCGTCTTCTAGTGACGTCCAATTTGTGAAGGAATACAGAGTCACGGACTCCAAGGCCAAGGAAGTGGCTGAACGATCTTCTTCTCCTCCATTGGCGGCCCACTCCGGGCACAACTCATCAAGTTCCTCGCATGCTGGGGAACACCAGATGGTTGCTCGGACGACTGTGCGGCAATCATCTTTGGAGTCTCTGGAGGAGCATGTAAGATTAGCATTCTTGTTGTTCTAGCATTCGAATTTGTAATTTGGTGCTGTATGCTCATCCTTTGTTTTCTTCCGCGGCAGCTCATCGTGAAGGAAGTTGCTCGTTTAGCAGACCAGGTCCTTGTAATGGGTCGATAGCATGCGATGTTGGACAATCGCCACCGCGTTGTCGAAGGTTAGTTTCGGCTTCGTATTTGTCCATATGGTGTTTATAGATTCGATTGATGATACTTCTTGTGTTTTGCAGCTGAGCACATTGAATTTCTTCGCAATGCTGCTTCCCTTGAAAAGGCGCTCGCCGTGGCGGTGAAGAGTCGCGATGAAGTAGTCGCTGCACTGGATGAGTTGCGGAAATGCGAAGAGGATTTGCGCGCTTCCACTGTTGAGAGGGAAAAGTTGTTCGAAGAACAACTATTCTCGATTGCCAAGTCTCTCAGGTAATTTTTCATCTGGATTTTCGTTGTTTCTTTCTTCGACATCGTGTTATTATGCTGACTCTTTGCTGTATGTAGATGCCAGTGGTCTGAGCTTTGATGCCCATGCCCTTCATCGCGATGATGTGTTGGCAGGCTCTGTCACGGCAGTCAAAGCCTGTAGCACTTCCCTTCAGGGGATGTTGACGAAGGACAAGGGTGTGCTCACTCACATCCGCGAGGAGCTGACTCCCAAGGCTGAGCTTATTGATAACCTGGAGGATCTGGTGGAGTCCCTCACTGGAAGTATTCCTGCGGACTCTAGGAATTCTCAGCGGGCGGTCGACGCCACCATGGCACTCGCGATGGTGCAAGCCCATGGCATGGAGGTGGACCCTGCTACGATCTCCAAGGCGATGCCCGTCGGCGCAGATGGTCAATAGGTAGTGTTTGCTCCTTTTGCATCTGTCTGCGGTAAGTACGGGTCGGAACTCATCAACACAGTCGCGAAATACTCTGAGGAGCTACAGCGAGCGAAGAAGGTGGCCAAGGCTGTGGCATCAGGGGCTGGCACTTGAAAGTCTGTGGCGTCTGAGACTGCCACGGATTCGATGAGGCCCCCGAAGTCGAAGTCTAAGTCGAAGAAGAAGGCTGCTCCTTAGTAGCTATCTTGTAATAGTTGTAGTTTGACTTTCTTTGTTGAAAACATGCTTTTGTTGAAGTGTCTCTGTTGATACTTTTGTCTTGCTTGAATGCATTCGAGCCTTTTATCCATGTATTGCTTGGTTCCTTATTCGCTCTTGCTTGGTTTGTGATAGGGTACGTCGAGTGGTCCTTCGAGTGATCCTTGTGATCCTCCACCCACCGATGAAACCTTGGCGCAGCCGCGCTCGAAGGTGGATGAATTGTCCTTGCTTTCGCGACTGCGCGATCGCATTAAGCAGCTGGAGCGTGAGTTGCCCATCCTCCGCGGTAACGCGGATGTATGGAAGTCGAAGGCGGAGAAGGCTACTGCCCGTGAGCAATATCTCTTGGAGGAGGTGGTGTAGCTGAGTGAGCAGTTCAAATGTTAGCTTTCTGCCCTCTTATCTTTTCTTTTAGTCAGCCGCGACGATGCCTTGTCTTCATACTTTGCCCTTTTGCTTGATGTAGTTGTCAGTGCTCGTCATCCACAGGATGAGAAGGACCAAATTTCCATTCGGTTGAATGGCTTGACCCAAGAACAGCTACAGGCGAGTGGGTACTTTTGGGTTGATCACGATCGTGCAACTGCCTTGGCGACTCTGCAGGATCGCTCTTCTCGAGTACTTCACTTTTTGAAGAAGGCGCAATCGTGCCTTAGGCATATCTATCAGACGATGTTTCCGCTGGACGTCGTCCCTTCAAGCCTGTTGGCTCTTCTGGCGAAATTCCAGGATCTAAGTGCAGTTTGCGAGTGCGTACGACAACAACTAGTGGCTGGTGCGAAGGCTGCGTTGTCGCTGGTGCGACTGCATAGGCCGGATGTAGATGTTGCGGCTGTTGCCGCTGGGCCGCCACCTCCGCCAGAGGGTATGACCTGGGACATGGTTCCACACTACCAAGCGGTTGATCGCTCAGCGGAAGATATTTTCGACTTCTTTGAGGAACAAACGAACATTCTCCTGTTGCAGCAGTAGTATGACTTGTATCCTGCACATAATTGTACAAGTGTTGTAAAGGTTATATGAATATGTTGGATGTAATTAATGCTCATTGATATGTGCACAACTTGCTAGCTTTTATATTTTTTGAGCGCGTTGCACTATGCGATTCCTTTTCGTTAGCCTGTCGTGTGTTTATCTCAGCACCTTGCCAACCTGTCAGGTGCGTTGCAGCTGGGTTGGTGTTTGTCAAGGGTTCGATTAGTGCATCAGCTGCTCAGGATATCGCGATGAGTTCGTAGAATAGGTGTGTAAAGCGTGGCACAGCCCCCGAGTGATAAGATTGTGAGAAAATGATGGAAACACAGAGTTGTGGGGCACTTAGCTTTATTTATTCGTAGAATAGTACGATGTACAATGTGTGGCTAAGTAGCCTGGCTGAATAGCCTTATTTGTAAATGTAAAAACGACTAAGGGTAGAAGCGACATAGTTGCACGCCGTTCCAGGGCTTGGAGTATGCGACTCCTGTCTCAAAATCTTTGAGGCGATAGGCGCCACCTGGGATTACTTCTGTAATCACGTAAGGTCCTTCCCAAGGGGACTCGAGCTTGAGATCCCTTGTTGCTTCAGTCGCAGGACCAGGTCTCCTTCGACGAAGGATCTGGGGCGTAGCCTTCTGCTGTGGTAGTTGCGGAGATTTTGCTAGTAGATCGTTGATCTCTTCACTGCGATTTCTTGTGCCTCGTCAAGGAGGTCGACGGAGTCTTCAAGTGCAAGAGTGGACTCCTTCTTGTTGTATGCAACCACCCATGGGGCTTTGTAGCGTACTTCTGTGGGTAGTACCGCTTCAGCACCGTGCACCATGAAGAATTGGGTGTATCCCGTGACGCTATTTGGAGTTGTGCGCAGGCTCCAGAGTACGGATTGCAGCTCATCTGGCCAACATCCAGCAGCTTGTTCGAGTGGTCGGAGGAGTCGTTTCTTGATTCCGCCGTAAACGAGGCCGTTGGCCTTTTTGACTTGACCGTTGGCCTGCGGGTGAGCCACCGAGGCGTAGCTTATATTGATTCCCAGGTTTTCGCAGAATTCCTGGAATTCCTTAAAGGTAAAGTTTGCACCGTTGTCTGTGATGATGTTGTGCGGCACTCTAAAGCGGTAGACAATGGACTCGAAGAACTTGACGGCGCTAGCCCCTGATTGATTTGTGACCGGCATGGCCTCTATCCACTTGGTGAATTTGTCGACTACGACTAAGAGGTAGACATAACCTCCTCGTGAGGACCTTGGGAGCTTGCCGACCATGTCGAGTGCCCATTGTGCGAAGGGCTAGGCCAACGGTATTGGCCTGAGTTCCACGCTAGGTGCGTGAGGTTTGTCCGTGAATCGCTGGCAAGCATTGCAGTGTTGGACGATGTCCTTGGCATCGCGCATGGTTGTGGGCTAGTAGAATCCAGCTCGCAGAGCTTTGGTGACAAGGGCACGACTGCCAGCATGATGCCCACAGGTGCCTTCGTGTATGTCGAGGAGGACGGCCCGTCCATCCCCGTTGGAGATGCATCGTGGAGTACTCCTGTAATGCTACGCTTGTATAAGTCGCCCATTTATAACGGTGAAAGCCTTGGATTGTCGCTCGATGCGTCGCGCATTAGTCGGATCATCTGGCAGCCTTTTGCTGAGTAGATATGTGATGTAAGGTTGTGTCCAGGATGGCTCGATCATCATGATGCCCATTGGTCCTTCAAGTCCTATATCTAGCTCTAGGTTGTCGAGTGCCATTGACTCGTTGGGTGGCATAGCCCCCCGAGTCTGTTGATGCGCCTGGTTTCTTCTCTGGAGCCTTGGGTTTGATGGAGCGTTCGCATATGCGCTCGAGAAATACCCCAGGTGGTATGGGGGCACAGGTGGAGCCAATGTTGGTGAGTGTGTCCGCCTCTTCGTTGCTTTCGTGGCCTACATGCCGCAACTCACATCCGTCGAAGTCCCCTTCGAGTGTGTCGTAAAGGTCGCGGTAGGTGATCATGTTGTCACTCAGTGCGTCGCACTCGTGCATCGTTTGGTTCACCACCAGTTTGGACTCGCCGTAGATGATGAGCCTCTTGGCGCCGCAGGCTTGCGCCATCCGCATCCCATGGAGTAGGGCCTCGTATTCGGCTTCGTTGTTGGAGGCTGTGAACTGCATTCGCATAATGTATTTCAACTTATCTCCCTAGGGCGATGTTAGTATGACACCTGCGCTGGCCCCGTCCTTTCGTTTGGACCCGTCAAAGTGCATTGTCCAGAGATAGGACATATCTGGCTTTTCGGGGAGCTAGTTCTCCATCAAGTGCATGAGGAAATCAGGGAGGACTTGCGACTTGATCGCGTCGCGCTTTTCATATGTGATGTCTCGTGGAGACAACTCGATTCCCCAAAGCGCAACTCGTCCGGTGGCATCAGGGTTGTTGAGGATATGCCCAAGCGGGGCGTCGTTGACAACCACGATTGCGTGCTCCTGGAAGTAGTGGCGCAGTCGCCTGGCCATCATGAAGACATCGTATGCCAACTTCTGGTAATGCAGGTACCGCTATTTCATCGGTGTGGGCACCTCGCTGAGGTAGTAGACTGGGCGCTGTACCCCGTGGACCTTGTTTTCTTCGGCTCGTTCCACCACAAGCACTGTGCTGACCACCTGGTTGGTGGCGGAGATGTAGAGCAACAGCGGCTCTTTTTCACATGGAGTCGCCAGTACTGGCGAGGTGGATAGTAGACGCTTAAGGTCTTCGAATGCTGCTTCCACCTTGTCTGTCCACTCGAACTTGTCAGTTTTGCGGAGAAGTTGGTAGAAGGGCAGTGCCTTTTCTCCCATTCGACTGATGAATCGACTGAGCACCGCGATTCGCCCAGCCAGCTGCTGAACACCTCTTACGTTCTTTGGCTTCTCCATGGCCAGTATGGCTTTTATTTTCTTCGGGTTTGCTTCGATCCCTCTCGTGGAGATGAGATATCCGAGTAATTACCCAGATGGCACGCTGAAGGCACATTTATTCGGATTAATCTTGACCCGGTAGAGGTCGAGGTTGGCGAAGGTCTCACGGAGATTGCCGATTAGCGAAGTTTCTTCCTTGGTCTTGATGACGATGTCGTCAACGTAGACTTGGATATTGCGACCAAGTTGGCTCTTGAGGCAGGCTTGCATGCACCGCTGATAGGTAGCTCCTGCGTTTTTTAGCTCGATGGGCATGGTGTTGTAGCAGAACGCACCAAAGGGCATTGTAAACACCGTCTTCTCTTGATCTTCCTCCTTCATTCGAATCTGATTGTAGCCTGAGTAGGCGTCGAGGAAGTAGAGGCATTCACATCCCGCGGTGGAGTCGATGATTTGGTCGATTCGCGGTAGCGGAAAGTGATCCTTTGGGCAGTGCTTATTCAGGGAGGTGAAGTCCACGCACATCCGCGAGATATCCGTGTCATTTTTGGGCACCATCACTGTATTAGCGAGCCAAGTGCTTTCCTTGATCTCGCGTATGAAGTTTGCATCGAGGAATCTGTTGATATCATTCCGACCACTTTTGCTCGTGGTTCAGACAGTCGCCATATTGTCTGCTTGACTGGCCTGGCATCTGGATTCACGTTGAGTGCATGCTCGGCAAATTCCCTGGGAACCCCTGACATGTCCGCTGGACACCAGGCAAAGATTTCCCAGTGCTCACGGAGGAATTCGACGAGCGCGAGTTCCTACGCGGAACTCAAGTTGTTGGCGATGAGGGCCATCTTGGTCGGGTCCGTTGGGTGGACCTGGAATTTCTTCGTGTGCACCGATGAGTCAAAGGACAGGTCGGGTGAGCTTAGCCTGCTTAGGGGAGGCAGACTGTTGTGTGTCGACTCCTTCAATCTTGCAAGCTCCTCCTACATGCTGAAGGACTGGGAGATTCTGTTGAATTCCTTGTCATAGCTGTTGGACCTTTCGAAGCTTCTATTGATTCTAATGACGCTGTTTGGACTTGGCATTTTCATTTGCAGGTAGGCATAGTGAGGCACTGCCATGAACCTAGCGAACGCGATATGTCCGAGGATGCAGTGATATTCTGAGGGCCAGTAGACGACTTCGAAGTCCATGCGTTCACGCCAAAAGTTTTTCGGCATGCCAAAGATGACGTCGAGGTTGATTTTGCCCAGGGGATATATGCCCTTGCCTGGACGATGCCATGGAACGTCGTGTCTGAGACCTCCAGACATGTCAGAGGGATCCTCATTGCACGCAAGGTACTCGCGAACATGAAGTTAATGCCGCTTCCGCCATCCATGAAGACACGACTCATGTCAAAGCCTCCGATCTGCGCCTCGAGTACGAGGGGACAGTGGCCTGGACGAGGGACTTGGCATGGATGGTCACGCTTGTCGAAGGTGATGCAGGAGTCGCTTCCATTGAGGTACTCAGTGGTGGAGGGCGAGGAATTTGACGCCAGGTTGACTTGGCGAGTGATGGCCTTCTGCACTCGATTTGATGGGCGTCCTTTTTGGATCATCATGTTGCCTACGGCCCATGGGTACGGCTCGCTGCCATGGTGCTGGACTGGCGCAGCCACGGGTGGTGGTGTTTCGGGCGGTGGTGGAGGAGCTCCATGTGCCACAACAATTGGGGAGGTACCACAGCCCCTGTTGACTGCGTCGCGATTCATCTAAGCCAGGCCCTCATGGAGTTTGAAGAACTCGCAGCAGTCCTTGAGGAGGTGACTGGATTTCTTCTTGCCGTCGTGCTTGTCGATGTAGAAGTGCACGTTGCATGGCCCAGACAGTTTGACCTCGATAGATGTTGTGGGTGCCTCTTCGCGAGTGCGGCGTTGCCATACTTGCGTGGTTTTCCCGGAGTCGCGGCATGCACCACTGCGATAGCCGATGTTGCGGTTGTTGTCACGTTTGTCGGTGTAGCCGGCTGCGACCATATTGACGTCGTTGCGGTCATCGTAGATGCGCATTCGACGCTTGCTTCGGTGGTCGCGTCTGCGTTTGAGGTCCGCGTCGTCAGAGTGAACGTGGTTTTTCACCGAGTCTTCTCCATCTGCCCACCGATTCGCGATTTCCATCAGGTGGTCAATTGTTTTGGGCTTCGAGCAGCCCAGCTCCTCCCTGAGCTCTATGCGGTGAACACCGCTGTTGAACGCGTCGATCGTGCGATCCTCCGAGATGTTTTCTGTGGAGTTCTTGATGATGGACCACCTCTGGATGTATGAGCACAGCGATTCGCCAGATCTTTGTTGGAAACCTCTTAATTCTTCGATTGATGCGGGCCTTTTATAAGTGCCCTTGAAGTTGCAGACGAAGCTGTAGACCAGCTCTTCCCAGCTGTGAATGGATCCGCTCGGTAGGTTATTGAGCCATGCGCGAGCGGCCCCTGCAGCTGTAGCTGTAGGCATTGCATGGCCGTGCTTCGACTCCCGCCGTGGAGCCTGACGGAGGAGATGTAGTCCTCCAACCAGATTTTTGGGTCCTACAGACCATCAAATTTTGGGTTCTCCGATGGGAGTTTGAACCCCTTAGGCATTCGCTTTTGCCTGATGGCTCTGCTGAAGCATCTGGCGCCACAGAGCTCCACGTCTTCGTCCTCTGAGTCAGTCGAACGAGCACGTCATGCACGCATCTTGTTGACTTTGCGTTGTGTGATGTCATCATACGCGTTGTAGTCGCGATCATGCCGTCGTGAATGGCGACGCCGAGACAGGTCGTGGCTATCATCGCTGGACGAGGGCGAGGAGTAGCGTTTTGCCAGAGCCTTGCCTTTCTTTGGCTCCGGCGTTGGCTCTTTGTTGAGGGCGGCTTTGATGAGCCCCAAGCCCGTGATTGTAGATCGGTGCATGGCAGCTCGCGGATCTCCAGCTGGCGGCTAGTTGTTGAGGAGGTACATGGTGGCCGCTGTTATTGCGGCTTGCGGCGTCTTCGGGAGCACATTGCCCCGCGTATCCACCATCATGGAGCTAAAGTCAAGGACTTTCACGGCTTCTACGCACTCTTGCTCGGTGGTGGGCCAGTCGATATTGCCTCTTGTTTGTGACGTACTCGTTGCCTTTGGAGGAGGATCCTCCGTGGGAGGAGAGCCCAGCTCGTCGGAGGCTCGACTCGTCTGCCGCCTTTTTACGCGCTTCGAGTTGCACGATTGTATGTAGCTGTCATTTGTATTCTTCCTTCAGGAGCCAATGGTAGCCCATCAGCATTTCCTACGGGGAGCCGAAGGGCAGAGGATTTGCTCGCAGGGCTTCTCGACAACGGGCCCACTCATTGTCGTTGAGCCTGACCACTATGCGCTCTCTAGTGTTTTCATTCAAAATGGTTGTCGGCTCTGCTCCATTGTTGACGGGCGCGCCGTTGCCACCGTTGGTGGGACCGCCGTTAGGTATGCCGCCATTGTGTGGGTCGCCGTTGGGTATGCCGCCGTTTGGTGACCCGGTGCTAGATCTGTTGCCAGCGTTATTGCGATTGGTGGTGGTGTCGCTAGTGTTGATGACGGCGCAAATGAAGTGGTTGGGGAAGCTGTTGCTCCCACAACTTTTAGATCCGAAGCCGTAGGCTCCGTCTTCAGTGGCTAGATCACCCAGATCGGATCCACGACTGCTGTCGCTATCCGTGCTCCCAGCTGTTGCCGATGCGTTGAGATCGCTGAGGGTGCCGATTGGCGGAGGGAACCACGATGCTGGAGCAATCGATGGTGTCATCAGCTGGTCAGACATGCAAAGCGAGCCTACCTGGCCCACTTGGAAGCGGAAGCTTCCGATTGCCAGGCTAATCCCGTCGCCCACGGACTCGAAATCCGGGCGAGTGGCCGGCATGTGGACGGTGAAGTCGAACGCGCCGAAGAGCTAGCGAATCTCCGCTGTTGCGGAGTTGTAGATCATGGTTGATGGGGCTGAAGAAGCCGCAACATCAGCACTCCCAATTCCCACAGACGGCGCCAATTGACGAGGGTTTAACTCGTCAATGCCCATTGTTATGGACTTGGGTTTTGGAGAAGGAGGGAGCGCTGGAGGCATCAGTCGACTAGCAAACAAGCACACAAGGAGGCAAGGTTTACCCAGGTTCAGGCCTCATAGAGGTCCCTACTCCTGCTTGTCTGCTCTTGGAATTAATGGAGGAATCAAAGATTACAAGGGCGCGCAGATGCAATCTTGCGAGAGTTGTGGAAACTAGGGTTGCGTGTGTCTTCCTCGCTGCCCCCTCCTAGCCTTTATATAGATAGGCTAGGTCTCGGGTAGCAGGTCGAGTCGGTTACAGATTAGGGTTTTCCCTTTGAACTTTCTATCTTAAGTTTCTTCTTGTCTCGCAAGCAATCGAGAGTCCGTGGGCCACTCGAATTCTCCACTAGGCCTTGGTAACGCCGTGGGCTTCTGCCGTATCTAGACTGTATATACCAAACTCGAGTACCTGTAGGGTATACCCATGACAACTGGTCTTCCATGTCACCATGCATTGTACTTGATCTTAAAGATGAGAGGTAGCGGTGCTAAAATAGAGAACCATGTTCATAACTATTTCTGCATGGACAAGTTTGCTACAACTTATGCAGAAAACATACCACCTATGTCTGATGAAAATGATTGGGAGATAGTCGATCCAAGGTTCAAACTTGAACCACCAGTTCTTAGGAGGCCACCTAGGAAGCTTAGAATCTATGGATCGAAGCCTCCAGTGATAAAGGTTCAAGGCTAAGAGCAAGGAAAATGAATTCCAATGGTGTGGAGGATTAGGCCATATCAAGAGGTTGTGCCAAAACCAGTTCCACATGATCTTGAAGATGCCGAACCTGTCCCTATTAACACCCAGAGGCAGAAAATGAGGCTTCTCAGCTAGAACTGGAGGAAGAGCAGCGAGATGAGAAGAACTTGAGGAAGTGCAGTAGGTGGATGAAAACAGTGATGAGCATACAGAAGAAAACGTTGATATCATCAAGTTGATGCAGAAGTGGAGGTGCCGACGTGGATAGGGGTGAAAAGAAACAAAAGGGCAATCAGAACATGAAGGAAAAGGAAAATAATGGAGTTGAATTAGAATATGAAGAAGTTGTTTGGAGGATTGAGGATGTTCTTGTGGATCTTTCAGCTAACTACAGGAGAAATAATAAATCTCTGCCAATTTCATCTCTGTATGATTCTCCAGATGAAAGGTAAGCTTAAAACTTGTTTTATTTGACATTTTGATCATTTATGTTTCCATCCTCATCAAATGTTGTTTAATGCAGCACGGGCTTCAAGACTAATGAGGAGCAGAAAGAAGTGGGCACATTAACGTCATTTCTTGAATTTTCATTGAAACTGAACTAGTCATGTGTGAAAGGAATATGGCCGAGAGGCAATAACAAATTGGTTATTATACTATTCCATGTTCATAATAGATGTTTATTTCTCATGCTATAATTGTATTAATCGAAACTTTTAATACTTGTGTGTTTAATAAACAACCAAAAGGTTCCTAATAAAGCCTCTCTTTTAACTAGCTTGTGATTATCCGATGATCAAGGTTTCCTGATCATGAACATTGGATGTTGTTAATAATGAGGTCGCACCATTATAAGAATGATGTGATGAACACTTACACCAATAGTAAGAATAGCGATACAATCAAGTCATCAAGTTTCATTGCTATATCAAACTCATACGAAGTAGTCCTAATTATTATACCATGAGATTATGTCAATCACTAATGCCGAAAGGGTACTTTGATGATATCAAACGTCACTTCGTAATAGAGTGATTATAAAGGTTGATTTGGGTACTATGGAAATATTATTTGAGATTCATGGATCAAGAGTGGGATTTTGTCTGACCTATGATGGAAAGATATACTCTAGGCCCTCTCGATGATATTGCACTGACACCACTTGTAAGCATGTTACTAGGTCATGGGAGTGTCATATCACGAAACGAGTAAAGAGTGCTTGTCGGGAACGAGATATCACTACGTATGGATGATACCAATTGATTGGATCTCGGACAAGTAATATATCGCGACCCAAAAGGAATTGACCACAACGCTAATGGTTCACACGATCACTACATTCATCCTTGAGTAAGTGGGAGTCATCATGGATTTATAGATCCTTCTGATGATTATTGATTAGAGAGGTCTCTCAATCATTTACATGTTATTCAAGAATTGTAGAGTGACACACTTAAGGTTCGCTGACGCGTTTCGAATGGATTTGGAACTCCGACTGAATTATTCAACAGCGCAGGGGTTGTTTCGGAAAAATGAAATAACGAAATAACACAGGGGGTAATTGTTAATGTTTGTTAATTGAATGAATTAACAAATATTAAATAAATAAAAAGGTTTTACTAATTCCATAAGTGTGGTTTAATTTTTATGAATGTCATGCAAGAGAGGGGTTACCTACTTGATGGAGGTGGTTACCACCATAAAGAGGGAGAGGTGGCACCTCTAGGGGACGGCACACCCCTAGGGGCTGCCCCCCTCATGTCCTATAAAAGGTGGAAACTCCTCCTCTCTTCCTTTAGACACTTGAGCCTCCTTCTTCTCCCTCCCTTGTTGCTCCACCATTGCAATTGCTAAGCGAAGCTCTACCACAAAATAGTTCGAAGTCTACACTTAGAGAAGTGGATTTGGAGTTTCTGGCAGATCCCTTCTTTCATTGCTCCTCTAGACTGAGGAAGTCAATGATCCGCACGTGTGATCGAGTACGGAGGTGTCGCCCGTCGTGCCGCCTTTAGTACCCGATCTTGAGATCGTCACATGTACACCTTCATCTTAACCGACAATGTTTGAGCAGGAACTTAATCCTGTTTATGGTCTTCGAGGGTGAGTTACTCGTTGCTACCATCTTGTAGATGATCTTGGCTAGATAGTGGTTCACACGTATGATTTTTTTGTTTCCATGGTACGAACCCATAAGTGGTATCGTAGCCATGTTTATGCGTAGATGTTATGCACGAGCAGAACACGTGGATATCTGGGTGTTCATGATCATCTTATTGATTTGTTTGTGTTTTTTGGATCATAGTGGCATAGTGAGATGAAGCGGCCCTAGAATAACCTTACATGTCCTCGCACGTGATACTTGTCCCATGCTTGTGTTGGGTTTGCAGCATAGAAAACAAAAATTTCCTACGATGGGAACTACTAAGCACCAAGATCTATCTACTAGATACAAGCTACGGGTGGATAAACATCCATAGAGAACATACCCTTGTAGACCGACAAAGTGTAATGAGGTTGAACTTGTGGATGATATAGTCGAACGCTTGCCGAACTCAGGATCGAGAAGAATTCCAACGCCGCAACTCAGAAGCGCATCCGTGACCACACACACTCTCAAGCCACCGAACCACCTCCACCTCCTCGCTCCAGCGATGCAGCGGAAGCAGCAACTCCTTCCAGATGAAATGCCACCGTGAACATGTATCTCGCTAATCCGAGACCATGGGGGAATACTTCTAGAGGGGGAGAGAGATCCTTCACAAGGAGGTGTAAGTGAGAAGGAGGGAGAGGGGGCTTAACCCCTCCCCATGGCCGGCGGCCATGGTTGGTGCCCCCACCTCTTCCTCATCCATGTGGTGGAAGCTCCACTCACATAAATTTGGCCCTCCACTCAAAATGCCACTAAAAATGCATTAAACTCCCACCAAATTTAATACAACTCTCATTTAATAAAACTCTTTTATTTATTTTATTCAGAATTTTTTTAATTACTTTAATTAACAAACTTTCACATAAAAACCCCTACAACATTTCAATATCACATGCAGAACCAATTTCAGCAACTTCACCCGGAACAATTCCGCTGTCCATTGAAATAATTCCAGCGCTAATGGTGTTGGTATCCCTTAAGTGTGTCACCCTACGGTTCACGAATAATGTAGACATGATCGAGACCCCTCTCCGATCAATAATTAGTAGCGGGACCTGGAGATCCGTACTGACTCCCACACATTCAACGATGACTTCTTGTTGTGATCATGAGAACCTTTAATGCTATTACATGTCCAAGATTCAATCATCGTTATCTCCATATCGAGTTTGATCTCGTTTCCGACATGCACTCTTTTCTCATTCCCGTGATATAACATTCTAATGATCACATCACTTGCTTGCAAGCTATCTCAATGTGATATCACCGAGAGGGCCCATCGTATATCTATCCGTCATCGGGATGAAAAAATCCCACTCTTGATCCATGAGCCTCTACATAACACCTTCGTAGCACTGAACCCACCTTTATAGGCACCCTGTCACGGTGTGACATTTGATGTTATCAAGATACTCTTCTAGTGTTAGTGATTGACATGATCTCATTGTCTAAGGACTAGGATTACTCCGTATGATGTTATAGCAATAAAAACATAATGACTTTGATTGTAATTCTATACTTCAGATGAATGTTCATCACATCATTCCACTAATGGCGTGACCTCGTTATTAACAACATCCAATGTCCATGATCAGTAAACCTTGATCATCTTGTTAGTCAACGAGCTAG
The DNA here is from genome assembly GCA_910589775.1 of Avena eriantha. Taxonomy (NCBI): domain Eukaryota; kingdom Viridiplantae; phylum Streptophyta; class Magnoliopsida; order Poales; family Poaceae; genus Avena; species Avena eriantha. The sequence goes on from OU342742.1 coordinate 387,525,515, forward strand.
TTTATAAGAGAGGCATCACTAGGAACCTTCTATTTGTTTATTAAACACACATAACGTTTCCAAATTAATAAAATTATAGCATGCAAAATAAAAATCTATCATATACATGGAATACATATAATAACAACTTTATTATTGCCTCTCATGCATATTCCCTTCTGTCTCCCTCTTGCACTAGAGACAATACTCTAGTTACATACTGATAAATCTAACACCCATGGAGTTCTAGTGTTGATCATGTTTTCCCTAGGGAGAACTTTAGTCAACTGATCTACTACATTGAGATCCATGTGTACTTTACAAATCTTTATATCTCCATCCTTGACATGCTCGTGGATGGAGTGAAACCGGCGCTTAATATGCTTGGAATTCTCGTGAGACCATGGTTCCCTGGTTTTTGCTATGGCTCCATTGTTTTCACAATAGATCACCATTGGGTCCAACGCACTAGGAAACACACCTAGTTCGGTTATGAACTCCTTCATCCAAACTGCTTCTTGCGCTGCTTCTGAGGCAACAATATATTCTGCCTCCATTGTTGATCTTGTCACCACAGGTTGTTTGGAGCTCCTCCAAATAACCGTTGCTCCGTTCATGAGAAATACGTATCCAGATTGAGATTTAGATTCATCCGGATCGGTGTCAAAGCTAGCATCAACATAAAAATTAGTGACCAGCTCTTCTTCACCTCTGTATACAAGAAACATTTCCTTAGTTCTTCTTAAGTACTTAAGGATAATCTTGACCGCTATCCAGTGTTTTGAACCTTGATCAGATTGGTACCTACTAGTCAAACTAATATCATGTGCCACATCCAGTCTTGTACATAGCATGGCGTACATTATAGAGCCTATGGCTGAAGCATAGGGGATATTATCCATTATCTCTCTTTCTTCCCTTGTAGCCGGACTTTGAGTCTTACTGAATGTCTTGCCTTGCAACATAGGTAGGAACCCCTTCTTACTTTTGTCCATTTTAAACTTCTTTAAAATCTTATCAAGGTATGTGCTCTATTAGGCTTCTTGATCTATCTCTATAGATCTTTATGCCTAATATGTACGACGCTTCACCAAGGTCCTTCATCGAAAATTTGCTGTTTAGATAACTTTTAACACTGTTTAAAAGATCTATATCATTTCCAATCAGTAATATGTCATCCACATATAATATCATAAATTCCACATTTCTCCCACTCACTTTCTTGTAAATACAAGCATCTCCATACGTTTGGACAAATCCAAACTCTTTGATCACCTCATCAAAGCAATGATTCCAACTCCAGGATGCTTGCTTCAGTCCATAGATGGATCACTGAAGTTTGCATACCTTGACAGCATCCCTAGGATCAAAAAAACCCTTTGGTTGTATCATATACAACTCTTCTTCAATATTACCATTGAGGTGCGTAGTTTTGACATCCATCTGCCATATCTCATAATCGAAATATGCAGCAATTTCTAACATAATCCTAACCGACTTTAGCATCGCTATGGGAGAGAATGTCCCATCGTAGTTAACTCCTTGAATTTGTCAAAGCCCTTTTGTGACAAGTCAAGCTTTATATATGGTCACATTACCATCAACATCAGGTTTTTTCTAGAAAATCCATTTATTCTCAACGGCCTTTGGGTTGTGAGGTAAGTCCACCAAGGTCCAAACCTAGTTTTCATACATGGATTCGATCTCGGATTCCATGGCTTCTAGCCATTTGTTGGAATTCGGGCTCATCATCACTTCTTCATACATCACATGGTCATCTATTTTAGCAACCATGAAATTCATACCAGGATTCCCGTACAGTTCAGGAGCTGCACGTGTCCTGCTTGACCTACGAGGTTCGGTAGTGTCCTCTTTCAAAGTTTCATGATCATTATCATTAGTTCCCTCTTCATTCGGTGAAGTCAACACCAGAACAATTTCTGGCACTGCGCCACTCGCTGTTTCATGAAGAGAAGATTCAATAACCTCTTCTAGTTCTACCTTCCAACTACTCACACCTTTCGCGAGAAACTCTTTCTCTTGAAAGGATCCATTATTGGCAACGAAAACCTTTCCCTCAAATCTGTGATAGAAGGATTACCCAATTGTTTCTATAAGGTATCCTATAAAGATGCATTTTTCCACTTTGGGTTTGAGTTTATCAGGCTGAAGTTTCTTCACATAAACATTGCATCCCAAACTTTAAGAAATGATAGCTTAGGTTTGTTTCCAAACCACAATTCATACGATGTCATTTCAACAGATTTAGATGGTGCCCGATTTAAAGTGAATGCAGTGGTTTCTAGCATAACCCCAAAATGACAGTGGCAAGTCAGTCAGAGACATCATAGATCGAACCATATCTAATAAAGTATGATTATGATGTTCTGACACACCATTACGTTATGGTGTTATGGCAAGCGTGAGTTGTGAAACTATTCCATAATCTCTCATATGTGCGCTAAACTCGTAACTGAGATACTCTCCTCCACGGTCGGACCGCAGAAATTTGATCTTTCTATTACGATGATTTTATACTTCACTCTGAAATTCCTTGAACTTTTTAAAGGTTTCAGACTTATGTTTCATCAAATAGAAATACCTGTATCTACTCAAATCATCCATGAAAGTAACAAAATAATGATATCCACCACGCGCCGACACACTCATTGGACCACATACATCAGTATGTATGATTTCCAATAAATCTGTCGCCCGTTCCATTGAATCAAAAAACAGCGTTCTAGTCATCTTGCCCATAAGGCATGGCTCACATGTATCAAATGATGAAAACTCAAGTGATTCCAAAAGTCCATCGGAATGGAGCTTCTTCACACATTTTATGCCAATATGACCTAGACGGGAAGTGCCACATATATGTAGATATATCATTATCAAGTTTAGTTCTTTTAGCATCAACATTATGAATATGCTTAACACTATTATCGAGATCCAACAGAAATAAACAATTCATCATAGGTGCATGACCATAAAAGATATAATTCATATAAATCGAACAACCATTGTTTTCTGATTTAAATGAATAACAACTTTGCATCAAACACGATTCGGATACATTGTTCAAGCTTAGTGCAGGCACCAAATAACAATTATTTAGAGATATCACCAATCTAGACGATGGGTGGAGAGGTAGCATTCTGACAGTGATCACATAAACTCTTGATCCATTGCCGACACGCAACTTGACCTCACCCCTTTCTAGCGGTCGCTTGTTCTATCCCCTAATTCGAGTTACATATATTAGAAACCGATATAGTATCAAATACCCAGGTGCTACTGCGAGTACTAGTCAAGTACACATCAATAACATGTATATCACATATACCTTTGTTTGCCTTGTTGGCCTTCTTGTCCACCAAATACTTGGGGCAGTTGCACTTCCAATGGCCAGTCCCCTTACAATAGTAGCTCTTGGTATCCGACTTAGGGCTAGCTCGGGATTTATTTTTAGGCACGGCAACACACTTGCCGCCCTTCTTTCCCTTTTCTTTACCCATCTTGTCTTTCTTGAAACCAGTGATATTATTGATCATCAACACTTGATGTTCTTTCTTGATCTCCACTTCTAAAGTCTTAAGCATTGACAGAAGCTCGGAGAGAGACTTCTTCATGCCCTGCATATTATAGTTCATCATGAAGCTCTTGTAGCTAGGTGGCAGAGATTGGAGAACATGATGTATGCCTAAGTGAATGGGAATCGTTATTTCCAAGGACACAAGATTATCGGCGTACGTAGACATTTTGAGTACGTGCTCACTAACGAAGCTGTTCTCTTCCATCATGCAGATAAAAAACTTTTCAGAAGCATTATAACTCTCTACAGCAGCATGGGTATCAAAAATCATTTTCAATTCACCCATGGTATCAAAGGCATTGCCATTTTCGAAACGCTCAAAGTTCTGGCTCTAGCCCATAAAATATGCCGCAATGAACTAAGTTGTGGTCCTCTTGATGAGTCAAATAGACATTCTTTTCCTTGTTAGGGGCATCAAGAGATGGTGGGGGTCCTAGCGGCGCTTCTAGCACATATTGCTTTTGTGTAACAGTGAGGAGAATCCTCAAATTCATGGACTAGTTGGTAAAGTTGCTACCATTTGCTGCAAGTTTCTCTTTCTCCATGATCACATTGAAATTAGAAGAAGGTGGTGCCATCTACAACATAATTTCCAAAGTTTATTTAGACTAAGTTTATGATAGATTGAGTTCAACTAATCCAAATTACAAATGAACTCCCGCTCAAAAACAACATCCCTCGTGTCTTTTTGGTGATTACATGAACCAAATCCACTACACCAAGTCCGATCATCACGTGAGTCAGTGTAGCTTCAAAGACGAGCATCTATATGGGCATCATATAAACTATATGACTCATGCTTAACCTTTCGGTCCGTGTTCCAAGGCCATGTAAGAACCTTAGTACTAGAGTGTGTAAAACTGTCTTACACCCGTTATACGAACGTGGATTCAAGTACACCCATCATCACATGATGTCTTGAAGCGACGAAACATAAAACGGTGCGTACATGAGGAAGAACACATTTTTATCTTGGTATATAAATGAGGGATCATCTTATAATGCAACTAAAACGCCAAACAAGTAATATAATATGCAAACATCATATGTGTAAAGTGAAATATTATGGTTTTTGCACTTGATCACTATCATGTGTGTCATTGTATGATGTTTATCATTCCTTTATGTGTAAGGCCAAGATATATGGAACTTACACCGTTATGTTTGTCGTAAGAATATCAACTATACATCAACTTACAAAATTACCATATCATGATACCAGTCCAGCAACAATCTAAACTAGATGCTTCTAATTTATCCATTGCATGTTTTACATGGCTTAGGGATTTCGAAGATAGAAATGCTCTTGCGTACGAACATGGAACCACAACGATGATAATCAGATTATTAGCAACTCGTTGTTAATCAGATATTGACTATAGTAGGAGAGACACACAACGGCTAGCCACTTATGCAAAGCTAGTTGCATGTCAAGCGTGGAACATGTCTCATGTGCGATGACATGTAAAGTTAGTCTGGGCCACTTCATCCCACTATGCCACCAATATCCAAAATATATATAAGATGAAATAACATGACCATCATCGCCCACATACTCATATGTGTACTACCCATGCAAAGCATCTACACATAGATCAAGCTCTGATACCATTGTTGGGTTCGCAACATAGAAAACAAAAAATTTCCTATGATGGGAACTACTAAGCACCAAGATATATCTATTAGATTCAAGCTACGGGTGGATATACATCCATAGATAACATACCCTTGTAGACCGACAAAGTGTAACGAGGTTGAACTCGTGGATGATGTAGTCGAACGCTGGCCGATCTCAGGATCGAGAAGAAGACAAGCACCACAACTCATAGTGCATCCGTGATCACACACACATTTAGGCCACCGAACAACCTCCACATCCTTGCTCCAGCGATGCAGAGGAAGCAGCAACTCCTTCTAGATGAAATGCCACCGAGAACATGTATCTCGCTAATTCGAGACCATAGGGGAATAATTCTAGAGGGGGAGAGATATCCTTCACGAGGAGGTGTAAGTGAGAAGGAGGGAGAAGGGGGCCTTTTATAGGGAGAGGGGGAAGCCCCTCCCCATGGCCGGCAGCCATGGTGGGTGCCCCCACCTCTTCCTCATTCATGTGGTGGAAGCTCCACTCACATAAATTTGGCCCTCCATTTTCTCCACTCAAAATGCATTCAATTTCCACCAAATTTAATGCAACTGTCATTTAATAAAACTCTTTTATTTATTTTATTCAGAATTTTGTTGATTACTTTAATTAACAAACAGTCACATAAAACTCCTTGAACATTTCAATATCACATGCATAACATTATAACATTACCTAGTTTGATCTCGTTGTCGACATGCACTCTTTTCTCATTTCTCTGATATAACATTATAGTGATCACATCACTTGCTCGCAAGCTATCTCAATGTGATATCATTGAGAGGGCCCATTGTATATCTATCCATCATAGGGATGGACAAATCCCAATCTTGATCCATCATCCTCTACTTAAGACCTTCATAGCACTGGACCCACCTTTATAGTCACCCTACCACGGTGTGACATTTGATGTTATCAAGATACTCTTCCAGTGTTAGTGATTGACATGATCTCATGGTCTAAGGACTAGAATTACTTCGTATGATGTTATAGCAATAAAACATAATGAATTTAATCGTAATACTATACTTTGGATGAATGTTCATCACATCATTCCACTAATGTTGTGACCTCGTTATTAACAACATCCATTGTCCATGATTAAGAAACCTTGACCATCTTGTTAATCAACGAGCTAGTTTATAACAGAAGCATAACTAGGAACCTTTTATTTGTTTATTAAACACACATGTATTAACGTTTGCATATTAATACAATTATAGCATGCAAAATAAACATCTATCATATACTTGGAATACATATAATAACGACTTTATTATTGCCTCTTGGGCATATTCCATTCAGCTTGACATGCAATTTGTTTTGCATAAGTGGCTCAAATGGTGCATGTCTCTCCCACTATTGTTATGATCTAATTTACAAAGGATTTCTAATAATATTTTTAGCACCGTTATGGTTACATGTTCGTATGTAAGAACGGTTCTTCCCTATAAAGCCCTAAACCATGTAAAATATGCAAGACAAATTAGAAGCGTCTAACTTGTTTTTGTATGACACGTGATGTGATATGGTCAAACATTAAAAATTGTGTGTAATGATCCTTTTTGTAAGTTATGAACAACCAATAGGAGCCTTATGGTTGTCATTTCATTTTATGGCCTACGTGCTAAATATATATATCCAAGTGATATATTGTAATGGAGGAAGACAATCATGGTTCAGGAGCCATGGAACTTGGTGCTACGTTGGTGGAATGATGAAGATCATGCCATGACGCACAATATGGAGATCGAATGCGCGAAAGACTATATCATATCACATTATGTATGCATGTGATGTTTGTCCTTTTATGCATCTTATTTTGTTTAGATTTGATCATGCGATAGCATTGTAAGATGATCCCTCTCAGATAATATCAAGATAAAAATGTGTTCTTCCTTAGTATGCACTATCACGAAAGTTCGTCGTTTCGGGACACCTCATGATGATCGGGTGTGATAGACTCTATGTTCACATAGAATGGGTGTAAGCATATTTTACACACGTGAGTGCTATGGTTCTACTTGGCAAGCCTAGCATGTACAGACATGGCCCTGGAATACGAACCGAAAGGTTAATCATGAGTCATATGGTTGATATGGTGAACATTGTGATGTTCGCCTTTGAATGTAGGTCATTTCACATGATGATTGGTTGCGGTGTAGTGAATTTGGTTCATGTAATCACTTAAGAAAACTAGGAGGTATGTTGTTTTTAAGTTAGCATTCATGTAGATTTTTGAATTAACTTGAACTCAATCTATTATGAACTTAGTCTAAGTCAACTTTGAAAATATATTATAGATCATGGCACCACCTGCTTTCAATATGTTCATGGAAAAATAGAAACTAACCATCAACGGTAGCAACTTCACCAACTGGGCACTTAACTTGGGGATCCTCCTCAATGCCTCTCAAAATGGCTATGTGCTTAACGTACCGGTAGGTAACTCGTCAGCAGAAGATTCTCCCGATGAAGAGAACAATGTTTTTCCGACTCGTAAGGAGGACCTCAGTTTAGTTCATTGAAGCATAATGTATGGACTTGAGCTGGAGCTCTGATAACATTTTGAGAACAACAATGCTTATTATACAATTGGAGAGTTGAAACTGATTTTTGACTCCCATACTATTGTAGAGAGTTATCACGCTTTAGAAAAGTTCTTTAGCTGTCGTGGTATTGCTGATGAGTATGCCATGGACCTCACAAAGCGTGTTTAGAGAGGTGGGGTAAGGCGGTGAGTTGAAGGGTATGAGGTAACATAACTTACCCAGGTTCAAGTCCTGCAACGATGGTGGAACTCTACTCCTGCTATAAATCACTATAATGGCAATATGTCGAGTTCATGGATTGGTTCGCTATGTGAGGTGTTATGAATCATGCCCTAAAGGTTCCCACAGGTCTGGCTTATAAAGGTGCCAGAACCTAGGGTTACAGGTAAAAGACCTTGTCAGACAGGTTACAAAGTCCTACACTAATACTAAATAGTTTCCGAGTCTTCTACTCTAAGGCTCCGCGTAGGTCGGAGACTGCGATGTAGACTTTCTTTATCAGGCATGGGCACCCTTATGGATCCGTCTAACTAGGTCATCCAGCAGACCATGGGGCATGCTACCAATTATGGGCCACCCGGGTTAGCCGGATTACAGACATGCAATGGTGATAACCATTTAGCATTTCCTCAACAGTAGCCCCCGGAGGACTTTGAGATCTTGCGTCGTCTTGCATTTTCATATTGAATGCTCTGTCTAGGTGATGCCGAAAATTCGTCAAGCAACATCTCGAAGGTCTCCCAAAGAACCCTGCAATCCTCTCCATCTTCATCATGTAAGTCGGAGATTCTTCAAGTCCTGTTTTCTAGAGTAGGATAGTTTCCGTCTTCCATGGAATCTTCAGACGTGACTCTTCCACTACAACGGTCAGTAGGATGCCGTAGGCTACAACCTACGCTATCTCGAAACTCACATATAGCAATGAATTAATCATTAGCTATTTTCGCGCGTGTAAAATACGAAACGTTAAGCGGCAAATCGGGGACGTGGCAAAATGACCCCGCACATTTGTCCACACATTGTCAATGTTGTAGCCATTAGATCTTCCATGCACGAATCTTGATGCCTGGGGCAATAAATGTTAACTATGGCCAGAATATTACTTTTCACTGGCATTCTCCCTTGCATCTTCCTCTTCCTCCTGCCGCGTGACCGTTCGAGCTCCTCAGAAAAAAACCTTGCCAGACTCCATTCTTCCTCCCATCCTGCACTGATCCATGCAATGGCCAGCGACAACAACACTCCTTTGACAGCGGAGGCTACCAAGGCTTCAGTCGAGCTGTTGCAGGGAGTATCCATCCCACCAGAGGGATTGGTGATTCATGTCTCCGCCATGGTGGAATCCACAAATAGTGACCAGAAAAGGGCAGCACCTGACGCTATGGAGGAGGATGCTGTCTCCAACAAGCAGGAGGGAGGGGGGCCTCGTTCCTTCGTTCTGGCCTAATAGTTAGGGTTAGGTTTTTTCTTCTTTGGTGCGCCGTTGGGGTGGTGGGAGCGGCGCCCAGGCGAATAAATCTGCCTCAACTCTACTCCCACACCGGCGACTACCTCGTCTCGGAGTTGATGGCAACGTGTTCTAATCGGTCCTTTAGATCAACAACATAGTCTTTTTGCCGTTCTTCAGATCAAGCGAAAACAATTTCTCGGTGTGTCGCTGGCGTTCATTGTTATCCGCGACGGCGCTGGTGTCTAGGGCGAGGTGCTTCTTCTGGAGCGATGATGTTGGTCCGGAGGTGGTGGATTTGCCGTTCTTCTCCGCCTTCGCCGATGGGAGGCGGCGGATCTTGGTCCAAAACAGCACGAGGACGTCCCCCAATCGACGTGCCACAACGACATGTGCATCGCTGCTTGCAGCAGGCCTGTTCATCGACTCACAAAGCCTCGTTGGCGATGGTGCGGTTTTGGATCTTGCAATGGTGGAGGTTCGGCTCTCTCCCGGCGTCCGCCTTGGCGATGCTGGAGTTGGGCGGCGGCCGCTGGCTATGGTGGTTGCGAGAAATTCTAGTGATCGTTTTGTATTTCTCGATTTCTTAGGATTTTATATGCATATTCTGGATAATCAGTTTATCCCGGTCTGTGTTTTAGTTTCCACGTATGTTGCGTCATGTAACTTGCTTTTCTATTAATGAAATATGTGTGTTCTCTCAAAAAAAACAAGAGAGTGTGGAGGGGTTCTGACCTCTCCACCGAGCAGCTGCAAGAACTCATCACCGAGGGGTATCTTCCAACGACTGAGGGATTAATTTGGTGACCAGCACCGGCCGACGAAGTGGTCCCCTATCCCCAAGCCAGAGAGAAGGTCTACCTCAAAGCCCAACAGGTACGTGTCGTAAGCCTCCCAGTCGCCGCCCTCTTCCTCAAAATCCTCCGGCACTTCCAGGTTCTTCCCCAAAATCTTTCTCCCAACAACATCCTCTTACTTAGCAACTTTGTAGCTTTGTGCGAAGGATACCTAGGAATCAAACCTAGGTTAGATCTATTTATCTATTTCTTTACCATGAAGAGAGAGTCCGTAGAGTACAAGGACGAACTGCGGAACTGTGGAACCATTAGCTTCAAGATCCGCCCTAACCAATGGTTACCCGCCATCGTTGGCCATGAATCTTTTCAGAATTGGCAACGGGCGTACTTCTATGAACCAAATATCCTTCTAGCTGTCCGTCAAGAATCGTACCCCGACATTGTCGATGGAGCCGCCCCGAGGCCCCCACCTAGAGATCCCAAGGCCCCCTCCCGTCCGACCACAAAGCCTCCCGCGTCATAATGCGGATTGAGTGGTTGGTAGACGGAGGTCTAAACGGCATGGACCTAGCCATGTGCTGGTTCACAAGGAGAATTCAACCTATGCAGCATCGCGCCGAGATGATGCACCAATACTTCAAGGAGCGGAAAGATCCCATGCGGATTTCCAAGGACAACTTCTCCAAGGACTCCATCAAGCTCCGGCTAAAGGACATCATCAAGGTGAAGGACAGGAAGCAAGGATTCACTATAACCTTCGACATGTTCGAGTGTGGGTTATTCCCAGAGGTAACCATGTTTCCTTTGTTGCTCGTTATATATACTCTATGGCTTCCGACTTGAATTTATCAATCATCTGGCATTCCCTCATCTCCCGAGTTGCTGACATTGGTGGAGGAAGACATGGCATCCCAAGTCTATGATTCCAGACTGAAGGACGTGCAAGTCGTGTCTGACAATGATGCCACCAAGGATCATCTAGCTCCGGCAGTGCGAAAGCGGAAGAGCTCCACTTCTAACGCTGCTCCCGAGGGAAAGAAGAAGACGGAAACGGAGAGTGGAGTCTCCAAGAAATACACTAGCACCCTAGAGGCAGAGAAGATGAAATCCACCGGCATCCCCTTAGCTAATGCACCTGCCGTAGTGTATGTATATTCATTCTCTGGCTTTGCTTTTCCTTGCACCTATTCAATTCATGTACTTATACTATGTACGTTTTAGGAAGAAATCCAATGTTGGTTTGAGGCGAACCTCCAAAGATGTTGGAGGTTCCAAGAATATTCGAGACATGTTTTCCAAGTCGTCCCCCACTGCAGCTCCCCCGACCCCTGCCGCCAGGCCTACAATAGGCTCCGCCAGAACTTCATCCCCTGTCATCGCTGAGACCTCCGCCATGGAGATAGACATCAATATGATACCAAATGTCTCAGGCTCTACCGACATGGACCTTGTTCCCGGTGGCCAGGCGACACAGGAGAGTACTTCCTCCAAACTTGCTGACGCTCCAGCTAAGGATGCCACCGGGAAAGGGAAGTAATTGGTATAGGTAGTGGAAGAAGCAAAAGAAGCAACGGTCAAGCCATGTGTAACATCCCAGGATTAGCACCTCAGAATAGAGAGGACACATGTTTGTTCATTGCATTCATGCATAAGAAAATCCTGGATTTTCATGCAAAACTAAAGAAGCTATAGAAGGATCGAGATGTCTCTTGCTCTGAAGGAAGCATCCGGGGAAGTGCGATAGATTTCGACATGACCTCTATTGTCTCTTTGTATTGGAGGGGAATCATTTCAAATTTGAAGATTCAAATGATACATTTGAATTCTAAAAGAACTTGAAATGGAATTATAACTAGAAATGTTATTACAATTACAAATACAATTTTGAGATATAATTTATGAATAAAATATAAACATTACAAGTTAAAAAATGTAAAAATAAAAAGGATTTGAATTATTATATAGTCGATAACACAATCACTATTGTCATTGAGTAAACCGAAATAGTTTAATACAAAGAAAGGATTGCAATAACCAAATAAGAATGTATTTATGACTTGATATATGATATTACAATATATTACATGTGTACAGATAAAAAGGAAGTTACAAAAGAATAACCAATAGATATTTTATAACACGAGGATACATTTCTATTACAATAAGAATAATACAAGGAAATTCAAATTTATTAATTAGAAAAAATAATATTACATTGTCTTTATAGAAAATAAAAGAAAAATTACAAAAAATAAATGAATAAATAAATTACAACAAATTGAAAATAGAAAAGTCCTAAATTTTCTAAATTATCTCTTCATCTGGTACCTCTTCATTTTTGGTCCCTACAAAACAAAAAGAATAAAGATCAATAAAGGGGTTAGTTTTGGGGTTGGTTATACTCTCAGAATTAATTTAGTAATGCTAAGCTATATATCATCACTGAGTATTAAAGAAATAGGGGCCAATTAAGAATCTGTTCTTATCAGTAGATTAATGCCTCATCACAGCATCATGGGCTTATGAGGGCAAATTTCACCATAATCCAGGCTGTGCATCATAAACCCAAGGGGCAAATCAAATCCACTTTGCAAGATGAAGATAAGAGCAAAGCTAGAGAAAATATCATCTCAAGCTGAGCTCATCCACATGCACAAGTTCCATGAGTGGGAACATGCACCATGTGGGGCCCAGCTACAGCACCTCACATACCACATGCAACTAATGTGTTGTAAACACCTTAGGGAGAGCACCGGCTATAGAAAAGGGAAGAAACTAGCCATAACATCAAAGCTAGCTATTCCATTTCCACGACACTTGGCCAAGAACAAACCTATACACCACCATCTTATCAACAGAACACATAAACCATAGGTATCAAACCACAATAAGCCCGACAATCATCATATATCACAGATCTCACGATCCAGCGAAAGAAGAGATGGGAGCAAGGAGAGTAAGGATGAGAGGGGAGACTTACCAGCAGCAAGAAGTGCAGCTAATAGCATCAGGAGTCAGATAAGAGCTAGCAGTATCTGACCAAAATCAACCACAAGAAATACAAGCACACGTATCTACAATCCAATAGCAGGTTGAATTTTAAAAGCCATGCTTGATTTGACTGTTCTTAGTATATATGTGCATGGTTTTGGGGTAAAGGAGTATCCTCAGAAATACAATCGAATGGAGTGTAATATCTTCATCGGATCTCAAAGTAATAGTCAGCAAATGTCTATACAACATTTGATCTTATTTGTATTAGGGCCTCATCCTATATGCATCATTGGCAAGGGAGGGTCCTAGCATCATTTTGATGGTGCGGATCATCAAGATCTAATGATGGTTACAAGAACAAAGTGAGATACCTACACAACCAATTATACGGTGATGTATCACTACTGTGCACACTCTTATGAGGCACCACAATGGTAAATCACCAACATAGAGACCATGTGGTTAACTAGGTTGTTCAAATCATTTGCCACAAGTAAAGAAAACCCCACAAGTAATTTTAACCAAATTCCTCTTAAAGCAATCCCAGCAACCAGATCCAATACTAGAATCTGCAATTGGTTCCAATATTAGCTTCTGCCTTCTACATCACATTGGGACCACATAACAACTATTGTACCTTCTCTCTGTATGTCTCCTTCTAGAAACAAATCCATGCATCACTTTCTATCTCTATCTCTGCCTGGCTTACCTCATTCATTCCTATTTGCCCGATCTGGTAGGAAATCTATACCAGCTTCTATACACTTTCTCTGTCTGTCTCCTTCTGGAAACAAATCCATGCACCACTTTCTGTCTCTAGCGCTGCCTGGCTCACCTCATTCATTCTTTTTTGCCGAATCTGGTAGGATATCTACACCAGCTTCTATACTCTCTGTTTGTCTCCTTCTAGGAACAAATCGATGCACCACTTTCTGTCTCTCTCTCTGCCTGGCTCACCTCATTAATTCCTTTCTGCCCAATCTAGTAGGAAATCTACTCCAGCTTCTATATCTCAATTGCTCAACTATTTCCCTTCACCATACCTTATCCAAATACGAAATCCCACCACCCACCAGCATGTACAAAAACAAGTGTAGACATAATTAAACATCTACAATCTAGAAACATGACATGCAAATAATATACCAAGGATTGGATTAGATACTAGTGTAACACCCTCAAATCGGCCCTATGCAAGTTTTAGCCCTTTCCGCCAAACCCGCATAGAAACGATTCAAGGACGCCCACCAGGCACTTTCGTGCGGGTGGAAAACGAAGTAATACCATTACACAACAGTCCTCGATGGGACCCACAGAACAGATATATATACAACAGCGACTCCATGAGTCAAGAATACAGATATAATATACAAAGATCCAAATCACCTTGAAACGATAGAGCGTCCGACTACGGACAAGATGCAAATGGGGCTAAGAGCCCTAAAGAATAACCAATGGCGTCCATAACCCTGCCCAGGCCAAGCCGGAAGGGTAACCCTGCTAACGACGTCGATCTCAAACCTGCTAAAAACAAAAGGGGTGCCGACAAAGGGCAAAGGAAAAAGAGGAGCGTCAGTACTGAGGCCAGTACACGGCGAGGCTAGAAGTCGGCGGCTCTCGCCTACATAGGTATGGTGGGCTGAAGCGGCAGCGCAGCGGCACTAAACAACCTATAGAGACTCAATACAACTGGTGGTTATTAGAGAGGGATAAGAAAGACCTATTCGGATCCAACCTGAAGCTAGCACCAAGCAAACCCATCCTGGTATTTCCCCCTCGAGACCAAACGAGGAAGTCGGACCAAGGAACTCACACAGTTGGCAGTTTTACTCATTCCATTATAGTTGCAGCAATTACTAATCAGATATAGCTAGCATGAGTCATCCTGAAGCATAAGTAGTGGGCAGTTTTAATCACCAATCCATTGTAGTTGGGACATTTACTAGTCAGATATAATTGTCCTGAGGAATTCCAAAACCCAACAGTTGTTGACACTTTTATCACATTCCATTGGAGTTGTAATACTTACTAGGCTTATATATCAAACAACCCAGATCCACCAGCTGTTGGCATTTTTAATATTCATTCCGTTATAGTTGAATCTGATTACTAGTCATATATTAAGTCAAGTTTATAGCACTACTTTAGTTATGCTTGTCTATGATCGAGATACTGTGCTCCAAGTCGTCCATAACCGCGGACACGGCTTTCAAAAAGTTCTACCCTGCAGGGGTGCACAAATAGCAACACACACTCGATCAACCTCGGAAAAACCAACTCAAAACCCAACGAGGCATTCACGACAAAGCGATCACAGGATTCAGAAATATTTCAGGGGGCCACCCCACTAAGCTACCCGCAACGAAGTTGGCCGGCTCCGGAACGGACCCAGGGTTTGTGTGGACGGCTGTAAACGACTGGGAACCCGAAAGTGTGACTGGGCTTGTCGATACAGCGAAAACGTGTCATGATCCAAAACAGTACAGGTGCTCCTCGCACAATCTTAATAAAGCAGTAACATGGCATAAGTACAGGATAGTAATAAAGCCCCAAACTAATTGTGGCCCCAAGAAATAAGAATGAATCAAGCTCTGGCTCAGGGGGGGTCCATAAGGCCTCCCAGACGTGGATAGTGCGAAAAATCAAGGAACATGTATCAAGTACTCGGGGTCCTACGGGACACAAGTGAGCGTGGAAGAACCAAATAACATCTATTGCCCACCGATGCCTCTGCATTTAATTATATCTAGCAATTTAATAGTGGTAATTAAAGACATGACCATCTCCACCAATAAACATCTGCCAGCATTCCAACAACTATGGTACTTGGCAACACGAGATCACACCTGAGCAAGCAACTACGACTCACAAGGCCAGCTATCTACCAAACACAGGTAATAGGAGGTGTACAAGGCAATATAGAGGCTGCACGGGTATAACTAGGGTACGAAAACTAAAGCATCGCGACACGGATAGCAATAGATCAACAGGAGGAAATAAAGACTATAAATGCAAAATAGGTAGAAGGGGAGAGATGCTCGCCTGGGAAAACACTGCCGAAGGTTCATACCCGAAGAACTTGTCGATACTCGCATCCACTCATCGGTCTAGTCCGCGAAGAAGCAAACACTAGAAGAGACACCGGATGCAATATTTAATACTACGGCAGAAGAATCGGCATGTTTATGATATGCATGCGAGATGAAAAATTTAATATGCGACAGTTGATAATGTCATATTATAAAAATAATGGGGGTCTAGGATAGGGAATCACATTTAGGGTTCGGCGAACTTGGGCTCCGAGGGGTTCGGGGTTCGACAGGGATCGGATCTGGGGTACGGATCAACGGAAGTAGATCTTGTCTCATCCGGGAAGAAGGACTTGGTTCAGCGTCGGGGGCGGATCGGATTCGCCCGGGTCGGTGTCGATCTTGTCGTCGCGAAGGTCTTGTCGGGTCCGCGTACCGGGTCGGTCTTGGCGTCCGGGGTGAAGTACTTATCGTTCCCGTGGTGATCTTGGCGTTCTTCCGGTTCGGGTGTCCTTGGCGGATCTTGGGCCGGTACCGTAGTCTTCGGAAGATCTTGTCGTACACGTCGAAGAACTCGGGTTCAGGGTCAGGTGTCGGTGGAGTACTTGATGTTCCACGTAGAAGATCTTGTCCGTGGTTCGTTGAGTGCCGCCGGTTCAGTACGGTCATCGGTCTTCGAGGATCGGTCTTTGGACTCCGGGAACAGGTCTCGACATTCGTGAAGAAAGGCATGGCGTTCCATGTGGCGGTCCTGGCGGTCATCGGGCCCATGTCGATGATATTCGGGTTTTGGTGATTCTTCGGTCCCATCTCGGTACTTCCTCCACTCGATACCGGTACACGGTGTTGGGAAGCCACAGATTAAACAAAACAAAAACAAGACATCAACAGAAACAAAGGAGAATTCAAGCATCTAGCGAATATGACTAGATGTTGTTCATACAACATTTACTGGGTGCTGTACAAGATCATACCCGACTACACACGGGTACCCGAGGCAGAGGAAACAGAGAGACTCCCAAAACTGAGCAGCACCACCTGGTACTAGCGATGACGACCTGCAGGGAAAAGATGGCTTGGGGTCGGGGTCGCGGCTGCGAGCGTCGGAGGTGCGGGCGACGAGGCGCTGGCTGAAGCATCAGGGGGGAAGGCTCGGCGCAGGACGGCGGAGCACAGGCGCTTGGGCCAGGACGAGGCGAGACGCGCTCGGACTGGAGGCGGGGAGGCCTGGCCGACGTGGACGGACGCCAGGGCGGGGCGAGCACCTGGCGAGAACGGCGCCTGGGACCGGCAAGGCGGGCTCTGGCCTGGGGTGGCGCTCGCGGTGGTGGGAGGGGCGGCGACGCTGAGGTCGAGGCCGGTTGGTGGGCTGGAGGCGGGCCGCGCGGAAGGAGGCGGTGGCCGGCAGTTGGGGAAGGGAGGGGCTCCGGTGGCGGCCTGAGCTTCGTGGCCGGCGGCGTCGTCGGCTCTAGAGGAGAAGGGGCGGAGGCTCGGGGACGGGCGCAGACGGGACGACAGCGAGGTGGGGTGGAGGCGAGGAAGGCGGCGATGGGGTCGCGTTAGGGGCACGTGGATGCGGGGGCGAGCGATCTCGCATCGGAGAGGGGAGGCTCGCCGGCCGCTGGGACGTGGCCGGAGGCGGGGGCGACCACAGCGAGGCGGCAGGGTCGGCGACGTGCCCAGGCAGCGAGGTCCAACTGGCGGCGGGGGGACCTAGGGAGGAGCAGGGTTACGGTGGCGGTACGTGGGGGTTCGGGGCACGAGGGGAGCGGGGCGAGCGGAGTGGCAGGGCCCATGGTCAGGCTGGCGGGGCTGTTGTGTGGGGCGCGTGGGGGCTGGGGTGGGGCGACGTGGCCGGTGGGAGTGGTCAGGTGGGGTGTGGTGGGTGCGGCTGGGTGTGTGGTGTGCGTGTGTGTGTTGCGGGGGTGGGTGGATGAGGTGGCAGATGGTGGTTGGGTGGATGGAGGGAGGAGAGGTGAGGTGGTGTACACCGATTGGTGCAGGTGAGGTGGAGGGGGCTGGGTAGGAAATATGGTAGGGTTTTTGGTAGAAAGGGTTTGGGTTTTAGACAGATTAGTTTTAATTTGGAGGTGGCCGGCTAGGCTTTCAGGCCTGGCTGGCTGCCTCCTATAAAATAATTTAAATATTGTTTCTTTGAAACGGGGCTTTTGAAAACCGTATTTAGACAAACCAAAATATTCCGGAGGCCCGGGTTTTGTATTTGAAATAAAGACGGGGTATTTAGAAAACAAAAATAGACTTTTCGAAAATAGTTTTATGTAAACAAATGCCAGATGACATGACGATGCTCAAATGCAAGGTGGCATGATGACATGAGCATGCGGTCATGATGATGCAATGCACAAAAACAACGCGATTTTCTAGTAGTGGTTTTGGCGGGGCACCACAACTAGGGACGATAGTGTTCAACATAAATGATATGGGGTGGCCCGATCTTCTCAGTAAGTGGACGGCGGTGATGATGGTGGATGATAGATAACTAGCCTGTAGCTATGAACTCTCCTGCTTGATCCCTGATGCCAATGCAACAGCTCTCGAACCTTGTAGGATATTCACAACACCACGCTCTTGCGCACGCAGCCGTGACCACGAACGGTAGTATGCAATCTACTAATTCCCAATGGAACAACACATCACACTCAATTATAGTTGGTAGATTCGAACACAGGGTAATTCCAGAGGTTCTATGAAAGAAACAACTCCAAAATATTTTAACATGGTCTAAACCCTAAGTAGAGGTCGTCCCAAGGCTTATAAGGGCGGCTGGGGTGGCCAGAAACCGAAACTAAACGCTCATACAAACCACTCATACAAACCAAATTTAGTTTTGAAAGCAGTTTTCCATTCATCTCCTTCTTTCATCCTAATTTGATGATAACCACTACGCAAGTCAATTTTAGAGAAAACAGCAGCACCACTTAATTCATCTAGCATATCCTCTAAGCGTGGAATAGGATGATGATATCGAATAGTGATGTTATTAATCGCTCTACAATCAACACACATGCGCCAAGTACCATCTTTCTTAGGAACTAAAATAACAGGAATAGCACAAGGGCTAAGAGAAACACGAATGTACCCTTTATCCAGCAACGCTTGTACTTGCTTCTGAATTTCCTTAGTTTCTTCGGGATTAGTCCTGTAAGGTGCACGGTTGGGAAGTGTGGCGCCAGTAATCAGGTCCACTTGATGTTCTATACCACGCAATGGAGGCAAACCTGCGGGTACGTCTTCTGGAAACACATCCCCAAAGTCCTGCAAAACAGAAGAGACACCAAGAGAAATAGGGGTCATGTCGTTAGAAACCAATACCTTGCCCCTATACATGAGCACAAGTGGCATGGCTGTAGGATCCTCACGAAACTCTCTCGTATCTTCCTTAGTGGCTAATATCAGTAAACCAGGCACTCTCTCACTTTTTCGTTATATCACTCAATTTAGGCTCAATTACATCAGGAACAGCTGTCACGCAATCTCGCCGAGTGGTAGGATCTTCCTTCAAGTTCACCTCTATCTTCTGGCGAGAATCATTCACAATTTCTTGTGGTGTCATTAGCTGCATAGTAATCTTCTTTCCTTTGAATTCCAAGTGATATGTATTGGCTCGGCCATTGTGTTGCACATGGCGATCATAGAGCCAAGGCCGACCCAATAGTAGGTGACACACAGTCATAGGAACCACATCAAAATCAATAGAATCTTTGTATGGCCCTATTTGAAAATTCACACGTACCATATGATTTACCTTCATCTCACCATTGTTGCTCAACCATTGTATGTAGTATGGCTTGGGATGAGGTAAGTATGTCAAATTCAGTTTGGCACATAGTTCCTTACTTGCAAGATTTCTGCAGCTACCTCCATCAATAATTACCTTGCAAGCTTTGTTTGGTTCAACTAGAGCTTTTGTTTGGAACAAGTTGCAACGCTGGGATTCCTCAACCGGTTGCACACTAAGTACACGTGAAGATACGGCAATAGTGGGTGCACGCTCAGCATATGCATCAGCACCAACCTCGCCGTCATCAATATCATCATTAGAAGCTTCATCTCCACTTTCTACTTCACCTTCTTCATTAACAAACATAACCTTGCTGTTTGGACAATCTTTCTTGTAGTGACCTCTTCCTCCACAAGTATGGCACACCACATCACGAGTACGTGCAGTAGACATGTTGGAACCTGAGCTAGCAGCAGGAGCAGCGGGTTTCCGAGCATTAGAACCAAAGGAAGGTGTACTTGCGGGCTTGGCCGATGGTGTAAACGGAACAACAGCTGGTGACGCAGCTGTAGGAGGAGTAGGTCTGGCCGAAAATCTGCTGGAGGATGGAAAACGAGCACGTGACTTTGCCTCTTCTGCCAACTGGGATTCGGCCTCCCTAGCATGATGCAACAACTCATTCATGGTCTCATACTTGTGATGACGAACAATGCTCTTGATTGGTAACTTCAAATTGTTTAGGAATCGCTGCATGGTCATCTCAATGGACTCACGAATTCTAGCACGCTGCATAAGCATCTCCATCTCCATGTAGTACTCATCAACTGTCATGGTGCCTTGCTTTAGTTGCGTCAATTTATCAGAAACTGATCGCAAGTAGTTGGTTGGTACGAAACGAGCTTTCATGATTTGCTTCATCTCGCGCCAATCCATCACAGGAAGTTCATTGTCCTCCCTTCTATGTTGCACAAGTGCATCCCACCAACGCAAAGCATAACCATCAAATTCAGATGCTGCAAGTTTGACCTTCTTATCTTCTGGATAGTCAAATAAGCGCCAGAGTTTCTCAATCTTCAACTCCCATGTGAGGTAGTCTTCAGGATCAATGGAACCATCAAACTTAGGAATTGAGAATTTTGGCTTGCCCAAACCGTCATTAGCAGCTTGGTTGGGCACACGTGGACCACGCCCAAGATGGGCAAACCCACGACCATGAGCAGGTGCATGGACATGGGGAATAACACGTCCCCTGCCAACATGTGGAGCAGCATCAACAACGCTACCCTCATCAAAATCATCAAAGGCATCATCATGTTGAGGATCTTCCCTTCTATGTAAGGCGGCTGTCAAACCCTCAATGGACTGCTGCAAAGTGGTGATCGTACAAATACCCAAGAAACACAAAGTGGAGATAAACGTGGCAAAGCAACTTATGAAAAGGAATATTGCAATGCACAAGAGAGACGCTAGTAATAACTCAAATAGAACAGGCAGAAGATTGCTCAATCTACTAGTGCTATACACAACAAGGCCTCCAAAAATTGCACACTTCGATATCTCTGTTTTTTTTATACTAATTCTCTTTTCTTTTCTCTTTTGTTTTTGATTTTTTTTCAACTATATTACTCAATGCAAACGAGTACATCAACGTATAACAGAACTGGGCCGGATAGTCCGGTTGATATGCGCCGGAGACTCCGGTTGAGCCGGATAGTCCGGTGTTATTTGGCCGGATAGTCCGGTTTCGCCTGTCCAAAATTTCTGCACTTCAAAAACCTAATGAGCAGCCTGTCGGAGCAAAGAAACTAGTCTCGTGGGGACATTCCTAGGCACAAATGCTGTAGATAGGCTGTGTCTATGGTATGCAAACAAAAGTACGCTATGTGGACTCTGAAAACACGATAAAGACTTGCGGAAACGGTAACGGTGGGAATAGCGGAAAACAAGATCAAACCCTAAACCTAGACACAAACAGAAACTAGACTCCTACGAGGAAAACCTGCAGATCGGATCTACAAGAAGATACAATCAGCAACTAAAACTCGAAAACAATGCAATCTAGTCTATGGTAAATCTTTTTGTAAGGCTTTTTCTGTATAGGACGAAAAACACTCTCTAATCTATGGATGGATTTGTGGATGCTTACCGAGGCAGCACTAGAAATCTGATACCAAGATGATATGGGGTGGCCCGACCTTCTCAGTAAGCGGATGGCGGTGATGATGGTGGATGATAGATAACTAGCCTGTAGCTATGAACTCTCCCGCTCGATCCCTGATGCCAATGCAACAGCTCTCGAACCTTGTAGGATATTCACAACACCATGCTCTTACGCACGCAGCCATGACCACGAACGGTAGTATGCAATCTACTAATTCCCAATGGAACAACAGATCACACTCAATTATAGTTGGTAGATTCGAACACAGGGTAATTCGAGAGGTTCTATGAAAGAAACAACACCAAAATATTTTAACGTGGTCTAAAACCTAACTAGGGGTCGTCCCATAGCTTATAAGGGCGACTGGGGCGGCCAGAAACCGAAACTAAACGCAAACGACTCCAACTGATACAAACCGACTCAGACCAGATTCGGTCGGCAGGCGGACACTCCGGTCGAAATCGGCCGGACAGTCCGGTCAGGCCGGACACTCCGGGTGAAGTGTGCCGGACAGTCCGGTCTGGCCAGAAACTTTGAAGTTTCCGGGTGGAGTCCGTGTAGTGTCCGAACTGACATACTGAATGTCCACGCCAGTTTCCCTCTCGACCAGGCCGGACAGTCCGGGTGGATCTGGCCGGACACTCCGGTCGTGGCAGATTTGTTTGCCTCCGTCTTGATGATCTTCTCTTGCGCCTTCCTCCCGCTCCTCCCTCGCGCATCCTTGGGCGATCATCATGTTGGGATTCTCTTGTAGCCTTTCTCCTCCTCGCGCCATGCTTATTTCTCCAACGAACCAGATCATACATAAATGCATAGACTTAGGCATTATAAAGTTCTCATCAATCAAAGTACCAGATTCGTTTAGGAGTAAATTCACCTGTTGTTCTAGTAGCTTAGCACGAGCTCTTGTAATAGGTCCAATTCTAATCTCATTGGACTGATCCTTTCTTGCAACAGTTGTAGCATCTTCAGTAGTCATTGGGGTAGGTGTAATTGTAGGGATGTCCTCATCATCTCCCCCCCTTGAAAAGGCGTCGACCTCGACGCTCCAAGGTCTTCTCCAACATATGGTGACAAATCAGCAACGTTGAAGCTATTGCTAACTCCACCAAACTCCTCAATAGGTATATCAACCGAGTAGGCGTTATCATTAATCTTGGCTAACACCTTGTAAGGACCAGCACCACGTGGCTTCAACTTTGACTTTCGAAGTAGTGGGAACCTATCCTTGCGTAGATGCACCCAAACCATATCTCTAGGCTCGAACAACACTTCTTTCCTTGCTTGATTCCTTGCAGCGGCAATGTTCTTGCCTTTCTTCTCAATAGCCTCTCGAGTCTTCTCATGTATTTTCTTCACATAATCAGCACGTTTTGATGCCTCCATATCAACTCTCTCATGTAATGGCAGAGGAAACATATCAAGTGGCGTCAATGGCTTGAAACCATACACCACCTCAAAAGGACAAAGCTGAGTAGTTGAATGCACAACCCTGTTGTAAGCAAACTCAACATGTGGCAAAGACTCTTTCCACTCCCGCAGATTCTTTTTAATCATGGTCCTTAGCAGATGTGACAATGTTCGGTTCACCACCTCTGTTTGACCATCTGTTTGGGGATGACATGTAGTACTGAACAGCAGCTTCGTTCCTAGCTTCCCCCATAAGGTCTTCCAAAAGTAGCTCATGAACTTCACGTCATGGTCAGAAACAATCGTCTTTGGTAGTCCATGTAATCTCACGATGTCCCTGAAAAACAGGTTAGCAACATGAGACGCATCGTCGCTTTTGTGGCAGGTAATAATATGAGCCATCTTAGAGAACCTATCCACTACCACAAATATAGAATCATGACCTCTCTGTGTTTTAGGTAGACCTAGCACAAAATCCATACTAATGTCTTCCCATGGAGTAGTCGGTGCAGAGAGAGGTGTATACAAACCGTGAGGCTTCAGCTTAGATTTCGACTTGTGGCATGTAATACATCGGCTCACAAATCTATACACATCACGCCTCATCTTGGGCCAATAAAAATGATCAGCAAGCATGAGCAACGTCTTCTCACACCCAAAGTGACCCATCAAACCACCAACATGTGATTCCTGCACTAAGAACAAACGCAACGACGATTCTAGAATACATAGTTTGTTAGCTCGAAACAAATATCCATCATGTATATGATACTTATCCCATGCGTTTCTAAGAGCACACAAACGATATGGTTCAGCAAAATCATGGTCAGTTGCATAAAGTGCACAAATAGCTTCTAATCCAGGAATTTTAACATCAAGATTGGTTAATAGCATGTTCTTCCTAGATAGAGCATCAGCAACAACGTTCTCTTTTCCCTTCTTATAGTTAATGATGTAAGGAAAAGACTCAATGAACTCAACCCATTTAGCTAATCTTCTAGGCAAGTTTGCTTGAGCTTTCAAGTATTTCAATGCTTCATGATCAGAATGTATGATGAATTCTTTTGGCCACAAATAATGTTGCCAAACCTCAAGTACTCTAACAAGTGCATACAATTCTTTATCATAGATAGAATAATTCAAACGAGCACCAGTCAATTTCTCAGAAAAATAAGCTATATGGCGACCCTCTTGCATCAAAACGCCACCTATGCCTATACCACTAGCATCACATTCAACTTCAAATTGCTTTGAAAAATTAGGTAATGCAAGTAATGGTGCAGAAGTAAGCAAACATTTTAATGTATCAAATGCAATGTCTTGGGCCATGCCCCACACAAAAGGAACACCTTTCTTTGTCAAATCATTTAATGGTGCAGCAATGGTGCTAAAATCTTTCACAAAGCGCCTATAGAAGCCAGCGAGACCGTGGAAACTACGCACTTGACTAACATTCATTGGAGTAGGCCAATTCTGAATTGATTCAATTTTAGATTGATCTACCTCTACTCCATGCTTAGAAACAACAAATCCTAGGAATATGACCTTATCTTTTGCAAATGTACACTTCTCAAGATTAGCATACAGTTTATTATCACGTAACACTTGCAAAACTTGTCTAATATGAGTGCAATGTTCAGATTCGGTATGGCTGTATATGAGTATATCATCAAAGTAAACAACCACGAAACGACCAATAAACTCTCTCAAAACATGATTCATCAAACGCATGAAAGTACTAGGTGCATTAGTAAGACCAAATGGCATAACTAAC
Source organism: Avena eriantha (assembly GCA_910589775.1). Classification (NCBI taxonomy): domain Eukaryota; kingdom Viridiplantae; phylum Streptophyta; class Magnoliopsida; order Poales; family Poaceae; genus Avena; species Avena eriantha. The sequence continues at coordinate 387,550,637 of OU342742.1, forward strand.
CACTCATACAAACCAAATTTAGTTTTGAAAGCAGTTTTCCATTCATCTCCTTCTTTCATCCTAATTTGATGATAACCACTACGCAAGTCAATTTTAGAGAAAACAGCAGCACCGCTCAATTCATCTAGCATATCCTCTAAGCGTGGAATAGGATGATGATATCGAATAGTGATGTTATTAATCGCTCTACAATCAACACACATGCGCGAAGTACCATCTTTCTTAGGAACTAAATTAACAGGAATAGCACAAGGGCTAAGAGAAACACGAATGTACCCTTTATCCAGGAACGCTTGTACTTGCTTCTGAATTTCCTTAGTTTCTTCGGGATTAGTCCTGTAAGGTGCACGGTTGGGAAGTGTGGCACCAGTAATCAGGTCCACTTGATGTTCTATACCACGCAATGGAGGCAAACCTGCGGGTACGTCTTCTGGAAACACATCCCCAAAGTCCTGCAAAACAGAAGAGACACCAAGAGAAATAGGGGTCATGTCGTTAGAAACCAATACCTTGCCCCTATACATGAGCACAAGTGGCATGGCTGTAGGATCCTCACGAAACTCTCTCGTATCTTCCTTAGTGGCTAATATCAGTAAACCAGGCACTCTCTCACTTTTTCCTTATATCACTCAATTTAGGCTCAATTACATCAGGAACAGCTGTCACGCAATCTCGCCGAGTGGTAGGATCTTCCTTCAAGTTCACCTCTATCTTCTGGCGAGAATCATTCACAATTTCTTGTGGTGTCATTAGCTGCATAGTAATCTTCTTTCCTTTAAATTCCAAGTGATATGTATTGGCTCGGCCATTGTGTTGCACATGGCGATCATAGAGCCAAGGCCGACCCAATAGTAGGTAACACACAGTCATAGGAACCACATCAAAATCAATAGAATCTTTGTATGGCCCTATTTGAAAATTCACACGTACCATATGATTTACCTTCATCTCACCATTGTTGCTCAACCATTGTATGTAGTATGGCTTGGGATGAGGTAAGTATGTCAAATTCAGTTTGGCACATAGTTCCTTACTTGCAAGATTTCTGCAGCTACCTCCATCAATAATTACCTTGCAAGCTTTGTTTGGTTCAACTAGAGCTTTTGTTTGGAACAAGTTGCAACGCTGGGATTCCTCAACCGGTTGCACACTAAGTACACGTGAAGATACGGAAATAGTGGGTGCACGCTCAGCATATGCATCAGCACCAACCTCGCCGTCATCAATATCATCATTAGAAGCTTCATCTCCACTTTCTACTTCACCTTCTTCATTAACAAACATAACCTTGCTGTTTGGACAATCTTTCTTGTAGTGACCTCTTCCTCCACAAGTATGGCACACCACATCACGAGTACGTGCAGTAGACATGTTGGAACCCGAGCTAGCAGCAGGAGCAGCGGGTTTCCGAGCATTAGAACCAAAGGAAGGTGTACTTGCGGGCTTGGCCGATGGTGTAAACGGAACAACAGCTGGTGACGCAGCTGTAGGAGGAGTAGGTCTGGCCGAAAATCTGCTGGAGGATGGAAAACGAGCACGTGACTTTGCCTCTTCTGCCAACTGGGATTCGGCCTCCCTAGCATGATGCAACAACTCATTCATGGTCTCATACTTGTGATGACGAACAATGCTCTTGATTGGTAACTTCAAATTGTTTAGGAATCGCTGCATGGTCATCTCAATGGACTCACGAATTCTAGCACGCTGCATAAGCATCTCCATCTCCATGTAGTACTCATCAACTGTCATGGTGCCTTGCTTTAGTTGCGTCAATTTATCAAAAACTGATCGCAAGTAGTTGGTTGGTACGAAACGAGCTTTCATGATTTGCTTCATCTCGCGCCAATCCATCACAGGAAGTTCATTGTCCTCCCTTCTATGTTGCACAAGTGCATCCCACCAACGCAAAGCATAACCATCAAATTCAGATGCTGCAAGTTTGACCTTCTTATCTTCTGGATAGTCAAATAAGCGCCAGAGTTTCTCAATCTTCAACTCCCATGTGAGGTAGTCTTCAGGATCAATGGAACCATCAAACTTAGGAATTGAGAATTTTGGCTTGCCCAAACCGTCATTAGCAGCTTGGTTGGGCACACGTGGACCACGCCCAAGATGGGCAAACCCACGACCATGAGCAGGTGCATGGACATGGGGAATAACACGTCCCCTGCCAACATGTGGAGCAGCATCAACAATGCTACCCTCATCAAAATCATCAAAGGCATCATCATGTTGAGGATCTTCCCTTCTATGTAAGGCGGCTATCAAACCCTCAATGGACTGCTGCAAAGTGGTGATCGTACAAATACCCAAGAAACACACACAGTGGAGATAAACGTGGCAAAGCAACTTATGAAAAGGAATATTGCAATGCACAAGAGAGACGCTAGTAATAACTCAAATAGAATAGGCAGAAGATTGCTCAATCTACTAGTGCTATACACAACAAGGCCTCCAAAAATTGCACACTTCGATATCTCTGTTTTTTTAATACTAATTCTCTTTTCTTTTCTCTTTTGTTTTTGATTTTTTTTCAACTATATTACTCAATGCAAACGAGTACATCAACGTATAACAGAACTGGGCCGGATAGTCCGGTTGATATGCGCCGGAGACTCCGGTTGAGCCGGATAGTCCGGTGTTATTTGGCCGGATAGTCCGGTTTCGCCTGTCCAAAATTTCTGCACTTCAAAAACCTAATGAGCAGCCTGTCGGAGCAAAGAAACTAGTCTCGTGGGGACATTCCTAGGCACAAATGCTGTAGATAGGCTGTGTCTATGGTATGCAAACAAAAGTACGCTATGTGGACTCTGAAAACACGATAAAGACTTGCGGAAACGGTAACGGTGGGAATAGCGGAAAACAAGATCAAACCCTAAACCTAGACACAAACAGAAACTAGACTCCTACGAGGAAAACCTGCAGATCGGATCTACAAGAAGATACAATCAGCAACTAAAACTCGAAAACAATGCAATCTAGTCTATGGTAAATCTTTTTGTAAGGCTTTTTCTGTATAGGACGAAAAACACTCTCTAATCTATGGATGGATTTGTGGATGCTTACCGAGGCAGCACTAGAAATCTGATACCAAGATGATATGGGGTGGCCCGACCTTCTCAGTAAGCGGATGGCGGTGATGATGGTGGATGATAGATAACTAGCCTGTAGCTATGAACTCTCCCGCTCGATCCCTGATGCCAATGCAACAGCTCTCGAACCTTGTAGGATATTCACAACACCATGCTCTTACGCACGCAGCCATGACCACGAACGGTAGTATGCAATCTACTAATTCCCAATGGAACAACAGATCACACTCAATTATAGTTGGTAGATTCGAACACAGGGTAATTCGAGAGGTTCTATGAAAGAAACAACACCAAAATATTTTAACGTGGTCTAAAACCTAACTAGGGGTCGTCCCATAGCTTATAAGGGCGACTGGGGCGGCCAGAAACCGAAACTAAACGCAAACGACTCCAACTGATACAAACCGACTCAGACCAGATTCGGTCGGCAGGCGGACACTCCGGTCGAAATCGGCCGGACAGTCCGGTCAGGCCGGACACTCCGGGTGAAGTGTGCCGGACAGTCCGGTCTGGCCGGAAACTTTGAAGTTTCCGGGTGGAGTCCGTGTAGTGTCCGAACTGACATACTGAATGTCCACGCCAGTTTCCCTCTCGACCAGGCCGGACAGTCCGGGTGGATCTGGCCGGACACTCCGGTCGTGGCAGATTTGTTTGCCTCCGTCTTGATGATCTTCTCTTGCGCCTTCCTCCCGCTCCTCCCTCGCGCATCCTTGGGCGATCATCATGTTGGGATTCTCTTGTAGCCTTTCTCCTCCTCGCGCCATGCTTATTTCTCCAACGAACCTGATCATACATAAATGCATAGACTTAGGCAGTATAAAGTTCTCATCAATCAAAGTACCAGATTTGTTTAGGAGTAAATTCACCTGTTGTTCTAGTAGCTTAGCACGAGCTCTTGTAATAGGTCCAATTCTAATCTCATTGGACTGATCCTTTCTTGCAACAGTTGTAGCATCTTCAGTAGTCAGTGGGGTAGGTGTAATTGTAGGGATGTCCTCATTAATAAACGCTGCTCAGCAGCCAACAGAATATAGTTCAACAAAACATGCTGCTTAAAGCAGCAGCAGCACACAAACAACCAGAACATCAATAATTTAGTCCCACCTCGCCGCCACCTGCCTCCTCTCCACCGCCGCCTCCTCCTAGTCCCGCTTCCTCTTCTTCTTGCTGCCCATACCCGGATTCTTCGGAGGCTTGGGCACGGGAGCAGGCACACGACCGAGCTTGATAGCTCGGTTCAGTTTCTCCCCAAGGAAGATGCCATGCAAGGTGGTTGGCACGGAAGCCGTGGATGTTGACAGTTTGACCGACCTTCACATGGCCGGATCCACAGCCTTCGGCATGCTGGAGGATGCTTTGGAAGTCCATGTTGATGCTCCTTGTGCATAAGGGGCCGCAGTTCATGGCATGAGTCCATTGTTCACTCCAGAAGGCGTCGAACGTCCCCACCCTCAGCTTCTTCAGAGCGGCCCTGGTCTTCCTATGGCTAGATTCGACATGGCTGTCAACATCATTAGTAGCCTCCTGAAACATGAAAAATACACATGTGAAGCAAATACATACAAACTGCAAATAAAATTTAATTCCTAACACAGGAAGCAACAGAGATAACACTCAGACAACTAGCAACAACAGACAGTAATCATGGGTTTAAGCAAATAATCCAATTCCATCGGCCAATAAGATAACACTAATCGACAGATATGAAAACAACTAGAGATGCAAGTTTGGAACCTTTAGGGTACCCTCTATTTCAGTCTAGATCAAACAAATGAACTAGTTTTCTAAAAAAGTGATGATTTGTGAAAATGTAGTTCATTTTTTTGTACTAAAGAGGGTAGAGGGTACCGTAGAGGATACCCATTTGCATCCTTAAAAACAACAATCGATAGAGCATAATTGCAATATAATTCTCAATGATATTGTTGCGGTTACAAAGAGTTCAAGTACTAAGTGTCGTTCGTGGGCAGACTAAGATGGTTACATAAATTGTTTTTGGTTACAGCGAGTACAAGTACCATGAGTTGTTCGTGGGCAGACTATGATGGTTAAAGAAATATTATTCTCAATGAGATTGTTTTTGGTTACAGCGAGTACAAGTACCATGAGTTGTTCGTGGGCAGACTATGATGGTTAAAGACATAACGTACAACATATTAAGCGTGTCAACACATAGTTCCACAAATATTAATCGAATCTGTCTAAAATCGAATACTAGCTAGTAATAACAACAAATCCATTAATTACGGAGTAGTTGTAGTAGATATAAAATGAATCTGATGCTAATTGAAAACCCTACGCACCTGACACTAATTTAAAACCCTAGGCATCAATCCTAAACATGTATTAGATGGAACCTACCTCCTCTTGCTCGTCAACAATGTTCTCGTCGAAGGCCGGCAGCGGGGGGATGACGATGAGCTTGAGGTCCTCGTCGACCTCGCGCGGCTCCTTGCCATAATCGTACATGTATCTTCTCGTAGTAGTGGGAGAAGAGGAGGGACCGATGGGTCGTCCTTCGGCGAGGGCGTCCGCTTCGTCTTTGGCCTCCGCTGCGGCTTTGCGCGCTTCTGTCGCGGCCATGGACGCCTCCTGCGTGGCTAAGGCCAGTGTTGCGGCCTTCGACTTCACGGTGGCAACGACATAAGATGGGTGCTCCATTGCTCGAATGCGAAGGGGAGCGAAAGCGGAGAGGGTTTTTACTGTTCGGCGGAGAGAGAGAGAGAGAGAAGTGAGGAAGGTGAGTTGGAACCGGTGGTGTGAGGGAGTGAATGCTGGAACAGCACATAGAGAGAGGGATGGGAATATGGTGAGCCGCTGACGTTTCGTGCCCCGTGGTTCACACGTGTACGGTTCTGCAACATACACACACACAACTGCTCCCATAGTTCTCTCAAAAAAAACTTCTCATTCTAAAAAAAACGCTCGCACAGTGCACCGCGAACATGCCTATGGTACTGCACAATTCTCACGTGCACGGTGGCGTACCCTGGCTCGCCGATGCAACACAAATGCGGCCCAGCAAATAGGCACTAAACTACCCTAAAACTTGAAGGAGATATGCCCTAGAGGCAAATAATAAATATGTTTTTATTGTCATATCTCAATTAGTTTATAATAGTTTCATATTGTGCTATAACTGTGCTAAGTAGAAACATTAGTACAGGTGTGGTATGAAACAACAAAGTCCCTAGTAGCCTCTATTCATACTAGCTCGTTGGTCATGAAGATGATCTGGGTTTCAAGATCATGGGCATTTATGCCAACTGCCAACAGGATCATATCATTGGAGAATGATGTGATTGGACGTTCCTCAAAGGATTACAACACGATCAAGTCATATAGTTCATTGTTGCAACAGCTATACCTAGACTCCTTCTCCTTAGACCGTGAGATGATATCAATCACAGTCTCCCGAGAGTGCTTAGATAGCATCAAGCGCCACTTGGTAATACAATGGTTATAAAGGTGTGTTCAAGTACTCGGAGGAACTGTAGAGGCAATATATGTCAAGGACGGGATTTGTTCACCCACATGACGGGTAAAGATACATACGGCCGGCTTGGTGAGATTGCATCCATAAATGTTGCAACATGTGACTAGATCACAGGGATGTAATATCACGGTAACAAGAAAATAGAACTTGTTGTGAACGAGATTCAACAAGGTATAGGATACCAATGATCGGATCTTGTACAAGTTGTATCGAGAAACAAAAGGAAGAGGATGCTACATTTAGCAGTTCAAACGATATTGTCATCAGGAATGCATAGGGGTCACATGGATATCCCTGGTCCCTCTGTTAATCATTGATTTAGATCATGTCTAGAGCATTTCGGAGCCGTGAGAGGATACACTTGAGGGTACGATGAGAGCGATCATTTGTAAGACAGAATCACAGTAGAGAAAGAGAAAGCCGGAATTGTTCCACAGAGAGATCCAAAGTTGTTCGAAGAAAGAATAAAGGACCAGAATCATTCCGGGAAAGATCCAAAGTTGTTCGAAGGAAATCAAAAGGGAACCGAAAGGTGTTTCGGGTCAAGACGGATTTTGTAATATGTATTTACATATTAATTAATGTAATTCATATTAAATATAATATTAAAATCTAATTTGAAGGTCTATTCTACTAATGGGCCAAACTTCCCAGTGAATAAAGGCCCATGAGGGAAAACCAGAGGAGGGAAGGGCCAAGGGCCAAAGGGTCAAGGCCCAACCGCCACAAGGGGGCTCACCTGACCAGCCTAGGGTTGTGCGCGGGGTGGGGCCCACCCCTGTCCGGCTGGCCCATGAAGCCCTAAGGGCCCATGCCCCCCCTCTCCCTTGAATAGTCCCACATGGGAAACCCAAAGGGGAGGGCACACCCCCTCCCCCTATATAAAGGGGTGCCCATGGGTGGGATTAAACATACAACTTGAGAAGTCCTTTGGTTGACTTTCTCCCTCCCTCTCTCTATACCTTGTGACCATGGCCCCATGTCTAGGCTATGCGATCAAGGCACACCTGCTGTATGCCGTTGCGCTGCAGGGATTCCTAGCCAGATATCAACTTCCGCACTCCTGACGGGATCGGGGAGCCGGAGGTCTCATCGTGCACCGGATGTGTATGAAGACACGAGGCGCAACACTTGGGGCGCTTAAATGTCATGAGCTGGAGCTGTTGCACGATGAAGATGAAGAAGGAGCAAGGGGTGACCTGCGAGGAGCTTCGCGACCTTGAGGTCGGCTACGAGTACGACTACTTCAACCACGTTCCCCGCGGAACATTAACCGCGTACGGTATACAAGGTTATGTATTCTCTACGCACGACTGTTACTGCATTACTACATAGATAGATCCTAGGCAATTTTCTGGGGTTCCAACGTAGGAATTTTTTGTTTTCCGCACCGATCCCCAACAGTGGTATTAGAGCCGATCTATGCGTAGGAGTGCTGTACGGCCAGTACGCACAAGTTGTGTGCGGGCATTGATCCCTTAGTTGTTACCCTCTAACGTATACTTGTTTATATCGCAGTATTATTTGATGAAGCGGCCCGGACCGACCTTATGCGTTTTCGTACGCGAGACTGGTTCCAAGCTCAACATACGGCTTGTACCGTATAAGTGACAAGCGGGTGTCTGTCTCTCATTCGATAGTTGATATAGCACTTACAACGGAGGGCCCCGAAAGGGGTGTAGTAGAGACAATTGTTGGATCCAAGTTGTGGTTGGAAAGTTCGTAGTTTAGAAACGGTTCTAGTGCGAAAGCCCTAACAACCACATAAAACTTGCAATAGATAAATTAGAGGCGTCTAACTTTATTTTGCAGGGGGCATGTGATTATGATATGGCATTGGTCGTTACCAAGGTAAAGTAGTTTACTTTTCTGTTACTAAGTAGTATAGTAATAGTCATCGTTCCGATGGACGATCTGGTGGAGGCGTCGTGGAATTGGCGTCAAACCAAGGGCAAGGTGGAGATCATGCCGGAGCGCTCAATGGAGATCATGCCGGAGCGCTCAATGGAGATCAAGGCGCAAGAAAGACCATATCATATGACATTATACATATGATGTTGATACCAGTTTTTACATCTTATTGTGTGCTAGTATTTAGATACTCAACAGTAGCAAATACGATAATCCCTATTTAATTCCAATGTTCCGTGTTCCCCTTGTGTGTGCACCACCAAGAATGTTCTTCGGCATGAGGCGATCCAGGGTTACATGCCTAGGTGTCAGACATATCTATGTTCGCATATAGTGGGTGTAAGCCATGTTGCACAGCGAATACACACAAGTTAGATTTTGCGAGCCAGCACGCCACAGAAGCGTGGCCTCGGAACACAACAGATCGAAAGATTGAGCATGAGTCACATGGATGATGTGATTGGCATTAGTGAATGTCTACCTTTGATAATGCACTGATGGCTATGTAACACGGGGGAGGTGTAGAGGATAGGGATCATGCGATCACTAAAATCGTCCAGGGGATGACCATTTTAGTGGATACTAGTTATAAATTGATCTTTTATTATAAACTTAGTCTAGATGTCTATTTGCAAATATCTTAGTAGATCTTAGCCTATCCCATTGAGGTCTTTTGCGACCATGGAAATATATTGCTTGATGTGGAACTTAGCAAAAGGGTCCAACTTCATAGATTAATACCCACGCCTGAGGGATATCCTCGTAAAAGGTGATCTTCTATTCTTGACACAATAACCATTAGGATATAATTCAATGACTCCAGAATGTTTGGAAAAACACTTAGCGATCTTGCATTTGAGTTAAGAACTCTTGGAAGGGCTTGATTGCAAATGAAGGTCATGGATGAAAAATTTATATGTTAGATATACAAAATTATAAATGTGGTTCTTGCAAAACTCGTTGCAGTTTGCAAAGTATTTGATACTTGTCCCGTTTTGTGAAACCAGGAGGATCTGCTTGAGAATTGCTGGTTTTGAGGCAACATGACTTGATGACGGCAAGCAAAACAGTTGATGGCCGACATCACCTCTTTCCTCATAGTTTATCATTTGGATTAGTGGACTTGAATATAGATTTGTAATCCTTGTTTGTGTGTCTTGCTTTTGGCGAGACGATTATTTATATGAACAAGTTACAAGCCAATTTGTACTATTCTTATGAACAATACTATTATGGTCACATTATGATTATAAATAAGCTATTCTCATCACTATGTTAATTATAATGGTTTAAACATTTATAAAGGATTAGAATGCTAAATGATATCCAAAGTTTAATAATGAAATGACACTATAGTTTAAGTCATTTTGGTTATTGCATGTTCTTTATGAAGATCGGGGTCCTAGATGCTTAATCTAGAGAGTTTGCAAAACCATGCCTCTTGGGAAGAATGACTAAAACTCCGCATTCTGGTAAAATGGTGATATGCGAAGAAATGTTGAATCTTATACATAGTGATGTATCATATTTTCAACAAGTAGTGGAAATCATTTATTGTGGACTTAAGTGAATAAGTGTATTTACTTAATGAAACATGAAGTTTGAAATGATTTGAATTGTTCAAATGAGTTCATAACAGCAAAGAGGATATTGAATTAACAAGTCTCTTTGATTTGATCGACTCGACTAAAGTATTCAAATTAATTTTAGCATAAAAGTAACTTGTGAAAGATGTTTCACAAATTATGATAATTGGACGAATTCAAACTATGTTGAAATGGCTAAACATCATAATCATTATGAATTAGATACATATGGTATGATATTATCTCTTATAGCGGTTATAGTTGTCATTTAGAGTTAAAGATCAAAATAAGCAAACACTCATTTAAAATACAAAGGAACATCTAAAAGATTCGTGGAAACAACACCATAAGTGTTATGGCAAGTTCGAGTTTCTAGAGATTTCGATAAGCCAAAGTCGTGACGAATAAACAAGTCTTTGTAGAGAATTCTTAGGAAGCTATGAATGCATCTTCCACAAAAAGGGGCAAACCCGTTGTTGTCCAAAATTGACGTGTCTTGATGAAGATACAAGTGGAAGAAAGTAAAAGATCAAAACAAGGTATTTGACCTTACCTCCGAATTGTTGAGTGGTGCAGCGGAATTTGTTTCGTGAATCCAAACTCTACAAATAGAGGAGAAACCAATGATAATGATCATAAAGTTTCAGGGAATACTTTTACTAAAGAAAGTAGGATTCAACTATATATTCTACAAGTTTGTGGAATTACATTGTTGATTCACTTGTCATGTTTTCAACAAGACATACCTACAAGTTACGAAGAAGCGTGATGGACCTGAGTGCGAGAAATGACTAGGAGTCATAAAATCCTATATTAAGTTACATTTAAGATTGCAAAGTAAAATGTTGCTTGATCTTATTAAAGTAAAGAAGTTTACTTGATATTTCTGAATGGCTGCAAAGTCATAAGAAGGAAATGAAACTTAATGAATGACAAAAAGCTCGATTTGTCACAAGTTTGGACAAATTCAAGGAGTTGACTACACTAGTAGTGATGCTTAAGTCTTTTGGATTTAAACTAGAAATATATGGATATTGAAGTCTCGTAATTGGAATTCTCAAATTGATAATGATCAAAGAATTTTGGAATGTGAAGATTATCGAGAGGACCTAGATTTGAGTGGGAGCAAATCATCTTGGCTAATTCATAATATGTAGCCGACATATTTTGAGTGGGAGCTAAGTGAAATCCCTGGATCTCAAACATGAATGTCATATTTGAGTGGGAGCTAAATGAAATCCCTGGATCTCAAACATGAATGTCATATTTGAATGGGAGCGTGAAATCATTCTGGGATATGTGGACAACATATGTGAATGATGTGATTGGTGTTAATAACATTTAAGTTAGATAAATAAGGATGAAGTTGAAGTTATTAAACAAAGAGATCTATAAGGATAGATTGATGATTTTAATAAACACTAAATGTGGAATGCTTCCTGGACTTGATTCTGAAAGATGTTCAGAATGTCCTAAGCAAGATTCTGAAGTAGCTCAGAATGGAAGAAGGCGAGAAAATAGTACTTACTATATGAAGCATTGAATTGAGTATTGCAACTATGGCTGAAAGAAAGAGATGCATTGCATCTCCTATGCCTCAGTCATAGGTTCTTCCATATAACCATGTTGTATACTCGACATAATGTGACCTAAGGTTCTGGTTGGAAGGACTAGCTCTTAACTGTAAGAACATGTCTTTAAGTGATTCATGAGTTGATCACTAAACCATAATTAAGTTTGTACTTAAATGGCAAGAAGCAATGTAAGTGGCATAGATGCATTTCATGCACTCGGATCTACATAGATATAGAAGTATAAAGGATACATCTGATGTGATGTATAATGTTATGGCGGGGCTAGTTCGCTTTTAACGTAGAATGATGTGTCCCAGAGCCCAGTGCCCATGAGAAAGCCCTCGAGGTTGATCTAACGTCAGTGTAAGCTCCTGGAATTCGGCCTCGTTCTGCTGCCATAACTATAGTATATACACAAAGGATAACAAAGTGTGTTTCGAAGTTTAGATGACAACGGTGAAAAGGACCGTCATCATAAACACTAGAAACAAAGTCTCACTTTGTCGCCGAATAAATACTTTGACCCATTATACGATAATGGTGTGAATGTCAAAATTGGGAAGACATTCACGATTTGCAAAAGATATAATGATTTGGTAAAACAGAACATGGATATGACGTTTCCCATGAGCGTGCATGATCTGTAAATGCATATGGTATATGGTTTGTATGAGTAAAATGCGAGCTGGATTATTTGTACTCTAGTGAAAGTAGGAGACTGAAGGAGATATGCCCTAGAGCAAAATAAGAAATAGGTTTTTATTGTCATATCTCAATTAGTTTATAATAGTTTCATATTGTGCTATAACTGTGCCAAGTAGAAACATTGGCATAGGTGTAGTATGAAACAACCAAGTCCCTAGTAGCCTCTATTCATACTAGCTCGTTGGTCACGAAGATGATCTGGGTTTCAAGCTCATGGGCATTTATGCCGACTGACAACGGGATCATATCATTGGAGATTGATGTGATTGGACGTTCCTCGAAGGATTGCAACACGATCAAGTCATATAGTTCATTGTTGCAATAGCTATACCTAGACTCCTTCTCCTTAGACCGTGAGATGATATCAACCACAGTCTCCTGAGAGTGCTTAGATAGCATCAAGTGCCACTTGGTAATACAGTGCTTATAAATGTGTGTTCAGGTACTCGGAGGAACTGTAGAGGAAATATATGTCAAGAACGGGATTTGTTCACCCACATGACGGGTAAAGATACATACGGCCGGCTTGGTGAGATTGCATCCATAAATGTTACAACATGAGACTAGGTCACGGGGATGTAATATCACGGTAACAAGAAAACATAACTTGATGTGAACGAGAATGAACAAGGTATAGGATACCAATGATCGGATCTCGGACAAGTTGTATCGAGAAACAAAAGGAAGAGGATGCTACATTTAGCGGTTCAAACGACATTGTCATCAGGAATGCATAGGGGTCACATGGATATCCCTGGTCCCTCTGTTGATCATTGATTTAGATCATGTCTAGAGCATTCCCGAGCCGTGAGAGGATACACTTAAGGGTACGATGAGAGAGATCATTCGTAAGCCGGAATCACAGTAGAGAAAGAGAAAGCCGGAATTGTTCCGCAGAGAGATCCAAAGTTGTTCGGAGAAAGAATAAAGGACCGGAATCATTTCGGAAAAGATCCGAAGTCGTTCGAAGGAAATCAAAAAGGAACCGAAAGGTGTTTCTAGTCAAGACAGATTTTGTAATATGTATTTACATATTAATTAATGTAATTAATATTAAATATAATATTAAAATCTAATTTGAATTGTCATTCTACTAATGGGCCAAACTTCCTAGTGAATAAAGGCCCATGAGGGAAAACCAGAGGAGGGAAGGGCCAAGGGCCAAAGGGCCAAGGCCTAGCCGTCACAAGGGGGCCCACTCGGCCAGCCTAGGGTTGTGCGCGGGGTGGGGCCCACCCTTGGCTGGCTGGCCCATGAAGCCCTAAGGGCCTATGCGCCTCCCCTCTCCCTTGAATAGTCACACATGGGAAACCGAAAGGGGAGGGCACACCCCCTCCCCCTATATAAAGGGGTGCCCATGGGTGGGATTAAACACACAACTTGAGAAGTCCTTTGGTTGACCTTGTCCCTCCCTCTCTCTATACCTTGTGACCATGGCCCCAAGTCTGGGCTGTGCGATCAAGGCACACCTGCAGTATGGCTTTGCGCTGTAGGGATTCCTAGCCGGATATCAACTTCTGCACTCCCGGCGGGATCGGGGAGCCAGAGGTCTCATCGTGCACCAGATGTGTACGAAGACACGAGGCGCAACACTTGGGGCACTTAAATGTCGTGATCCAGAGCTGTTGCACGATCAAGATGAAGAAGGAGCAAGGGGTGACCTGCGAGGAGCTTCGCGACCTTAAGGTCGGCTACGAGTACGACTACTTCAACCACGTTCCCCGCGGAACGTTAACCGCGTACAGTCTACAAGGGTATGTATTCTCTATGCTCCGGCCGTTACTTCATTACTACATAGATAGATCCTAGACAAGTTTCTGGGGTTCCAACGTAGGAATTTTTTTGTTTTCCACACCGATCCCCAACAAAACTAATCAACAACTTTACATCACAAAAACATTACATATACCATAGCGGTAGTAATAATCAACTCGTGGTCGTGAGCTCAAACCCTGCGCGAGACAATATTTTAAATTTAATTTATTTTCCTCTTTTTTTGATACACTATTTTATCCTACTGACAACTTGGTCCCGCGTGATTTTCAGTGACAATTTAAATGCACCATGATAAAATTTTGTCACCAACATCGACAAACCACCCAGAAGAGCATGACGATATAACAATGACAAAATAATAAATCGTCGTCCTTGACACAATAACCAAACCGTCAAGGATTAAGAGAATATATGATGGTTCACAACTTTGTCATCAAGCCATTTTGTCAATAAATATCACATCTGTTGTAGTGTCTCGTTTACTCAAAGTCAGTGATGTTGCTAAGGAGCTGAGGACGCAGTGATAATTAGGTTCATGAAAGAATCATGAATTGGCGTAACACAAGGAGTCTTGAAATAGAAAGTGGTATTCAATCTCTAACAACTCGGAGAGAGTGCCAGTAGTAAGTCGAAAACATATAAGGTAGTCCATGAGCTATAAAACCTAAGAGAATCCATAGCTGGTATCCTAGTGGTTTAGCTAATCAGGTCATCTCTGTATGACTTAAAGAGCATAAAACTTGTCCTACATTAAGCAAGGTATAAAGAAGTATGAAATTAAGGTGAGCGTCTTCGCTTTGCAGAGTCGGGCTTGCAAATAGAGCAATGTTCGAACCATGGAAACCAAATAGTGGTGTATTCAGGAGTGGGAAGGTATTAGAACACCCTAAGGGGAGATTAAACAATGAGGAAGTATCAAAATTAGGGAGCTGAAGTAAGGTTAAAGAGAAATCCTAAACTACAACTCAGCCATACCTTATTTTCATAAGGTTAATGAGACTCCGAGGAGTATGATATTAGGGAAATTGAGATTTATACCTCAAGAAAGCAAAAGGAAGACCTTCAGCTTATGAATAAAAGTTAGTTGGAGGGAGTAGAAGGTAATCAAAGATCAAATTACTCTAAGAGTGGATACAAAGTACCAAAATAGACCTATAATGACGAATATGAAATTATGAGTGTTTTGGACTAAATGAGTCCAGAACATCCTTAGTAAGCCATAAAGGACTAACTATACCATAAGTAGGTTGATGTTAGAGGCTAGGTGATAGTTAGCCAAAGTCTAAATCTATATCTTATTCTAGAAAAGACTTTTTTAGAACTAAAACTTTCCTCAAATAGATGTCCTAATTCAAAGACACTCAAAGCTACCTGATTAGGGTAGGAGTGTTGAACTCAAAGAAATCCCTGTTTCAAAAAGAATGGACAGTTGCCCATTATCAAGATAGAAGATGATTCAAGGAAAAGTTTGAATGAAGATACACAAATTATCTTCATCGCGGATTGAAAGAACTACCAAGATTTGAAGCAGTCAATCCTACCTTCCAAAACATAAGAGAGTACGAAATTCGAGGACAAAGTTGAGTTTAAGGGGGAGAGACTATAACATCCCAGGATTAGCACCTCGCAATAGAGAGGACACATGTGTGTGCATTGCATTCATGCATAAGAAAATCCAGGGAATTTTCGCGCAAAACTATGGAAGCTATAGAAGGATCGAGATCTCTCTTGCTCTAATGGAAACATGATGTCTACGTACTTCTATTCTTGTAGACAGTTGTTGGGCCTCCAAGTGCAGAGGTTTGTAGAATAACAGCAGGTTTTCCCTTAAGTGGATCACCCAAGATTTATCGAACTCAGGGAGGAAGTGGTCAAAGGTATCCCCTCTCAAGCAATCCTACAATCAAGATACAAGAAGTCTCTTGTGTCCCCAACACACCCAATACACTTGTCAGGTGTATAGGTGCACTAGTTCGGCGAAGAGATAGTGAAATACAAGTGGTATGGATAATTATAAGTGGTAATAGTGCTAGAAAATAGCTTGATGGCGTCGAAAAAACTAAAGGCAATCTGAAATAAAGATGGAAGCTAGCAAACATGTAACAGATATAGTTGCAAACGGTGTTTCAATGTTTAGAATCAAGGCCTAGGGATCATACTTTCACTAGTGAAGACTCTCATATAGATATCTTCTGTTTATGCTACTACTCTTAACTACTCTCCGGTTGGACACTCTAATCCATGGTAGGCCTATAACAACACACCTCAAAGTAAGCCTTTCCCATCTAGATAACCCCACACTGTCACCTTGAGCACTAGATGGTTCCAACAAACACCACAATTTCATAAAGACATCCAACTCCAAATATAACTCATAACAAGTATTTGTAATCTCTAGCCTAAGTGCCACCATGGTGTGCACGCTGTCACTTCCACACACATGTGGAGAGCAGAGATCTATTAAAGGACTTGAGTAGCAAGGTAGATCTACTTGATTACAAAGCTCATCATCGTAATATGATCATGCATATAGAGAGAGACGAACACATAGCTACCGGTAGAACCCTTAGCCTCGAGGAAGAACTACTCCCTCATCATCATGGGAATCAGCAACGACGATGGAGATGGTGGTGGAGATCGATGGAGATGGCTCCAGGGGCACTTCCCCGTCCTGGCAGGGTGCCGGAACAGAGACTTTCTGTCCCCCAAATCTCCCCTTCGATGGCGGCGGCGCTGTGGAACTTTTCGTGGCTGGAGGCTTGAAGATTTACGGTTTTCGCATCGGGAGGCATCTTATAGGCGAAGAGGCAAGGTCGGTGGAGGCCAGGGGGCCCACACCATGCCCTGGCGCGACCAAGGGGACCCGCGCCTAGGGGTGGTGTGGCCAACTTGTGGCCCCTCTCCGACTCTCCTTCTGGCTTCGTGAGTCTTCTGGGAAAATAACAACTTTGGCTTTTGTCCGGTCCAATTCCGAGAATATTTATTTTCCGAATTTCCTGGAACAAAAACAACAGAAAAAAGGCAACTGGCACTGTGGCATCTTGTTAATAGGTTAGTCCAAGAAATCATATGAAAAGTACTCCAAAGTTGGAACAAAACATAAGAAAGTAGATAAAACCAAGCATGGAACATCAAAAATTATAGATACATTTGCAATGTATCAACATCCCCAAGCTTAACTCCTGCTCGTCCTCGAGTAGGTAAGTGATAAAAAGAAATAATAATTTTTGAGGTGACATGCACGATCATAAACTTGATCAAAGTATTTTGTAAAACATTCAAAGCTGGGATCATAGTACTTCAATCATATCATGAAAGACAAAGTTCTAGCAATAAGACAAAGAAACTATGTTGCAACATGAAAAGGCACAAACAAAAGATTCATGAATAACAATGCTTTGCAAGACGTTTGTTTGTTTCACATAAAGAAAACATAGCATAGTAGTATTCAGCTTGTCCCTCATAGAAATGCATAGGACACCTTCAAAGTTTATAAGAGTGACTAGATACAAATAGTTTAAAACAAGCAATATCAAAGCTATGCATCAATCATGAAGTCTTGGGACAATGCACATAGAACTAAGAATGGCCACTATGCTCTGAAAGTATGTGCATAAAGATAGAAGGTGGAGACTCAACATAAAAGTAAAAGAAAGGCCTTCATAGAAGGAAGTAGGGATTCAAGTTTCATAAAGAGCTTCCAAAAATTATGGTACTTAATAGCTTTCATCTCTCATTGCCCCTATCATAAGCATCTTGAAGTAATTAAGGTTAAAGTGAACAAACTATGGTGTACATGCTTGACGAAGTATAAGTTATAAATCTCACGTCCCTTGAATACGAGGGCCGCTCCTGATGCTACTCAAGTTTAGTCACCGGTAAGTTCTTGTCATCGTAAGTACATGTGTATCATAGAGAACCGCCAACGGGGTACCCCTTGCCCGATGATACGGAAGAATCCCCATATCAAAATGACAAGGCAAGTAGAAAATGAGCATCTCAGCAATCTACTTATTTACCATGGGAATATGGTGCTTCTTTCTCTCTTTCCTCTTTTCATAATCTCTTTTTTCTTTTTCTCTTTTTTCTCAATATAGGACTCTTTTTTTATAAGAAGAATGCTTCATAGACAGCTCATTATGGTTACGCTGCAGGTTTCCACCATGTCAGCATGGATTAGACCAGCGGCTCAGGCGTTTCTCTAACACATATACATAACTCCATGGACTTACAAGCTCCCCTTTCATTTCACACCGACGACATCCATAGACAAAAGAGCATGATATCAACTAGGTATAAAGTACCAGTGCAATGTTAAAAGCGTTCCCCATGAAAGCATGGTTCTGCTAATCCCCAACAAATAAGTGCAAGCATATACAACATAGACGACACAATGGTTCAAGTTTATTAAGGGCAAGAAAAGTAAAGTGTGCCATCAAGTTCTTGAGAGCTTTAATCACTAGTTTTCTCATAATACTTTGGAAGGTAAACAAAAACATGAATATACTTGGAATAGCATATGCTAGTAGGTAGGTATGGTGGACTCTTTGGAATAACTTGGTTTAAGGAGTTGGATGCATGAGTGGAACTCATACTTGGTTGTGGTGGTTAGCAAAAAACTGGGAGCGACAAACTAAGAGAGCAATAATGGCCATAATCATGCAGAGCGACAAAACATCATTGATCAAAGCATAATGATACTACAAGTTGAAAACTAAAGGATCATAAAGGCTATGGTGACTTGGGATAGTCATAACATGGTGTGAGCATGCGCCAAGTCAACCCAAATAAAGCATTAGAGGAGAATACCACAATACTATGCTTTAATATGCTAAAACAACGCATGATCCTTCCAAGGCACATTAAGCAATCTCAATTGTTTATAACAAGTCATGCTACAACAAAGAATACTAAGCATAAAGCCAAAACAATATCGAGCATGGCATGACAAAGCATAGGCCACAATCAAAAACAAGCTCTCTTTACCACTTAAGCATGAACTTTCCTACTCTTTTCCAATCCAAACCAAACTCTTTGAAAAGCAATGCATGAAAGAGGGGGTCCAACCAATTTATTCAAGAAAACCAAGAAAACAAAAACCAAAACGAAAACAAAAATGAAGACGCTCCAAGAACAACACAACTGTGCATGAAATAATAAAAATGAAGTGTTTGGAAGAAACCTGGGATTTTTATTGATGAAGGGGGGATGCCTTGGGCATCCCTGAGCTTTGACGCTTGTACTTCTTGGATATTTCTTGGGGTGACACGCGTGGCATCCCCAAGCTTGAGATTTAGTCCATCCTTCATCTCATTACTCATTCCTTCCATACACCTGAAATTTTTCCTTCATACAAAACTTCACACAATCTTTATTAGCAACATCAGTGCACTCAAGATAATAAGTCTTTGGGTTCAGTTTCAACACCAATAAAAATTCCATTAAAACACAAACTATTGTAGCACTTCCCTCAAAAAGCTCAATTCCCCAAAAAGAACTCAAAAAGGAACCAACAAGAAGCAAATGCAGAAAATGGCAGAAATCTGTCAAAACAGACCAGCAGGTAAATACAATTTTTTTTGAAGACCTTCTGTATCTGAAATCAAAAAGTGTTGAACTAATGAAAGTTAGATAAAAACCTGGGGCAGAAGCAAAAAAATTCAAGCCTCAAAAGGACGTACAGAGATTTTACACGAATTTTCACGGTGAAGCACAAAAATCTGTTTCGGGACATCAACTTTCCCAATCATTACTTCTCTCTCATTACAGGTTACTCTTGGCACAAAAAGCAAATAAAAAGGATAAGGAGCGGTTATTACAGAAGTAATAACTTCCAAGACCCATCTAAAACGTTTGGGTTATCTCCCAATAAGTACTTTTCTTTAACGCCTTTAAGTTAGGCATGATAGTTTGAGAAGATGCTCACATAAGAAATATGAATTGAAGTAAAAGAGAGCATCAAGAAGCAAATTCAAAGCACATTTAAGTCTAACCCACTTCCTATGTATAGGAATATTGTAAAGAAACAAGTCATGGAAGCACAAGACAACAGGCATAGTAATGCAAATCAAGTGCAACTTCAAGACTTTCAACATAAAGAGGGGAAATTTAATATTGTTGAGACACATAAAACCATGTTTCCCTCTCTCATAATAACTTTCAGTAGCATCATGAATAAAATTAACAATATAACTATCACATAAAACATTCTTATCATGAGCCACATGCATAAAACAATTATTACTCTCCCTATAAGCATAGTCATTCTTATTAATTGTAGTGGGTGAAAATTCAACAAAATAGCTATCATTATTATTCTCATCACCATAATCATCAAATATAGGAGGCATATTGTAATCATAATTAATTTTCTCCTCAATAGTAGGTGGACTGAAAATATCATACTCATCATTGTATTCATTATATATTGGAGGTTTGGTATCATCATAAGCAATAGAATAGCTATCTTCCAAAGATGGGGAACTAAAAAGATCATTTACATAAAAACTAGCTTCCCCTAGCTTAGACTTTTCCATAGCATTAGCAATAACGGTGTCCAAAGAATTCATACTAACAACATTGCTATTAGCATGCAAATAAAGTTCCATAGGTTTTTTAATTTTCTCTTCGAACACTTCATGTCCTAACTCAAGATAAATACTATAAAGCTCTCTAATTTTGTTGTTGTTTTTCATTAAGCCTTACTAGTGAAAACAAGAAACAAAAAGACAAAATTGCAGGATCTAAAGGAAATAACTTCGAGCACTCAAACCGGAGGATGTGAGTACCTTTTACCTTACCTCTCGGCAACGGCGCTAGAAAATAGCTTGATGTCTACGCACTTCTATTCTTGTAGATAGTTGTTGGGCCTCCAAGTGCAGAGGTTTGGAGAACAGTAGCAAGTTTTCCCTTAAGTGGATCACCCAAGGTTTATCGAACTCAGGGAGGAAGTGGTCAAAGGTATCCCCTCTCAAGCAATCATGCAATCAAGATACAAGAAGTCTCTTGTGTCCCCAACACACCCAATACACTTGTGAGGTGTATAGGTGCACTAGTTTGGTGAAGAGATAGTGAAATACAAGTGGTATGGATAATTATAAGTGGTAATGGTGCTAGAAAATAGCTTGATGGCACGGAAAAGACTAAAGGCAATCTGAAATAAAGATGGAAGCTAGCAAACATGTAACAGATCTAGTTGCAAACGGTGTTTCAATGTTTAGAAACAAGGCCTAGGGATCATACTTTCACTAGTGAACACTCTCATATAGATATATTCACTTTACGATACTACTCTTAAGTTCGGTGAAGAGATAGTGAAATACAAGTGGTATGGATAATTATAAGTGGTAAAGGTGCAAGAAAATAGCTTGATGGCATGGAAAAGACTAAAGGCAATCTGAAATAAAGATGGAAGCTAGCAAACATGTAACAGATCTAGTTGCAAACGGTGTTTCAATGTTTAGAAACAAGGCCTAGGGATCATACTTTCACTAGTGAACACTCTCATATAGATATCTTCTCTTTACGATACTACTCTTAACTACTCTCCGGTTGGACACTCTAATCCATGGTAGGGCTATAACAACACACCTCAAAGTAAGCCTTTCCCATCTAGATAACCCCACACTGTCACCTTGAGCAGTAGATGGTTCCAACAAACACCACAATTTCATAAAGACATCCAACTCCAAATATAACTCATAACAAGTATTTGTAATCTCTAGCCTACGTGCCACCATGGTGTGCATGCCGTCACTTTCACACACATGGGGAGAGCAGAGATCTATTAAAGCACTTTGAGTAGCAAGGTAGATCTACTTGATTACAAAGCTCATGATCACAATATGATCATGCATATAGAGAGAGATGAACACATAGCTACCGGTAGAACCCTTAGCCTCGAGGAAGAACTACTCCCTCATCATCATGGGAATTAGCAATGACGATGGAGATGGTGGTGGAGATCGATGGAGATGGCTCCGGGGCACTTCCCCGTCCCGGCAGGGTGCCGGAACAAAGACTCTCTGTCCCCCG
This sequence comes from Avena eriantha, assembly GCA_910589775.1. Taxonomy (NCBI): domain Eukaryota; kingdom Viridiplantae; phylum Streptophyta; class Magnoliopsida; order Poales; family Poaceae; genus Avena; species Avena eriantha. The sequence goes on from OU342742.1 coordinate 387,572,811, forward strand.
AATCTCCACTTCGGTGGCGGCAGCGCTGCGGAACTTTTCGTGGCTAGAGGCTTGACAATTTATGGTTTTCGCATCGGGAGGCATCTTATAGGCGAAGAGGCAAGGTCGGTGGAGGCCAGGGGGTCCACACCATGCCCTGGCGCGGCCAAGGGGGACCCGCGCCTAGGGGTGGTGCGGCCACCCTGTGGCCCCTCTCCGACTCTCCTTTTGGCTCCGTGAGTCTTTCGGGAAAATAACAACTTTGGCTTTTGTCCGGTCCAATTCCGAGAATATTCATTTTCTGACTTTCCTGGAACCAAAAATAGCAGAAAACAGGCAACTGGCACTATGGCATCTTGTTAATAGGTTAGTCCAAGAAATCATATGAAAAATACTCCAAAGTTGGAACAAAACATAAGAAAGTAGATAAAACCAAGCATGGAATATCAAAAATTATAGATACATTTGCAATGTATCAAAGCATCCGGGCAAGTGCGATAGATTTCGACATGACCTCTATTGTCTCTTTGTGTTGGAGGGGAATCATTTCAAATTTGAAGATTCAAATGATACATTTGAATTCTAAAAGAACTTGAAATGGAATTATAACTAGAAATGTTATTACAATTACAAATACATATTTGAGATATTATTTATGAATAAAATATAAACATTACAAAATTTAAAATGTAAAAAGAAAAAGGATTTGAATTATTATATAATGGATAACACAATCACTAATGTCATTTAGTAAATTGAAATAGTTTAATACAAAGAAAAGATTACAATAACTAAATAAGAATGTATTTATTACATGATATATGATATTACAATATATTACATGTCTATAGATAAAAAGGAAATTACACAAGAATAAGCAATAAATATTTTATAACACAAGGATACATTGGTATTACAATCAGAATAATACAAGGAAATTCAACTTTATTAATTAGAAAATAATAATATTACATTGTCTTTACAGAAAATAAAAGAATAAATTACAAAGAAATAAATGAATAAATAAAATTACAACAAATTGAAAATAGAAAAGTCCTAAACTAATTTATAATTTATCTCTTCATCTGGTACCTCTTGATTTCTGGTCCCTCCAAAAAAAACAATAAAGATCAATAAAGGGGTTAGTTATACTATAATAATTAGATTAGTATTCTAAGCTATATATCCTCATTGAGTATTAGCGAAATATGGGCCAAATAAGAATCTATTCTTATCAGTAGATTAATGGCTCATCACAACATCATGGGCTTATGACGGGCAAATTTCACCATAATCCAGTAAAAGGTTTTAGGCTGTGCATCATAAACCCAAGGGGATAATCAAATCCACTTTGCAAGATGAAGATAAGAGCAAAGCTAGAGAAAATATCATCTCAAACTGAGCTCATCCACATGCACAAGTTCCAAGAGTGGGAACTTGCACCATGTGGGGCCCAGCTACATCAGCTCACACACCACATGCAACAGATGTATTGTCAACACCTCATGGAGAGAACCAACTATAGAAAAGGGAAGAAACCAGCCATACTAGCAAATCTAGCTATTCCATTTCCACCACACTAGCCAAGAACCAACCTATACACCACCATCTTATCAGTAGAACACATAAACCACAGGTATTAAACCTTTCACCAGATAAGAGCACCTTTGTTCCTATCTATTACACCACAATAAGCCCAATAATCATCATATATCACATATCTCATGATCCAGTGAAAAAAGAGATGGGAGAAAGGAGAGGAAGGATGAGAGGGGAGGCTTACCAGCAGCAAGAAGAGTAGCTAATAGCATCAGGAGTCAGATAAGATCCAGTAGTCTCTGACCAAGATCAACCACAAGAAATACAAGCACAAATTCTACACTCCAACAGCAGGTTGAATTTTAAAATCCATGCTTGATTTGATTGTTCTTAGTATATATGTGCATGGTTTTGGGGTAAAGGAGTATCCTCAGAAATACACTCAATTGGAGTGTAATATCTTCATCAGATCTCAAAGTAATAGTTAGCAAATGTCTATACAACATTTGATCTTATTTGTATCAGGGCCTCAACTTGTATGCATCATTGGCAAGGGAGGGTCATGGCATCATTTTTATGGTGCATATCATCAAGATCTAATGATGGTTAGAAGAACAAAGTGAGTACCTATGCAGCCAATTTTATGATGATGTATCACTGCTGTGCACACTCATAGAGGCACCACAGCAGTAAATCATCAGCATAGATATCATGTGGTTAACTAAGTTGTTCAAATCATTTGCCACAAGTAAAGAAAATCCCACAAGTAATGTTAACCAAATTCCTCTTAAAACAATCCCAACAACCATATCCAATACTACAATCGTCAATTGGTTTCCAAGATTAGCTTCTGCCTTGTGCATCATAAGCTAAAACATTCCTTCCTTTTGGATGCTAATGCATCCACAACATATTGGTTACTTGGCCAGCAATCTGAGGGTTATTGGCATTGTAAGTCTTTGAACATTACTTTTTACTTTATAATATATCCCACTGTAGCCCTCGATCTCTTAGGTAGAAAATCAATAGTTATTGGCCTGAGTGCTCTAAAGAACTATGCTAAGAACTTGATAGTGTAGCCACTGAGTCTCTAGTTTAGAATGAATAATTCTGACTAGATAATCTAAGAGAGAACACACCTGAATTAAAATATGGTACTATAACCACCAAGTGTTTAGTTGAAACTGAAAAGTTCCGACTAGATGCTCTAGAGAAACTAAGCACTTTATCTCTTTATAGAATGAGAATGCCCAGAGGAAAGCTGCCAATGACAAATATGCCAAGCTGCAAGAAGCGCTGGACATTGAAAAGGGTAAAACAGCCTTTTTGAAGGAACATATCACAAATAGCAAGCATCTATTTTCCACCAATCAGTTCCCAATTTTTCACTTGGAACCATTTCATCTGAATTTGCACAGTGATGTCTTTGTTCCATCTTACAGAAACCATCGCCAAGGCGAAGAGAATCGTCGAGCAATCCAAGCATATCTAGGAGCTCGACGATGAGAACAAGATTTTGAAGAAAGACTTGGCTGATGCCGTCAAGGGCCATGAAGAGGCGATGAAGGTGCTGCAAGAATCTACAGACACCGAGATTCAGCGCCTGTAGAAGGGAATTGAACAACTCAATGAGCAAAACTAAGCTGCCAAAGAGCAGAATACTCGGGGCCTTGAGATGTACAAGAAACTTCAAAAGGAGCATGACATCTTGGCGGAGATATGACATCAAGCTGAGACAAGCATATTTGGTAACTTCCCTCTGTCTTTTTTCAATTGTGTAAGTTGGATAAATGTGTTGTTATACTCATGACCCTTGCCTCTAACGAAAACACACCTCCCATTGGTTTAACCAATGTGGGTGAAGGTGCTCCAGATTCAAAGGAGTGCATGATTGTTTCCAGTAACTTCATCAACACTGACATCACCCAAGCCAAGGAGATAGCTCAGCCGCTGGACATCACTATCAAGGCGACAGACTTTGTGGCCAAGTACTCGGAAATCCTATGTCGAGCCCCCGAGAAAGTGAAGATCTGGAAAGCATCTTGCGTTCAGGATGGTGCAAGGATGGCATTGTCCTCAATTAAGGAACACTATGAAGACGCCGACATGAGCCTGGTAACCTCCGGCATGCCAAAGTTTGACGAGGAATGGAATGAAATTGATAGCGATGCTATATGGAACTCCCTCGCCAGCTACGACACCAAGGTTGCTAGGATGGTCAAGGAGGACGTCTACGTGCCTACCGAGGAGATGGACAACGAGCCAACATCTTCAGAGTCTAGACCGCGATCCTCCGAATTGGATGATCTTGTCAGGTATGGCTCTTCTATTGCTGATGATGCAGCCTTGAAATCCCCTACAGCACGGCCATAAAAACATTGTTGTATTAAATGTATTCTCTGCAGTGTTTATGCGGAAAACACGTGTAGAAGTAAGGCAGAAAAGTTGGCTAGAAGCTTCCTGCTACTTATGTAAATCAAGCATGTATATGTTTTTTAAGAAAGTGTTGGCTTATCCATTATTCTGGTTCGTATGCTTGACCTATCGTGAGACGGAAGACTTGCAACACAGAACCATGCTCTCAAGCGATGATTCTTACTATAACCATCAAGAATCTAAGAGCAAAATCACCGGCTTTGAGTGCCGAAAAGTCACTACTCCAGAATGCACATAAAAACATCAGAAAACGTGTACACCAGAAAACTTAAGGTAACACCCGTAGGAGGAATTTCCATAAGTGCAACTGCAAACTTGCACATAAAGGGTTTATATGATCCAAAAAATGAACACTGAAGGAGGTAAAAGACTAATAAAATATGAGTGAACCAAATGCTTTATTTCATCGATCATATAAGGTACTTATTACATAATATAAAATATGCTAAGTGTAGAAAGGACGTAGATGTGCTATGTTCCATGGCCAATCTATCTCCGGGAAATCATCATCAAAGTCACGTTGCTTGCGCTTGCGCTTTTTTGTCCTATCTTTCAGCTCGCGAGGTAATAGGAACCATTGAGCAATGCTTTTCTTATGACGAACGATCTTGCCCAAGGCGGGGATAGTTTGTGTGACTTGTGTTGCTTGAGTCGAAGCACCAGATCCCCTTCTTTGAACGAGCGATGCCTAACATGGCGAGTATGGCAGCTGCGTAGCTTCTGCTGGTAGATGCCAGATCTCTAGCATGCCAGCACATGTTCCTCTTCGATTAGGTCCATAGATAAGCGTCTGTATTCTTCAGTGTCATCTTCATCATAGGCGGCAACTCTTGGCGCATCATGGAGGATGTCGTACGGTAGGACAACTTCTGCTCCATAAACCATGAAGAAGGGGGTCGAGCCAGTAGATTTGTTCGGCATTGTTCGTAAAATCCACAAAATAGATGGCAATTCCTCCGCCCAGGCTCTAGATGCTCTATGTAGCGGTGCCTCTAAGTGTGGCTTGATTCCTTGCAGAGTTAGTACATTGGCTCGCCCAACTTTCCCATTTCACTATCGATGCGCCACAAATGCAAGGTCAAGGAGAATACCTCTATGGTGACAATACTCAACTTCTCTGAGAGACAAATTTCTGCCATTGTCGGTGATGATGCTATGTGGGAGACCAAATCTCACCACTAGATCCCAGACAAATTTCAGGTTTGCTGCCCCATCAAGCTTTCTAATGGGTTTAGCTTCAATCCATTTAGTGAACTTACCAACTGCTACTAGCAGATGCGTAAATCCATAAGGTGTTGTTTGCAAAGGCCCATCCATGTTAACCCCCTAGACTGTAAACAGCCAACTAATTGGTATTATTCGCAATTCTCCAGCTAGAACATGTGGTTGCCATGCATAAAAATGACACCCAATACAGGTTTGCACCAGCTTGTCGGGGTCCACCTTGGCGGTTAACTAGTAGAATCCTTGCCGGAAGGCTTTTTCCACCGGCGATCGGGGACCGGCGTGATGCCCGCAATCTCTGAGATGTATTTCTCTAAGGATATCCATAGTTTGTTGTTGGGAGACGCACCATAGGAAAACTCTTGTGGTACTTCTTTTTTATAGCTGGCCATCAATTATGACGTAGCCCTTTGAACTGCGTACTATCTGCCGGCTTTTGACTTCATCGGCAGGCAATGTTCCGTCTTGAAGGTAGTCCATGAACGGTTTCTTCCAAGCCGAAGGGGTTACTGTTACTGCATTAACAAATGAATCCACTCTATCCGGGTTGTCGGGGTCTGCTCCTTTCACGGATGGGGTTCGCAAATTCTCTAGGAAAACGCTTGGCAGAATTGGTCGGCGAGCTGATCCAAGCTTAGACAACAAATCTGCCGCCTTGTTGTCCTCCCTTTTGATGTACTTGACTTCGTAGCCATCAAAGAACTTGGAATCTTGTCTACGTCTTCTTGATACGCCACCATCATAGGGTTTAGTGCATTCCAGGTGCCAGCCACCTGCTGGGCAACCAAGTCGGAATCTCCACAACAAACTATGCGCTTGATGCCAATATCCTTGGCTATGCAAAGTCCGTGAATGAGGGCCTCATACTCCGCCATGTTGTTGGTAGCATTGAAGTGGATCTGTAGAATGTACTACAACTTCTCTCCCATTGGTGATTGTAGTAATACACCAGCCACCGAGCCATTGAGCAGCTTGGATCCATCAAAGTGCATGACCCAATACTCTGGCTCTAGCACAGGAGTGTTCTCCGGCAGTTCTATCCAATCTGCGATGAAATCCGCCAATGCTTGAGATTTGATAGTGTCGCGTCTCTTGTAGGTGATTTTGAAGGCGGCAAGTTCAATGCCCCACTTTTCCACCCTTCCTATAGCGTCGCTATTATTGATAATGTCGGACAATGGAGCCTTCGTCACCACTATGATAGGGTGCTCCCGGAAATAATGCCTTAGCTTCGGCGAAGCAAGGAAAACTCCATAAGCTAGCTTCTATTATTGCGGGTAATGCTACTTGGATTCTGTCAAGACCTCGCTTACATAGTAAACTGGTCGCTGAACTCTGTGTTCATGTGTTGGATCCTTGCGATCCACCACGACAACGATGGTGATGACCCGGTTGGTTGCTGCCATGTATACAAACATAGGCTCCATTGAGTCCGTGCTCCAAGTATTGGTGCAGAGGAGAGTATTGTCTTCAACTCCTGAAATGCTACATCTTCTTCGTCCGTCCATACAAATTTGTCCTCCTTATTGAGCAACTTGTAGAGCGGCATAGCCTTCTCTCCATGTCGGCTGATGAACTGTCTTTCTACTGCGATGAAGCCTATGAGCCTATGTATGTCCTTCAGGCACGTCAGGCGTTTGATGTCGAGGATGGCCTTAACCTTCTCCTTGTTGACTTCAATTCTGCCGTGCGAAACAATGGAGCCCAAAAATTTGGTTGATGGCACCCCAAAGACACACTTCTTAGGTTTAATCATCATGTTATACATCTGAAGATTGTCAAAGATTTCCTACAAGTCAGTGATGAGATCATTTGATTTTGATTTCTTTGACATCACCATGATGTCGTCCATGTAAGCATGTACGTTGTGACCTATTTGTTCATCTGAGCAATGTTGCATCGTTCGCTAGTAGGTAGCACCAACATTTTTCAACCCAAAGGGAATTGTGACATCGCAGTATGTGCCATAAGGTGTGATGAATGAAGTGGTCAATTGGTCCAACTTCCGCATCTTAATTTGGTGTTATCCTAAGAATGCATCAAGAAAAGAAAGAAGTTTCAAGCCAGACGTCCAGTCAATGACTTGGTTAATGCACGACAAAGCAAACAAATCTTTCGGACATGCTTTGTTCAAGCCGGTGTAATCAACGCACATTCTAAATTCTTTGGTTCCTTTTTTGGGGACAAGTACAGAATTTGCCATCCACTGGGTGTGAATAACTGCCCGGATAAAACTAGCCTTAAGTAACCTAGCTAGCTCTTTGCCTATAGATCGTCGTTTTTCATCACCTAAGCTCGATGTTTAGGCTGTGCTCGACAAGTTCCCTAGGTACACCCTTCATGTTGGCAAGTTGCCAGGCGAAGATGTTCCTAATCTCATAGAGGAACTCGTCGAGCGCATGTTCCTATTTGGGATCTAGGTCCATGACAATGGAGGTGTTCTTGGTGGAATCTCCTTCAACAAGCTCCACCTGCTTGGTCTTGATGGCGGCCTTGAAGGCGAGTTCAGAGTCAGAAATCTGCATCTTCGTAGCCAGCATCTCCGTGACATTGACCTCGCACTAGATCTCATGGAACTCTTCACCATAGAGGACCGCTTCGGCGAAGGCGGTTTCGCTCAGCTCGCAATCCCTTACCTTTGTGACGCTTCCGACAACAGTGATGATGCCTTTTGGTATGTGTATCCTTAGCTTGTTTTAGACGAAGCATGGCCTAGTGAGGAAGGAAGGAGTGGAAGATGCCACGTCCAAATATGATGTGGTATACACTCTTGAAGGGCACCACTTCAAAGGTCATGTGCTCTTGGCGGTAATTGTTAACATCACCAAAGGCGATCGGAAGGGTGATGCAGCCAAGGGAATTAGCTTGCTGACCAGGAACGATGCTATGGAACACGGTGTTGCTCTTCCTTATCCAGATCTCCGTCAAGTTCATCTTGTGTAGTGTATCCAGGTACATGATGTTGATGCTGCTTTCACTGTCCACGAGGCACTTGGAGAACTCACTGCCATCAATCAAAGGGTTGATGACCATGGCATACTCTTATCTGTTGGGATGAGCTCTGGGTGATCTTTTCTATCCCAAGTGATTTGAATCTCCAACCACGTGCCAAACTAGGGAACTGGGGGAGGGTAGCCATCAGTATCCTCAGCAAGGTTTCTTGTCCCTGACGGTGGGAGTACCAAGGAAGGTGTGGTAGACCGGAGCCTTCTTTTCAAAGGGATTCTTGCCCTTGCCATCACCCTTGTCGGGGGGTTTAGGTTCCGCGTCTTCATCCATATCATTTGAATCCTTGGGTTCTTCCGCCTTCTTCTTCCCTTTGCCTTTTTTGTGGGGTCTGTTCTTCTGACTTCACTTGTAGCCGGACTCAGGGTCTTCCTTGAGGTCATTCATAAAGTTGCATTGGCAGTTGGTGTGGGTGGATTTACCATTTGCTTCGAGGTGGACGAAACACGGCATATCACGGGAGTCCTCGTACGTCTAGGAAGCGTGGGGTGTTGTGTGTGTAGACTCACTCCGCTGCTACCTATGACTAGCCCCCCGGCCACGACCACTTTGTTCTCCATAGCCTCTACCGATGAACATCGTGGTGACCATGTTAGCTTTCTACTTTTCTTCTGGTGGATTATTCCGCTTGTTATTATCATTCTTCTTGGACTGGGTACGGATGGCTAGCGCCAGCAATGACCCGCAGGCATCATCGTCAGTGGCGGTGAATTCGCTGGCCATGGCAATCATCAATTTGAGCTCGAGCTTGCCATTGTCCTAATGGCGCTTCAGCGTATGTCGGAGAAATGTTACCTTTTCCTGGCCATTGAAAGGCGGCCATAGCAGTTTGATCGTGTACTCCCGCGCATGAGTTTTTCATGTCAAGCCAACATGATAGGTAGGCACGAGAAGACTTGTCCTTTTCTTGAAAACACCGTTGTAGGTCACCGATGGTACAGGGATGCTTGTATATACCCTCGAAGTTCTTGGTGAATTCTTCACACATGTCCAACCAATTGTAGATTGATTTCTCCGACAAGTCATCAATCCATTGTAGGGCGGTGCCGGTAAGCATAAGTGGGAGGTACTGGATGGCGACATTGGGGTTTCCCCCTACAATTTGGATCACTTCACGGTAGTCCTGCAACCACGTGACTGGCCTGGCAGTGCCGTCATAGGGCTTGATAGTCTTGTCAAACCGGAGGCCCTTAGGGTATGTTGTGGCCCGAATGACCAGTCCAAAGCAACGTGGCCCCAAGTATGGCTCTTCCTTGGCTTCTTGGATCTTGTCAAGCTGCAAACAATCATCATAAGGCTCCGGTTGTTTCCATTTCTGCCATGGGGAGGAGAATTATGGTTCGAGCTCTCGGACCTGCAATATCTTCCTTTGTCATGGTGACTGCTGGGTGGCGATGGTGGCGGTGGGTTAGCCTTCTTGGTGATCCCTCCCTGCGAGTCCTCCTGCCTATCACGGTTTCTTGTCGGACACGGTGCTTCCTTGTGGGATCTGCTCATGTGTCCTTTGTTGTCACTACGCTCTCCATCATTCCGGGGTTGTTCGCCTGGTCGCGTATAATGATACCAACCAAGGGGTGCCTGGGAGGTGGCATGCTTGTCGGTGGCGTGGATGTGGTTCCTCATGATGCCGGGACCGCGGGGGTGGAAATGAGCGACGAGGGTGAGCCTTGTCTCTGTTGCCGGAGGATACTAGGATGGCATCAGTTTTGTTGTGCCCATCCCTCTACCTTCGTTCCGTGGAGCCCGCGTGGGATCCTTCATCACGGTGAGATCTTGTTCTATGACAGTTGTTCATGCTTGACTATTAAAGCTCCGGATTGGATTCTAGCCTCTACGAGGTTGCCTTCTCCTGCTGCGAGCAAGCCTTCGCGACAAGGTCATATACCTGATCAACTGCCAAGGTGACCTGTCCTGTTTGAGTAGTGTCTTTGCAACAACCATATCGAGGGTGGGGGTTGGCATTACTTGCTTCCCAGCTGAATCAATGTAAGGGGTAGCTTTTGCCAGATTGGACGGAGCCCACCCAAATTTGCGTCGGACGCCTTGATCTCCGACGATGTGAGCTGGGCCTTCTTCTCCTTGTGCTTTAGCAACAACTTCTTGTATTCAGCCTCCTTTGCTCTTGCCGCCTTGATCGATTGTTGTGCCTTGGCCAAATCCCTGTCTAGCTGGGCGCCCTACTCCGCAATGCACTTGGCCTCCAAAGGATCTCCGCGTGTTTGTCGTCATGCTCCGTGATGCTCCGGATATGGGAGACGGTTATTGCCTCGACGAGGAGTGGGCCTTACATCACCTTGTCTACTGGAGTGACCAAGGGGTTGCCAGTTGCTGATGTGGATGGCGGTGGCGGTAGGTTTGTTGTGTTCACAGCATTGGGCACAATAGTGAGTTCCTGTGGCTGCTGCGGGGGAATAGCCGGAGGCGGCATAGCCTTAGCCTGACCCGGAGGATCGACAACCTTCTTGGCCATTGTTGTCGCGGCTCCTGCTTCTGCCGCTGCTGACGGAGCTTTTCTGGCCACCTTATTCTGCTGGTCTTCTTCTATCATGTTCTCGATGGCCACCAATACCTGGCGGGAACTGACAGCCTTCTCGGCGTGCTCCTCCCTCGTGATCTCCTTATTGATCTCCCTCATAGTAGCATCGTAATCCTCCGAGTTAGTGTCAGAGCCTCCGCCATCCATTTTGATGTTGGCGTAAAGTGTGTCAAGAACTGAGTCGGAGTAGGCTTCGGTGTTTTCGATGGCGGAGCTAGCGGGGGAAGGTGCTGGGCCATTGTTGTTGTTGCCTCCTCCGGTTGCATCGGTGATGCTGGACTCAGCTTTTTTGTTGGCATCAACGAAACTATTAACAGTTGTGATCATCTCATTGAGGGTAAGCAAGCTGCCAGCATGTCGCGTCCTAAGCGTATGCTGGAGGAGCATTTTTGGCGTGAGCCCATCCACAAAGTGGTAGACAAGTTCGACAGTGTGGTCACCATCTAGGGTTTCCCTCACCCTTAACCATCTAGCGAGGTATACCCAAGAGGGATTCTCCATCCCTCTTAACACATCAATCCAGATCGAAGATGGTGACGACGCCGACAAAGTGTGACCTCCACTTCGCTGACACTCGGGGAAGCCAAGCGGATTTGCAGGGTCCTTCAACCGTTATATCCTTCATAGGGGCGGTTTGGGTGGGCCTTGGATTTTTCTGATCTGAACTGGCAAACTCTGAAGAGAGATCTAGGCCAGATCCTTTCACGAATGTATCCTGCCCAGAGGCGGTCCGTGCGGGTCTTGACGATTTTCCAACTTGTTGGGACCTAGGACCTTAGTCGATTTCGCCGATGAAGATGTAGATGTCCCCGAATAGGAGTGGGTGGGGTTCGTCTTTGCTGGGATCTAGAACACATCCGGAGGGATGATCCAAAAGTTGTCGGAGAAGAGAACGCGCCCAATGGATACGGTGTCACCAATTCCCATGAAGATATTGGACCTCGCCTGGTATAGAGCTCGAAGCGCCTCTTGCCCCACGGTGGGCGCCAACTGTCGTGGTATTGCCGACGAGTACGCCATGGAGGGTTCCTCACAGAGCGTATTTTTAGAGAGGTGGGAGGAGGCGGTGAGTTGATGGGTACGAGGTAACACAACTTACCTAGGTTCAAGTCCCGCGACAGTGGCAGAACTCTACTCCTACTATAAATCACTATAATGGCAATAGGCCGAGTTAGAGGGATTGGTTAGCTGTGCGAGGTGTTATGAATCGTGCCCTAAAGGTTCCCACGGGTCCTGCTTATAAAGGTGCCAGAACCTAGGGTTACTGGGAAAAGACCTTGTCTAACAGGTTATAGAGTGCTACACTAATACTAACTAGTCTTCGTGTCTTGTACACCAAGGCTCCGCATAGGTCGGTGACTGCGACGTAGCCTTCCTTTACCCAGCATGGGCCTCCCTTATGGATCCGTCTAACTGGTCCGCCCAGCAGGCCGTGGGACATGTTACCAACTATGGGCCACCCGGGTTAGCCAGATTAGAGACATGCAATGGTGATACCCATTTAGCATATCCCCAACATTAGCTGCATGATGGAAGAGAATATCTCCATTAGCGAGCATGTACTCAAAATGTATGGGTACGCTAATAATCTCATATCTCTAGGAAGAACAATTCCTAATGGGATACAATTCATCGGGTTGTCTCTACCACCAGGCTACAAGGGATATGTGATGAACTACAACATGTAGGGCATGCGGAAGTCTCTCCCCGATCTTCTCTCAGTGAGTAAGACTGCTGTAGTGGAGATTAATAAGGAACATCAAGTGTTGATGGTCAACAAGAGCATGAATTTCAAGAATGGCAAGAAGGATAAGTCCAAGGGTAAAAACAAGAAGGACAACAAATTTATTGCCGGTTCTGAGAAGAAACCCAAGACTGCTCCTAAGCCTGATACTGAGTGCTTTTACTTCAAGGGAGTCGAGCACTGGAAGCGTAATTGCCCAAAGTATCAGGCGAATAAGAAGAATGGGAAGGTTAACAAAGGTATATATGATATACATGTTATTAATGTGTACCTTACTAGTATTCGCAATAGCACCTGGGTATTTGATACTGGTTTGGTTACTCACATAGGTAACTCAAAACAGGGGCTAAGGAATAAGCGGAAGGTTGCGAGGGGTAAGGTCACGATGTGCGTCAGCAATGGATCAAAGGTTGATGTGATCCCCATCTAAACCTGAATAAATGTTATTTGGTTCCTGTGTTAAGCATGAACATTATTTCCAGATCTTTTTTAGTACAAGACGATTATTCATTCAAGTCTGAGAACAATGGTTCTTCAATATATATGAATAATATCTTTTATGGTCATGCGTCTGAGAAGAATGGTTTATTTCTTTCGGATCTTGATAGTAATGAAACACATATTCATAATGTGAATGCCAAAAGGATTAAGTTAAATGATGACATTGCCATATAGATGTGGCACTTCCGTTTAGGTCATATTGGTGTTAAACGCATGGAGAAACTTCATTCAGATGGACTTCTAGAATCAGTTGACTATGAATCATTTGAGAGATGTAAGCCATGCCTTATGGGCAAGATGACTAGAACGCCATTTTTCAGTTTAATGGAATGGGCGACATACTTATTAGAATTCATACATACCGATGTGTTTGGACCAATGAGTGTGCCGACGCGTGGTGGATATCGTTATTTCATTACTTTCACTAATGACTTAAGTAGATATGGGTATATTTACTTAATGCAACCCAAGTCTAAATCCTTTGTAAAGTTCAAAGATTTTTAGAGTGAAGTAGAAAATCATCATAAGAGAAAGATTAAATTTCTACGATCTGATCGTGGAGGAGAATATTTAAGTTACGAGTTTGGCACACATATGAGATAATGTGGAATAGTTTCACAACTCACTCCCGCTAGAACACGACCAACACAATGTTGTATCTGAGAATCGTAACCGTACTCTATTGGATATAGTTTTTTCTATGTTGTATCTTACCGATGTGCCACTATCTTTTTGGGGTTATGAATTAGAAACAACATCATTCGCAAGTTTCAATAAATCAGCATAAAGTTAGTCAAGTGGGCGGAGTTTACTAGGAAGCTTGAATAATCATAAAACTTGGGAACCATAAGTTAAGCACTGTCCGCTATGTCTTTAACCCAGTCTTGTGGCATTCAGAGCCATATTCTTCAGACTTCCTTTATAGAAAAGACTTACTTGTCATCACTTGGAAATTTGAAAACTGTTTTCTTGATAGTTGGAAACTCCCACTAGCGGTACGGGTGGAAACCCAAGAATGAATGTTCATACACCATAGAACAATACTACGAAGCAGTCAAAGCAGTTTTTTTATTTTCAAAGCTGTCAAAACACAAGTTTCTCATTTTCAAGGCAAGTAATACACATAAGAGGACACCACGGGAAATTATTTAGTTTTTTTTATTCAAATGTTTTCAAAATGGGATGAAATTATTCATCGCGCAGATTCTTAGCAAAAAGTTAGTTGCATTCTTTAGAACTCTCGGTGGCACTTCATGTATTTATATCGTGTGTACCTTCATATGACATTTGGAAAATTCAAAAGCAATCTACCACACTTACTTTATTTCAAATCTGACCTAATTTCTTTAAATCGACATAAAGTCATTTATGTAGGCGTAGTTAGCTAGGGAAGCTTGAAATGTGCTAAGACTGCTTGAGAATTGTAAGAAAACATGGTCCATTTTTCTGAAAACCGGGTGATGGCACTTTGTTTTTTTTGACTAGAGTATGTCCCAAGGGAGAAAAATGCCTTGAGATCCTTGGAGGCGGTTTCGATTAGTGACCATGTCAAGTTGGTGCCTATTTAGAGCCTGTCTTTACTCTAATCGGCTGAGAGAGAGGTAGTAGGCTATATATATGTATCATACTTAGTTGATCGATCGACACAATCACGCATCCTATAGAGCTAGGTGGTGTGTTTTGTCCACTTCTATTTTTTTGATGAATCTATATTATTTATGTAAGCACAATGCTCACAATTCATATGAGTAACATACAATGCAATTAATGCTCACATTGAGATTAGTAACATACGATGCTCACAATTCCCTTCCTTGTTAATGGTATTTTTTGGTCTAGAACAACCCTGACAACTAGTTTGCACATTTCAAAACCAAGACATGGCGATTATAACAGAAACTAGGAGAACAATGGAACCAAAGGCATACTATAGACACATTTCATTCCGGAGAGCACACTTTTTGATCTTATTCATCTTCATCCTAGTTTTTTGCCTAATTTCTTTCTTCTGGATGTTGTGTCCATCGGTGATATCAGTCAACACCAACTCTACTTCTCCCTTATCTCCAACAACTCTTTCCATTTTTTCCTCTAGGCTTTTCATTAGTTCATTCATCTTCCGAATTGTCTTTTGAGCTAGCCTTAGCTTGTCTTTGGTCTTCCGCAATTCCTCATCAGTCTTCCTCTTCTCCTCCCTTGCACAGTTTAATTCTTCTAGGAGAATGATTTTTGCTTGTAGGCAATGTTGAAAATCGACACATCGATCCCAAATACATCACTCACAAACTAATTCCTAGGAAAAAATGAAAAGCGATTCAAGACTAAATGTATTAGAGAGACGATATCTATCATATCAATACCTCATCTGTCAAGGAGGAGTAATTCACTTCAGTGACAACAAGCTCACTTTCGTCCCTCGTCATAACATCCACATGTACGCCGGCAGTGGTGATTTGATGCCCAGGATGCCTTGTGGTGGTGATATTGAGGTGTTGTGGAGCTAGATCTAAACCGCGAAGGGCGGAAGGCGGCAGGCGAACGGTGACATGGCGGGTGCAGGCAGCCGGCGACGGGGATGGGTGGGTGCAGTCGTCGGCAACTACGGGGGTGGGTGGGGGCAGCCGGCTGTAGTTCGGATCAAAGAGTGAGTAGAGCTAGGCATATAATAGAGATTTTGGAATGTCTAGACAAAAATCGGATGGTCCGAAAATCAGGTGTTTTCGATATCCTTCATTTTGAATCTATTAAGTTGTTTCTACAAAAATGAATGTAAAATTCATATTTTCTTACTCATGATTATTAATTTGTCTTATTTTGCAGATGCTCTGTGGCTGGATGTACCTCGGGACTCGTGTGGCCAATGTGTATTTCGCTGTTTTTGAGAGTAGCTCAAAAGAATGTGGTTTCCACAAAGGACCCATGTGTAATTTTCCCGTGTTGTCACTTTAAAAACACCAAGAGCTTTAAAAACAATACACAAATCCAAACACATTTGATCTGAAGGGTATTTGTGGCGGGGTACAATTGTTGGATCCACCACGGAGTATAAGAACGACACAATTCAGATGAGGAGGGTGATGCATATGGGGAGTATATCAGTAGTGTAGAGGATGCAGTTATGCATGATAATGAGGCTACCACCATAATTCCATTAATTGATTACAAGGATAGTCATAGGAACCACGTGCACCATACATCACCTAAATAGAACACAACACCTGATCCAATACCTCTAGTACATCAACAAGACAATATGACTCAGATATTGCAGGAGTTCAAAGATAACTATGAGTATCAGCAGATGTACGAAAAATATGTTTTCATCATCGAATACTCCAAGAAACCAATGTAGCACGGGTGTAAGCCACACTAGACAAAGCTAGCTAATGTGCTTGAACTTCTTCATATGAAGCAACAGTTCAGATGGTCAGATAGGAGTATAACCAAGTTGTTAACATTCTTACAGGAGGTTCTTCCCAAAGAAAACCACATGCCAGATAGTTTTTACAAAGCTAAGATGATTTTGTGTCCATTGGGAATGGAAGTCAGGAGAACATATACATGTAAAAATGATTGTATATTGTACCGTGGTGATGACTACAAGGATTTGCATGAATGCCCGGTGTGCAAATTTCGAAGGTTCAAAGTTCTGAAGGGTGTGGCATCTACTGATATGATAGATGACAATGTGGCTGACATGGATATAGATGATCAGGCAAGGAAGAAGAAAAAACGGCCGACAGGGAAGGACATCCCGGTAAAAGTGTGTTGGTACCTAACTTTTACTGCTCGTCTGAAACACTTGATTGCAAACCCGGATAGTGAAAAATGATGCGTTGGCACGTAGAGGAGAAAATTAAGGACGACATGCTAAGACACCCTCCCAACTCACCGCAGTGGAGGAATGTCAATAGGTTAAAGCCTTCGTAACATGGTCGTGAACGTTTCGGAGATGAACCTAGAAATGTGAGGTTTTCACTGAGCAGTGATGGAATGAACCCGTTTGGCAAATTTAGTAGCACCCACAGTACCTGACCTATGAATCTCACATGGTTGTGCATGAAGCCAAGGTATATTATGCTCGTAGTGCTAATCCAGGGCCTAATCAACCTGGTAATGACATTGATGCATACCTTGCTCCTTTGGTGGAAGATTTGAAACTTCTTTATATTAAAGGAGTATGAATGTATGATGCACATATGAAGGAAAACTTTAACCTGAGATGCATGTTGTTCATAACTATCACATCCCAAAATTTTCCTAATTTTAGAATGTGAATTACATAAAATAAGTTTGGTTGATTGTTTGACTTTGTTGGAAATTCTCAAAGAAAAGAAACCTTTTGAATTGGAAAGAACTCACTCCATTATGACCTAAGTAGCCATAGGCAAAAAGGCGTGGATTGAGTTTAGTTTTAGTATATGTATGAGTGTTTGCAAAAATAAAAACCATGAAGCATTCATAAGCATTGCATTACATCCATGCAAAGTTCTCAAAAATTGAATGCAAATCCGATAGTTGAATTCCCTAAATGTTCCTATAAGGAATATATAGAGATTTATGAAGCCACCATCTTCAAACTAGTTAAAATGTTAAAAATATGATTCTATATTAACCTACTGAATTTTACAAAAAATTAGAAACAAGAATCATGTCATTTGAAGTTCGTATGCAAAAGATATAAAGAAAATATCAAAATAGAAAAAGAAAAAAATGAAATGGGCCAAGCGGCCGGCCCACTCAGCCGGCGGACCGGACCAGCCAGCCAGGCGCACGGCAGGATCAATCCCACCTCCGCTTTAAAAATCGTGCGAAATTTCCTCTTTCGAACATATCTCTATTCAAACATCTATATCTTTTAATCTACAACCCCGAATTGACTTCTGGTTGTTTTTACTTGTTCCCTACTCCAGAATCTATCTCCCCACCTTTCTAAACCCCTATATAATATCCCGGAGCCACAGCTATATCAATTTTACTTGTCGAAATCCCGAATCTACACCTTTCCGAATCATATTCCGCTTCTAAACCTATCTAAACCTCGTCGGATGCCTTCGGCTCCAACATTAAAGTTATAGATCTCATTGAAATCTTTCAATCCCGACAAACCTCACCTCTTTTCATCTGCCATAGCCGGAGAATTTCGCAACGCAATATTTCAGATCTGATTGCGTAATTCAAAGTTTTTCTCGCGCTCGTTTCTTCAAATCCAAATTCCTTTGGTGAAAAGGTAGATCCAATGATTATCCACAACTTTAATGTTGGAAGTTTTTTGATTTGATCTACGGATTTGTCTCTCTAACACATATCTTTTTTAACCTTTTTAGGCAAAATCGAGCCGATTTGGAGCTAGCTTCTTTCCTATCCACTGGATCTCATCCCGATGGTCCAGATTCAATCGTCCCGGTCAACTGCCTCGTCCACGTCTTTACCAGGTCAGCGTCTAGTCCTAGTCAGCATGCACGGTCAACCTATCCAGTCAGCGAAATATTTCGTTCGGATTTAAAATTGCAGACTATAGATCTAACTTGTAAAATCCATAAGAAATTCATACTATATCCAAAAATTGCATCTAATATATAAAATGAAAGATAATTTAAAGTAGTTTATTAATATTGGATTAGATCTAACATTCGTGCTACACTTAACTGGTAATTATTTAAATAGTTTTAATGGCCTTTTAGAGTAATAATATCATAGTAAATTATTCATAACTCCGAAAAATATAAACAATATTTCCCTAGATTCACAATTTTGTATAGATTCTATATCTGGCCTTAGATTTATATTTGATCGAGGGAAACTGTTTAATTAGTTTAAACTCTATTAAGTAGTGATTAAATCATAAAACAATATCTACAACTCCGTTTAGAGTGAATCCAATTGCTACTGGTTTGTATTAATGTCCTCTATCTAGTACACTTCAGATATAAATTTAATACGGCAATTTGTACAGAAGTTCTAACATTACTATTAAAACTCCTCTATTGATGATTAAGAATTAATAATAAATATCCTAATGCATTAAATGATTATCTACATGCATCATGAGATCTTATATAGTTTAGAGAACTAATTACAACCATTGTGACATATTTAATCATCATGCATGCATTTGATCATCATAGTTTTATTGTATTGTGCATAATTGCAATGTTTTGAGTGGTGTATTGTTGTGCTTTGTTTCAAACGTTAGATTTCGAGGAGTGCAACTACTACGATCGCAATTGCTATGATTGCGAGTATTGTGATTGCAAGTATTTTGAGTGCGACGAGTGCAAAACTTATATTTGTGAGATTATCTAATCGACATCTACAACAAAGGCAAGTGGTGCTATCTTGGTCATAAATGTCCTACTATTTTCTCTATGCATTGTAGATGTTTTTATAGAATTGTATGTGTAGGGATTACTATTGCTATGCTATGTCCTATATACTGTGGTAGGAATCCCTTATATATGAGCCTGCGTATGGTAGAAGTGCTTAGACTTGCTATATAGACGGGAAATGGATCACATTATGGTGAAGTAAATATTTGTCCAAACTAAAATAACATAATGTCAATGAAATACCTATGCTGAGCGGTCAGATTGTCAACGGAGTGTGAATAATGGTGGGGAATGCCGCTCGGGGTACTGAGAAGGATTGGTTCTCTTTGTTATAGTAGCTTACGTGTGCAACCATGTGCCAGTAAGAATGGGTGGCTGGTTGGACTTAGTAGGTCATGCTGAACCAAACCCAGCGTAGCCAGAGATGTAGTGAATGGTAGGTTGGGACCGATGCGAAGTGGGGTTTGGGGATCTACTTCCCGAACCGTCTCTTCTTGGACTTCTCCCTATCATTACATAATATGAGTGTGGTGATACGAGCTGGGTTGGCCAGGTCACATAGATAAAGTGTACAAACCCCTGCAGGGTGTAAAACCTAAGTGCTTAGCCGTGTCCCCGGTTACGGATGATTGAGTTGCTTGCTATCGAGGCTATAAAATATTCTCACTCATCCTTATTTCTTGATTACTAAAACTTGATGGGTGAACTTAATGGGTTGTTGTGATCAAACTTGTTTCAAAATTAGAGTAAAACTGTTTAAGAAAATACAAGCTAGCCAAAGCTCCACTTAGCCAAATAAGCATGTAGTTGTTAGGTTTGTTGTTAACCACTTTAGCCTATTTTTCATACATTCAATGTATTGACCATTCGTGGCTGCAAAGTTTCATGTTGCATGTTATTCTATTTTCTGAGTGATCGTTCATAGGTCGCGAGACTCCACTCAACAATTGTTCGTTTGTGGCACATTTGAAGGATTGAGATCTACATTGTATTGTTTCCGCTGTAATATAATGTAAATTATGGATAATATTCGTTATATTTATGATGCACAGTATATTTGGTATCATTTTGTATTGTGTGTGCTAGTGAACGGATCCAGGGATTAGCACTATACATAAGAACTTAGCCTTATCATGCGAGAGTGTTACAAGATGGTATCAGAGTTGTGTGTTGACTGTAGGATCGTGACCTACAAATGGAATAGGAAAGCTCATATGAATTATAGAATCTATTCTACCTTCTTCTCTTCATACACTTCTTTATAGTATCCTCTTATCACTTCAATTCTCATACTTCTACTATTAGAAGTAGTGTAACACAAATATCCCTATCCCTAAATTATACTTGGCCTATGAGTAAAAGAACAAATAAGATGATAAAATAAATATCTCACCAAGTTTGAGTAGATATAGACAACCATGTTCATCTCTTTAGGTGATCATCGCTATCGTGTTAGAATATTGATCTTACCAACTTATGTGGTATGACAATAATAGTTTGCTTGCTTGTTTGTTTTGATACCTTGTTTTGGATATGGCATTTTTGAAACTCCAAAGTTCAAGGACTTTCGAGAGGTTTTATAACACGTTAATGGAAGTAAAAGCTTAAAATTCGTGAGTTGTTTAGTTGTAGTTTTCTGCCTGACATGTTTCACCGAGCGTTTTATAGTTCCTTACCGGTAAGTCGGATTGATCTCATATTTTAGGATCTGGAGCGCAATTACATGTACCATATTCACAAAAATTGGATAAAATTCCTGATGAGTTTAAGTCGGTCAGAAAAGTTCGTGAAACCTACTGTTCTGTTTTGATAGAATCTGTCTTTCATCTTAGTTGATGTTCTACTTAATCCTTATGTTGCTTCCAAAGTTTATAAACTATTTTGTGGATGATAATCACTATATTAAAAGACTATAGCTAAACATTGTGATTCATGTATGATTGTGTCCTAATTGTGTGTGCTTGTTGTTTAGCTTGATTGTGTGTTATATGAACTTGTTTGTATGGGTGACTATAGTTCGTTTTCTCTAGGATCTATTCTTTCCTAAATGATGTGTTGAAGACATGTAGAAGGATTAAGTGGAAGGTTATAAAACATAATACATCTATGACGGAGGATAGACGTCCATCTAATGCAACAAAAAGGATATAGAAGTATGAAGTATTGCAAAGGATGTTATGTAGTAGATTGCACAACCTCAATGTTTTGGAGAATCCATAGCTTACTTTTTGTAGTAGATTTGTGGATTGAATACATGGGAGTATACATAGAGAATTCATGGAAACATCTACAAAGAAAGTGAGGACGCCCGAGTGATAAGTTGTGTGATTCACCTATCCACAAGGAGGGTAATAATTTGGGTACAAGATGGATTGATCACCATTGCTACTACTCTTATTATTTGCACTAGTATTGTTGGTTTGTGAATCTCGAGTGCCTTTTAAAGCTTAGCAAAGAGCCAACGTTGAGCCTAAACCTTAGAATGGTATGACTCTGAACCATTACAAAAGCATTAGCTGCTAAGCGTGGGAATGTACGGTAAGGATGAATCTCAACCGTGTATAATGGGTATCATGAAGCAAACGTTCCCTATTTGCCTACCATGAGAGTTTCGCTAGTTTAAGTAGTGTTAGCCTAGAATCTACAAATCATGGAGTTTACAAAATCTAGGGACATTGTACCAATAAATCTCCAAGGGAGAATCAATAGAAGACAAGTGAATTATTAAGAAACAATATAGTTAATTTTTTATTTTAAGGGTGGTAGCGCCATAGTGGACCTTAACCCATATTTCTTTCTAGCCTTCTCAAATATCGGGACGAGATTTCCTTTAAGGGTGGTAGTCTTTCACATCCCAAATTTTTCCTAATTTTAGAATGTGAATTAGATAAAATAAGTTTGGTTGATTGTTTTACTTTGTTGAAAATTCTCAAGGAAAAGAAACCTTTTGAATTGGAAAGAACTCACTCCATTATGACCTAAGTAGCCATAGAGAAAAATACGTGGATTGAGTTTAGTTTTAGCATATGTATGAATTTTTGCAAAAATAAAAATCATGAAGCATTCATAAGCATTGCATTACATCCATGCAAAGTTCTCAAAAATTGTATCCAAATCCTAATATTTGAAGCCGATAGTGAAATTGCCTAAATGTTCCTATAAGGAATATATAGAGATTTATGAAGCCACCATCCTCAAACTAGTTAAAATGTTGTAAAGATGATTCTATAACAATCTACTAAAATTTAGAAAAATTTAGAAACAAGAATCATGCCATTTGAAGTTCGGATGCAAAAGATATAAATAAAATAGAAAATAGAAAAATAAAAAGAAAAAGAAAAAAACGAAATGGGCCAACCAGCCGGCCCACTCCGCCGCGAACCGAACCAGCCAGCGAGGCGCACGGGAGGATCGATCCCACCTCAGCTTAAAAAATTGTGCGAAATTTCCTCTTTCAAACATATCTCTATTCAAACATCTATATCTTTTAATATACAACTCCGAATTGACTTCCTTTTATTTTTTACTTGTTCCCTACTCCAAAATCTATCTCCCCAACATCCTAAACCCCTATATAATATCCCGAAGCCATAGCTATATCAATTTTACTTGTCGAAATCCCGAATCTACACTTTTTCGAATCATATTCCGCTTCTAAACCTATCTAAACCTCGTTGGATGCCTTCGACTCAAACATAAAAGCTATAGATCTCGTCGAAATCTTTCAATCCCGACAAACCTCACCTCTTTCCAACCACCACAGCTAGAGAATTTTGCAATGCAATATTTCAGATCTGATGGCGTAATTCTATGTTTTCTCGCGCTTGTTTCTTCAAATCCAAATTCCTTTGGTGAAAAGGTAGATACAATGATTCTCCAAACCCTTAATGTTGGAAGTTTTTCGATTTGATCTAAAGATTTGTCTCTCTAACAGATCTGTTTCTAACCTTTTTTGAGGCAAAATCGAGCAGATTTGGAGCCAACTTCTTTCCTATCCGCTGGATCTCATCCCGACGGTCCAGATGCAATCATCCCGATCAGCTGCTTCGTCACCACCATGTCGTTTCCAGGTCAGCTTCTAGTCCCAGTCAGCATGCACGGTCAACCTGTCCAGTCAGCGGAATATTTTCTGGAATATTCCGTTCGGATTTAAAATTGCAGATTATAGATCTAACTTGTAAAATCTATAAGAAATTTATACTATGTTCAAAAATTGCATATAATATGTCAAATTGAAGATAATTTCATGTAGTTTATTAATATCTGATTAGATCTAACTTTGGCGCTACAGTTAACTTGTAATAAATTAAATAGTTTTAATAGCCTTTTGGAGTAATAAATTCATAGTAAATTATTCATAACTCCGAAAAATATAAATAATATGTCCCTGGATTCACAATTCTGTGTAGATTCTAGATATGTCCTTAGATTTATTTTTGGTCGACGGAAACTGTTTAAATATTTCAAACTCTATTAAGTAGTGATTAAATCATAAAACAATATCTACAACTCCATTTAGAGTGAATACAATTGCTACTGGTTTCTATTAATGTCCTATATTCAGTACACTTCATATTTAAATTTAACACGGAAATTTGTACAGAAGTTCCAACATTACTATTAAAAATACTCTATTAATGATTAAGAATTAATAATAAAATACCCTAATGCATTAAATGATTCTCTACATGCATCGTGAGATCTTGTATTATTTAGAGAACTAATTACAACCATTGTGACATATTAAATCATCATGCATGCATTTCATCATCATAGTTCTATTGTATTGTACATAATTGCAATGTTTTGAATGGTGTATTGTTGTGCTTTGTTTCAAACATTAGATTTCGAGGAGTGCAACTACTATGATCGCAATTGCTATGATTGCAAGCATTGTGATTGCAAGTATTTTGAGTGTGATGAGTGAAACAATTATATTTGTGAGGATTATCTAATCGACTACATCTACAACAAAGGCAAGTGGTGCTATCTTGGTCATAAATGTCCTACTATTTTCTCTATGCATTGTAGATGTTTTTATAGAATTGCATGTGTAGGGATTACTATTGCTATGCTATGTCCTATATATATTGTGGTAGGAATTCCTTATAGATGAGCCTCCGTATGGTAGAAATGCTTATACTTGCTGTATAGACGGGAAAAGGATCACATTATGGTGAAGTAAATATTTGTCCAAAGTAAAACAACATAATGTTAATTAACTACCTGGGCGGAGTGGTCAGATTGTCAAAGGAGTGTGAATAATGGTGGGGAATGCCACCCAGCGTACTAACAAGGATTGGTTCTCTTTGTTATAGTAGCTTACGTGTGCAACCATGTGCCAGTAAGAATGGGTGACTGGTTGGACTTAGTAGGTCGTGCTGACCTGAACCCAGCGTAGCCAGCGATGTAGTGAATGGTAGGTTGGGACCGGTGCGCAGTGGGATTTGGGGAGCTACTTCCTGAACCGTCTCTTTTTGGACTTCTCCCTATCATCACACAATATGAGCGTGGTGGTACGAGCTGGGTTAGCCAGGTCACATGGGTAAAGTGTACAAACCCCTGCAGGGTGTAAAAACTAAGTGCTTAGCCGTGTCCCCGGTTACGGAGGATTGAGTTGCTTGATATCGAGGCTATGCCATATTCTCACTCATCCTTATTTTTTGATTACTAAAACTTGATGGGTGAACTTAATAGGTTGTTGTGATCAATCTTGATTCAAAAGTAGGGTAAAACTGTTTAAGAAAATGCAAGCTAGCCAAAGCTCCACTTAGCCAAATAAGCATGTAGTTGTTAGGTTTGTTGTTAACCACTTTAGCCTACTTGCCATACATTCAATGTATTGACCATTCGTGGCTGCAACGTTTGATGTTGCAGGTTATTCTATTTCTGAGTGATCGTTCATAGGTCACGAGACTCCACTCAACAATTGTTCGCCTGTGGCACATTTGAAGGATGGAGATCTACCTTGTATTGTTTCCGCTGTAATATAATGTAAATTCTGGAACATATTCGTTATATTTATGATGCACAGTTATATTTGGTATCATTTTGTATTGTGTGTGCTAGTGAACCGATCCAGGGATTAGCACTATACACAAGAACTTAGCCTTATCAGGCGAGGGTGTTACAATAACCATCAATGATTATCTAGCATATGGGAACTACTCTAGCCAATCTATTAAAGGGACCAATGCGTGTGTCCAGTACCTAGACAAAATAGCAAGTTATTATTGAGTGAGTGTAACAAATTGGTGTACATGCGGACTAAGAGGTTTTTGCCAAAGTTTCATTAATATCGGAACATGGCTAAAAAGTTTCATAACACTTATGAGAAAGATTTGTCTCCTGCAATTTTAAAATGCAGCCAAATATATGCTCATCTTAAACAATTGAAAATTGTGCATGGAAAAGGATTAAAATGAAGGTGCAGACATAGAGGAAAAGGCAAAGGAAACGAGAAACAAGAAGAAATAGCTACAGATGATCAGCCTCTCAAAAATAAACCGGTCTAGAAGAGGAGATCAATAATTTGGGACTTACCTTACTAGGAGCATCTAAACGTTCTGCATTCCATCAATGTTTTGCATGTTGATAAGAATGTGTGTGAAAGCACAGCAGGACATTGCTGAACATGAAGGACAAAATAAAAGATAGTCCAAAGGCATGAGTTGAAGCTATGAAACTCAAAGGGAACAAATTAAAAGTACACCTGAGGTTGATGCTCCAGGAAATCCAGCCAAAGTGACTTATGTCTGCGACAAAAAAGAGTCAAAATGAATGTGTGCTTGTCTATATGGAACTTGTCTCCCAACAGGCTACGGTGCCAACATGAAGTTGATTGTTTCAAAGACAGAGAATAAACTAATGGAAATGAAGTCTCATGATTTCCATATTTTGATGACATAGACGCTCTCTATCGCGATAAGGATTGTTTTGACATCACATGTTCGAGAAACTATATATAAATTGTGTAATATTTTTACCACAATTTCTCAAAATCTGATTGGTCCTAGTAAGTTAGAACAGCTACAAAAGGATGTGTTGGAAACTTTGTGTAATTTGGAGATGATATTCCCTTAGTCTTTCTTCTATATCATTTTGCACCTCATTGTTCACCTTGTGCACAAGATAAAAATGTGTGGTCCCATATATCTACGCCGTTGGAATGCTTCATTGGAATTCTTAAGCACTATGTTAGGAATCCAGAATGTCCAAAGGGAAGCATCATCGAGGGCCATGTAACCGAAGAAGTCATCTAGTTCTTCCTTGATTACATGGCACGCCTTGACCCGGTAGGCGTGCCAAGGTCTATCCATGAGGGGATTCTTACTGGTGTTGGAATGAGTGGAAAAGTAAAGACCAGGTCGAGTAACACTAAATACAGTTAGGCACATTATTCTTTCTTGAGCCACATAGAAGATATCACTATGTACATGGAAGAACACCGTCGCATTCTACAAGAACTGCATCCCCATCGATGTTGAGTCGAGAAATTCCACACCGAGCAGTTCTACACCTGGTTCATTGAACAACTACATGATGTTGGAGGAGAAGATCCCAAAGTTTCTACTCTATCTAGAAGCCCTACATGGGAGGTCAGACAATTTTAGGTGTACAAAATCAACGGGTACACATTTGCTACGAAGGAAAAACATAGCACAACAACTATGCAAAATAGTGGGGTATGTGTAGAAGCAATTGAAGAGATTGAATCAAATGTAGATGCTAAAAGGATCTACTACGGATACATAGAACAAATTTGGGAGCTTGACTATCTGGATTTGAAATTTCTATTATTTCATTATCATTGGGTTCATAAGAATCAAGTGAATCTGAATGACAATGGACATACTACCATGAACCTCGATTATGTTGCTTACAGGAACGACCCATTCATACCAGCTTACCTAGTTCATCGCGTATTTTACATCAATGACTCAAGAAATTTGAAGAGACATGTAGTTCTCCCATAAAAAAAGATAGTCATCGTTGTGGACGGAGTGATCTCTGAGGAAGAATATAACAAAATTGATGATATTCCTGGCCCTTTGATGGCTCCAATTTTTTCCATCTTCCACTGTGTTAAAACATTGTTTTTGGTAAAGCAATTGCCAAAGAAACTCTCAAATCTTGACACATGACTTATAATTGCAAAGATATGCAAATCCCTTCTTTGATTTATGTTGTGCAGGAAATCACAGCTTTTAAAGCGAAATAAGAGTCATAATGAAGGATTTTGAGGAAGTATACACGGCCAAGTAATTGGAGAAGCGTTCCAGGGCGACTACAAGCTTAACAACCACTGGTATGGGCGTGGTCCGCCCATACCGCCCGCCCATACCATGTGGCTAGAGCTTCGTCTCTCAAACCCTACAACTTTCGTGAAGACGCCTATATATTTCGAGGCTCCAGCCGCCGGCCAAAGAGCCACCATTCTCATATTGTATTGCAACACCACCAAAGGAGATCCACACCATCCTTCATCCATTGTTTATCATTGCCACCATCCATCCATCCACTAGACATATCCATTGCTTTGTACTTTAGATATCCTTGTAGTTTCGCGGGAATTATAAGAATATTTGATTTCAATGTAAGTATTTGCATGATGTTTTCTATCTTTGATCTATTTGTTATGAGTGAGTAGTCCTCACGGGCTGCGAGTTGGGGAGAAACCACGCATCAATTATGTGCATGTAGATCCTAGGAGAATTGTATTTTGTTTGAGATTGTGATTTTTATCTTTTGTTTCCTCGTCTCGTGTCTCGATCTGTGGACTTGTAGGTACCCAAGATCCCATAGATTGATAAAGGCTTGAGATGAGATACTTGGCTAGCAGCGATCTCATAGGAACCTTAGTGACAGAAAGGGTAGTACGGTCTTCGCTTAGCGCCCCATTCGGGATCAACAACAACATCACCACTTAAAGCTTTGAACTATATTTTGAAGTTAATAATCATTTGTAACCCGTGGCTCCGGTGTCCTCTCGTTTGGATTAAAAGTCTATTACTATGCCCGCTGTATCACGGGGGCTCTAGAATATTAGGATGTGTTACCCACAAGAGATTATCTCGATACAAACATTATACATGACTATGCTTATTATTATCTTTTATCCCATTTGATCTGCAGCTGTAGGTGGATCTTCAACCCTGGCCTATCTCCATCCATTGATTCAACCCCGTTATAAAGTAAACTAGATTGGTCCGGTCAACTAAGGTAAAACGAACAAACAATGTCTTGTAGACATGTACTTTTTATTACCTTTTAGCAGTGCTTTACGAGGTTCGATTAAACCGAGGTCTTCTAGGAAAAAAGATATTATACTACATCCGTGAATCCGGAATGAAGTCACCGCAGCGTTAACGACCAGTAGTACAGGCACGCACGACCGTACTGCACGCTCGTACCGAGTGCACCGCCTGGGAGCAGTTATTACCCCATGGTAAGTCACCCGGTACGGGCGGGCTCTGACCGTACCGCCCACCCGTACCAAGTATGCGGACACCATAAGAACCCCAAGGAGGTAACCTAAAAATCCCCAAATCAATTTTTCTGTTTCTTCTTCCTCCAAACTTCAAACCACCTCCATTGGATCTTCAAATTTTCTCAATATTTCTTCGATTCTTCGCACTCACTCGATCTAACCTCTGATCCCCAACTTATTTGTGCAAAAGCTTCACTCAATCATTCATCATTGTCAATCTAGACATAGGTCTTGTTCTTGATTCAATCTTGATATTAAGTATGCCTAGCATTGTTTTTAGAGGAGTTTCTTTTGTAGTTAGTGTAGAGAATCACTTATGATATGTTTCTATGGGACCAAAAAAAATATTAGCAATCTTTATTTACTTTGTCTTGTTTTTATTTATTAGATGAACACGAGGAGTCGTACACATGAGATGGCTACGGAATCCTCCGCACCACCCGTTGACACGTTAACCCCCGAGTCACTTGGCATCGAGTTCACCGAGGAGTTCCATCTTACATGTTTCTATCATATCAAGATTCAAGAGATCAAGTCCACAAAGTGGGCGTGCCCATATATCCTGAACCAACTTGGCATTTATGCTGATTTCGATTTACTTTGCAACAATGTAGGTTTGTACAATTTTTTCTTTCAGGATGTTGCGACATATCGCTGCTAGACGCGTGAGTTCTTCAGCACCTTGACACACATGGTGGATCCTTATGGTTGTTCCGAGGAACAAAGGCCTAGAGTTGATCGAATTAAATTCCGCCTTATGAACTACGAGTATACTTTGACACTCAGCCAATGGGCCCAATGCTTTGGGTTTACCAACAACACCACCGATGTACGCACAACTACCTTTGTTTTAGATCCTTCCCCTTCACAATATTTTAATTTGAAGAGAATTCGTAGAAACACACCAAAGGGTAACCAAATTGATCATCCTGTTATTCGATATTTATTCTAAGTGATTGCTAACACATTGCAGGCACGTGGTGAGTTTACTAGAGTTAATGAGGAGGACATGTTGGTCCTCGCAAAATCTTCCCTTATCAATTGTAACTTAACGCCAAATTTGGGTGCCCTTCTTGTGTTTTACCTTAAGTATCAGGCTCTTCAATCTCGAGGACCCATATGTGGAGGAGTTGTCACCGTTCTTGCACGCACACTTTGCATCAACCTAGGTAACATCCAACCGTTCACTGGGGGTAACTGTTTTGGTATTTCTACTCTAAGAGCACGTGGTATGATTTCTAAAAATCATTGTAGATATTTCTTCAATATACCTGGAGCGGATCACTTGGTCCCAACTCCTTTGCCTAACGGTTTATTATCTATCGAGGATGGATGTTTGCGTTATGACACGCAGGTTGAAGCTAATCTACCCCAACAAGAAATACACATGGGAGGAGGAGAAGATGAAGAAGTAGAACAAGGAGGACCCAAACAAGATGTGCAACGACCAAACTACTACACCACCTTTGAAGATATCTATGCACTCGAAGGAAATATTCAAACATGAACAACCTCTCCATCAACCTTCGAGATGCCACTGCAAGCCTCACCACCCAGTTCCATGATTGGAGCAGCCAATGGAACGTGGGAGATTATCCATCACCACCACAATGAGCAATAAAAGGGCTTGCAAAAGCCTGAGCTTGGGGATGTGTTCCATCGGCAAATTTATTTGTGTAATAACGAGGTTGTTCTCCAGCTCCTTGGGAGCTTTGAAACACTCGTGTTAGCTTGTTCCAACAATTTTCTTTTTTCCTTCTCTTTTTAATTTGCTTTAATTTTAGTTTATTTGTTTTCCTTTGTTTTTATTCTCTTTAACCCTTGCCTGGTCGCAAGTTCTTTTATATTCTTTAATCCCTATCCTCAAAAATACAAAAAGATTTTTCTGTTTATCTTTTTTTTTGTAAACATGGATTCATACTTTGCCTCTTTGCTTTAGTATCATTTCAAGGTGTTTGAGTTTTGAAGGAACAAATCCCTATAAGGAAGAGGATGATGAAATTACTTATGAGAGGTATGTCCTATGTCTCCCACTTATGAAGTTTGAATTGTTTATCTTAGTTGGTTGATTTGCTAAGATGCCATGCTAGTGGGAAGTATTTAATATGGTTAGAGTAAGGCTTTTTATTGGTATGATGATTAGTTGTTGAAGTTCTTGCTCTAGTTCTTTTAGTTAACCGAGTCTTTCCTTGTCAATAATTATGCCAAACAAGTCAATAAGAAAAAGTCTGAAATTTACGACTTGTTTGATGAATGATTGTCTTGAGAGTAAACACTTGATGATACTTAACCCCATAAATATTTTGATAGTCTCCACGACACTCATGAAAGGAGTTGTTTGATTTAAATAAAGTCTAGTCGTAATGGTGATGCATGCCAAGGCTAATCTTATGGGTAAAATTGCAGTACTATCTCCAAAAAAAGAGAAAGAGAAAGAAGTGAGACAACTTTGTTCTATGTCTCTAATGCACACCTTTGGGATGCCAACAACTCCGCTTGCTTTTGAATGATCTATGGTATAACCTCGGATTTTGGCTATGAGTTGATGACATGAGTGGCATCCGTGTCAATATATGGGAAAAAGTATTGGTACTCTCAAAGGTTATGCAAACACTTGCAAAATAAACAATCAGCAATCCTTGAAAAACAAAAGAAAGAAAGAAAAAAGATATCTATGAGGATCCACATAACAAGTCCTTGGCATGGTCTCATTACTACTCTATGGATTTTTCATGAAAGACAATGATTGGATTAGAAGTGTTTTAGATAGACTTGATTTATTGATGTGGGTGTAAATATGACACTTCATTGTTATACTACTTGGGACATGAAACTCTCTTACTCAATTATGCTATTTTATACAGCTTAGTGTTCCTTGCCAAGATGAGAGTTAATTGGAGGAATTGGATTGATTGCTACACTTCTAGTTACTTATACTTAGGTTAAACTATACTTTGATTATCTTGACTTATCGAAGCTTGTATAGTATTCTTGTCATCTCTCTAACTTTGATAAGCTTCACAAATGAATGAAGT
This sequence comes from Avena eriantha, assembly GCA_910589775.1. Classification (NCBI taxonomy): domain Eukaryota; kingdom Viridiplantae; phylum Streptophyta; class Magnoliopsida; order Poales; family Poaceae; genus Avena; species Avena eriantha. Next base: position 387,604,630 of record OU342742.1, read on the forward strand.
GTTGAGCACATACAACTACCGACTATAAGTGAACTCTTATTCTCGTTGTTTCATGTTTAAATGCTGAAGTCCTTATAGTTCTTTTGGTTCTTCTTGCTCGAGGACGATCAAGGTTTGAGCTCTGGGGAAGTTGATGTCTCTGATTTTTGCCATCTTCCACTATGTTTAAACGTCATTTTTGGTCAAGCAATTGCCAAAGAAACTTTCAACTTTCCCACTAATGACTAATAATTGCAAAGATATGCAAATCCATTTTTTGATTTATGTTGTGCAGGAAATCATAGTTTTTAAAGTGAAATAAGGAGTCATGAAGGATTTTGAGGAAGTACACATGGCCAAGTAACTGGAGAAGCATTCCCGAGCATCTACAAGCTTAACGACCACCAAAGGACTTTCGTCTCATCAAACCCTATAACTTCTGTGAAGACGCCTATATATTTCGAGGCTCCAGCCGCCAGCTAGAGAGCCGCCATTCTAAAATTGCATCACAACACCACCAAAGGAGATCCACACCATTGTTCATCCATTGTTCATCAGTTCCACCATCCATCCATCGACTAGCCATAGCCATTGCTTTGTACTTTAGATCTCCTTGTGATTTGGTGACCATTGTAAGAATATTTGATTTCAATCTAAGTATTGGCATGATGTTTTCTATCTCTGATCTATTTGTTATGAATGAGTAGTCCTCACGGGTTGCGAGTTGGGGAGAAACCTCGCAATAATTATGTGCATCTAGATCGTGGGAAAATTGTATTTTGTTTGAGATTGTGGTTTGTGCCTTTTGTTCCTTCGTCTCTTGTCTCGATCTGTGGACTTGTAGGTACCAAAGATCCCATAGATTGATAAAGCCTCGAGGTTAGATACTTCGCTAGCGGCGATCTCATAGGAAACTCTATGACAAAAATGGTAGTATGGTCTTCTCTTAGCGCCCCATTCGGATCAACAACAACATCACCACTTAAAGGTTTGATTTGTGTTTTGCACTTAATAATCGTTTGTAACCCGTGGCTCGGGTGTCCTCTCGTTTGGATTAAAAGTCTATTGCTATGCCCGCTGTATCACGGGGGCTCTAGAATATTAGGATGTGTTACCCACAAGAGATTATCTCGATACAAACATTATACATGACTATGCTTATTATTATGTTTTATCCCATTTGATGTGCAGTTGCAGGTGGATCTTCAACCCTTGCGAATCTCCATCCATTGATTCAACCCCGTTATAAATGAAACTAGATTGGTCCGGTCAACTAAGGTAAAACAAACAAACAATGTCTTATAGATGTGTCCTTTTTTATTACCTTTTAGCAGTGCTTTCCGAGGTTTCATTAAACCTAGGTCTTCTAGGTAAAAATCTATTATACTACACCCGTGAATCCAGATCGAAGGTATCACCCTTCCAGCTCGTCGAGGAAAGAGACCAAGATGAAGTTCTTCCGAAGGATCCTAACATTCACAATTAACATCACAAAGCATGAGCGTAAGAACTTGTAATAATTGTATGAATTTTAAGTATTTAGAAGAACATTTCGTATGAGTTACAGTATATCCAAACATTTTAGGGCATATATTTATATGACAGTGTACTCTAGGTGTTGCTGACTAAGAGCCTTCCGGTCCCATAGTTGGTGCATGTCATTGTTGCACTTTTTCTTCATCTTCTTGTAGGAGGAGTCGATGATTTATGCTGCAAGATCACCCATGCCAGCCTTCTAACCACATTCCACTATCTTGTACACGTGATGGATGTCGATGAGCTAATCGAGAGGGATTACAATCCCTTCCTTTTGCAGCTTGACTGTGTCTTGTGTTATGTCCACGCTAGAAAAGGTAATTTCCTTCCTCGTCGGGAAATCATTAAGAGCATTCTGGCTTGAACTATGGCAGAGGGCACTTTAGAAATGATATACTAGAACCTGGTCTCACATGTTGAGTTGCATGATGGTGAGCCTTTGATCCTTGCCTGAAGGGGTGCACTCGTCCAGCGCCATAAACCTGTTCGGCCCTTACTTATCAAGCCACCGTTCGAACTTATCCAGCATCTCTTCGAGCTTCCATGTCTCGTTGGTGTATACCACCGTCACGTTAGTGGTTCCATGCTCGACGATAGTGGTTTTGAATGAGGTTAGCTTCCTGCCATCCTCAAAGTGTAGGCGGCCGTGATGGTGGCCTCGATATGGATTTAGTGGCGGAGAGTGGAAGAGAAATTGCGACGGAGGGTAGATGAGCAACTGCCGCTGGCGCGTGAATGGGTGATGGAGGCGATGGAGAAGAAGCGAGTTTTCCTAGAAGAATAAGATTGAACTACGAGATGGAACTGAAGAGATAATGATGAACGGGTTTTATGTAGGCGATGAAGCACAAAGAAAAACATAGTAATTAATTACGGTAGAAAATAGAGCACGACACGCTTTTCCGTACAACGTCCCTTCAAAACTCGGTCTTCGAGGCGGTGAAGAATAAACACCGTGGCGTGTGCTTTATGCTTCTTGAGGCGGTTAAAAATCCATGACCGCCTCCCCGTAGTTTCCTTTTTTTATTTTTTTAGGAGGAGTCCTCCCACTAGACACATCCGTTCAATTCTCGACTCGACATGTTTTAGAGGTGGTTTTCTTTTGTGACCATATAAATAATCTCTTATAGTCGGTTACGATTATAATCAAATCTTTTTTAAGAGGAAGATTATGATCAAATAAAGAAGCATATGGCATTATGATCAAATAACATAATAAACTAGTCTCATACGATAAATTAAAGTAGTTAAAAAGTAGGTAGCTACGACCACATGGTCTCATACGATAAATAGTCTAGCTCACACGAGCATGAAGATGCAACATCTAGAATGACAGATCATCATCAGCGTCTTCATCGCCCTCGTCATTAGTTGCTACTGATGCTGCTTCACGTGGTTGTGCTCTCTCATCATCAATTGATGTTTCTCCTAGAATTGTTGTTGTTGTTGCACTTTCATCATCAGTTGCAAACACATGATCTTTATGACCCAGATCACTCCACTCCTCCTCCGAACCCGGTAAAACCTGCATATCATTTTTGTGGTGTCTGATTAATGCTTGGAGAATCTTGTTGTTCTGCTTAATTCTAGCACGATCCCTATGATTCTTCTCCATATCATCCATGTAGGTGGAATACCATGTTTTGAGCGCCCTAATGATCTGTTGTGACATCCTGCTCTCATTCGTACTAGATCCTGGAACACTGTCCTGATTCTGTGATAAGTGGTTGGGAGCCTGGTACCACATTGCTTTCTAGCTCAAACCATTTATAGGATTGTCCATGGGGGTTTCTGAATAAGATGCTTCTTAAAGAATTTCCGCCACTATATCTTGTTTCGGTGACACGCTCAACGAATGAATGAATGTATGGAGCATATATTAGTGACGTTCGATGATCAACCAAGGGCCTACCTATCTCTTGATACAAAAGATCCATCACATAAATCTTTCCCTTCTTCCTCTCAAGGATCAACTAGAGAAGGTTTTTTGCATGTCCACGTATGTAAGATTTGTCTCCCAACTCTAGCAACTAGTTCGACCAAAAAAGCTTGTGCAATATGTCAAAGAAGGGTAAGAGGCCTCCAATATGCCCATGCACAACACCTCTAACTTTTCCTTCCGGATAATAGAAAGCATCCGGCTCACTAGACTTCCTTGTGAAAGCATCCATAACATCCCACTTTCAGTAGCCATCATTAGTTGTCCATAAGGCAAAAATCAAGGCGAAGAAAAAAAAATCTTGTTTCCTGATGCAGTGCTTGCTTGCTTATTTGTGATTATGCATCTGAATGTGTACTAGATGATATAATCCTCTACCTTCCCTCACCTTACAAAAAAGTATTTGGTAAAACTAACTTGGCTTATTTTAAAAATTCTCAAATGTTCTAGCATTCCAAAACCTAAGCCTAGATGCCTTTGCAACAACCATTACTTTCCCTAGCTTCTATTAACAAAATTATGGAGAGTTATATGATATAATATCCACATGGTTTCAGGACAGAACTTCCAACTACTCTTACCTCTAGGTTTTCCAAAACCTTTTATAAAGCTTTAAAATTCTATTCTGGGTAGAAGTAATCCATGCTAATAACTTCCAAGTCAATGAAGACCAAATCTAAGCATGGATACTTTCTCCTAAACCCACAATTAAATATCATCCACTTGATAATGAGTTTGGAACCTAGAATCCTATCAAAATCATCCCCTCTTGTATCCTAGTCAAAAAAAACCAAAACTGCCAAAAATGACTATAATTCTGGAACTGGTATCAATATCACATCTTCGAGTCCCTACTTATTCCTGATGGTTTTGTAGGCAAGAAAATTATCTTTTCTACAAATATTACCAACATGCCTACTTTGGCAAAAGCTCACATCTCCATGTTACCTTATTTTGACCAACTCTTTGCATGCATGTTCTCTATCTATGAAGGTCTACCAATCCATACATCACGTGTTTCCATTGGAGCTTTGTGCTTCTAAAACCCACATGGTTTTTGAGGCTAAATAATAATCTGCTTTGACACCCTTATTTTTAGCAAAGTTGGGCATGAATTCTTGCAGCACTCATTCATGATCAACCTCAAATATTTGTACCATGATCATCTACATCACTTATTCTATCTATCAATCTAGCCCATGCCCCAAGGGGAGCTTTGAGCTCCTCAATCCAACAAGGTTTTGATGGTATAAAAATAATAGTGCCCAAGATACTTTATTCCTTGATTTATTCCAAAATCAAGTTTGATTTTCAAAACCCAAGGTTTCAAATGATGGATAGACTATGTTTACATAATCTACCTTAGATATAAAAAAATAGCAAATATTTTCCACGATTATTTTGGCCCAAAAACTATCTATTACTTTTCTTTTACAAAAACTTCAAAACTCCCTCTATAAAAGAAAGTTTATTTTTCTAAAAAACACCTTTCTAACTTTTGGCACATCTGAGGCCTATATATTGATCCCTATACTCTCACTTCAAAAATAAATATTTTTTGCAGAGTTTTAATTTTTTTTTGCCTATTTTCTTAAATAGCAGAAATGAGAAAATAATTGTTTTAAATACTTACGCTTCTCAATAAATATTGAAAAAATTATCCAATGTGTGAAATGGTATTTAGTATCATCTCACTCTAAAAGCCCAAATTTCCAATTAATTTTTTTAAATGGACTTCAAAATTTCAAATTGATATAAAGTGGATCAAAAATCACCTGAAAAATCCAAAACAATTTTCTAGGATACATCTTGACCTAACCCATCTACCATTATCATTGCTTCATAGTACTAAGATAAAAAATCAAGAAGTTCTTCATGATCATCACTATGGCCAAAATTTTGAAATTATTCAATTCTCTTAAGTAAACCTCATCCAACCTCATCAAAACTTGCCTAACATCTCTCTCCATCACCAGGGCACTCATTTGGTCACTAAGAACTATAGCAATACAATAACCAGCTCCCTTCTCTTGTCATTTGTGCATGGAATTGAGGGAGATAATGGACATGTCATGTTTTTCCATTAAAACTCTTACTGCTGTTGCACCCCTCCACCTCTATCTCTCTGCATGACTAGAACCCCTTATCACCTTTCTCCACCACCCATTTCGACCAATTCTTAGCTACCTCCCCACCCTAAGCTTCCATGTGAGCTTCGTCCACCATGAACTACTCCTCTCGGGTTAAATATACCCAAGGCCACCACATCATCCCCTATGCCCTCATTCTACTCTCTCCCTTAACTCTCCCATCTTCCTACCGCCCGAGAGCTCCCTACCCCTCTACAGCCCAAGAGAAGAACTCTCTCTCGGTACAACAAGGAAGAAAGTGATGCTACCAGAGTTTGAGTCCACCTCCTCCTCCTTGCTTCAGATGCATATACTCCCCTACCCTACTCCTCCCTCCCCCAAACACCCAGGAACCCTCTCCCCCTCTACTTCCCTAGACAACCAGAACAAGATCATGGATCTGGAACGTAGAAGCTTCTTTTGCAACCATCATGAATCCCCTCTTTCCCTCTTTATGCATGCATGTCATGCCCTATTAAGGTGCTATCTAACGATGCTTCCCATTTTCCCTAGGGATGCCGAGCACCTCAGCCCACATCAAGCATTCGAGCGTCCTCGCAGGAACCTACGTACAAGCCCCTCTCTAACGCTGGAACCACCTCTGCCGCCCCTCAGTTAGTTTGTTGCGAAGGACCGCTTCACCTACGATACTCCTCTAACTACCCCAATGCCTCTAGGTCAGCACTGCACCTCCCCTAAGCTCGCTAGGGTTTCAGCCGGTTGCAAGCGTCGCGGTGAGCACCTACACTGCCCCAAGTGGGCCGACTCATGGCTGAGTTGCCCTGACCTGTCGACTCTGGCCCGTTGCTCTCTACTTCCTCTTTCTTTTTAAAATCATGTTTGAGAAATCTGTAAATACACCTCTTGGAATAAATACCAAATAAAAATAAAAATACCTAATTTCTTCCCCTATCAAACTTTAAGATGTTTATTATGGTTTTATATAACATGCAGAGCAAATCCTAGGCCCAAAATATATTCCAATTTTTCTGAATTTTAATCTAGAAAATAATGTCTAACTTACTCCATAAATCTCCTAGGGAGTTCCACATACCCAAATCGAGTGAATCCAATTAAATCTAGTAGGTTTTGAATTTTCCCATGAATTCACCTTGGTCCCTTGCCAAGTGGAGCATTAGATTTACTATAGTAAAAATAACAACATCTCCTCAATTTTGTCTTTAGAAAATACTCTAGGTCAACCTGTACCAAATCTGGAGTTGATTCCAACTCTCAGTAATGTGGTACAACAAAAACCTCAAAAACCTAGGAGCTCAATATTTATTGAGCCATTAATGAATTTTAGTGAATTAAACCTTTTCGTTAGAGTTGTTTTACCAAATAAATCACTTATGTAGATCTACAACTCCAAAAATGGTGAATCCAATTTCTATAGAAAGTTATTGGAAGTGCCTACCACGTTTCTTTTGATTCATATTAGAATGTTCTGTTGAACAAATATAGTGAAAAAGACAAATTTTTGTAGAACTGACTTTGATATTTTCCCAAGGGAGTTCTATTAATCATTTTGGAGTGAATAAAACTCTCAAAAATCATAAATTGAATCACCCACAAAAACTCAGAGGACAAATTTATTTGAGCTATAGAACTTTTCTAGTGATTTATTCACCAAAACAAGGACTTTTTCCTCTAGAAAATCCATAACTAAATCAATAAAAGTGATAAAATATTGAAACTACTTTTGGCGGATTTGTTATGTCGATACCTATCTAATGATATCATTTATGTACATTGATATCTTACAGAACCAAGCCTTGGCCTTAAACACCTTAATTAAGTGGTTATGACACTTAAATCATAAAGGGCAATGCACCAGGGCAAATAAAATACTTCCAATTATCTTTGAACTAAAAACATCATTACCTACAGAATAATTGTGACCTTTGTATGTGATGTATTGTATTGGTGGTTGTATGCCTTGTGTTAATTGTGATTTTGTTTGCTTGCATGCATGACCCTTGACGACGATAGTTGCGATTATATCAAAGACCAGAAGAAAATGGTGATGATTATTTTTATGATTTTATAAGAAGAAGCCTCAGGACCTATTGCCATATTGGTGGTTATAGGAAAGCTACCTACTTGTTCATAAGCCTTGTCCTACTATTTTACCTATGTATGTTTTATCTACTTGTTTATGCAAAACTACATTGTTTTACAATATGATGATCTATAACTAGTAGTGGATTGGCTCCTCCAAACCATTACACAATTTTACTGTAAGTACAACCTACTTTGCTGACACCTACTTGTCCCTAGTATTGTAACTGGTGTATAACACCATACCCCTTTGGAGACCCTATTTTTAACCAAAGCAAAATTATACGTTGGGAAGACCCTAGGAAAAGTTTACAAAATGTTTAATGGTAAAACCTTGGTATTGTTTGCCCTGTCAAGAGGAATTTGAGAAAAAATGTTTTGGTTTTACAGGTGATACTCAAGTGGAGAAGGAGGAAAAAGTTTATGAAAATGCACCTAGTTATTTGCAATTTGCTAGAACAATTAAACCGTGCAACCACATTACCATGGTATGGGACAAGACCTGGTGATACGTCCATTTTGCATCACTATTCTATGTCTTAATTCACTATTATTCATTGATATATTTCGTATTGAGAGGTGATACTTATGTTATTTCATCTGTTTTTGCATGGTTGATGACTTTTGGAGCATGGACCGCTGCAGTCAGGAATCTGATGGAAAAGGTGCTGTTTGGAGGCAAAATTCGCGAAGATCAGAAAATCCGGGAAATATACGGAAAATCCTATTTTTCCAGAAGACTAAGGATGCCAGAAGACGGAGTGGAGATGGGGCATAGGGGGCCCACTCCACCCCATGGCGCGGGCAGCCCTAGGCCACGCAAGGAGGTGGTGTGGCCACCCTGGCCCACTCCAGCCTCTCCCCTCTGGCGTATATCATCCTCCCGAAACCCTAAGACTCGGGGGCGACCACAGAAAGATTCTGCCGCCTCTGCGGGGCGGAAAACACCGAGAGAGAAAGATCTCTCTGGCAGACAGATTTCTACCAGGGGAATTCCTTCCCGGAGAGGGGAGATCGTCGCCATCTACACAATCATCAAGCTGTACTTCATCGGGATCATCATCATCACCACCATCATCACCATCAGCACCCTCATCACCATCTCCATATTGCTATAACAATTGAGTTGAATCTTGCATTAGTTCATAGGGAAAATTTCCCGGTGTTGATTACTCCTTGTAGTTGATGCTATTGAGTGAACCATCGAATTATTGTTTATGTTCAGATTGTTATACATCATTATTCCATCCCTGATCATGATCCATATGATGTCTTGTGAGTAGTTCGTTTTGTTCTCGAGGACATGGGAGAAGTCTTGTTGCTAGTAGTGGAGTTGGGTTGAGAAAGATTCAATTGTTTGATATTTAAGTTGTGGTGTACTTCTTCTAGTGGTGTCATGTGAACGTCGACTACATGACACTTCACCTATATGGGCATAGGGGAATGCATTGTGTATATGGGTACTAATCCTAGGGGTTGCCGGAGTGACAGAAACCTGAACCTCCGTTAGGAAACCATTGCACAAGGGACGTAAGGGTCTTAGAATTTAAAGCTGTGGTTAGGTTTCTACCTTAATTACTTCCTTGTACTTACGGATGTTTGCAAGGGGTATAATCACAATTACGTATTAGTCTTGGATGGGGCAGTACATTAGCACAGGTTCACCCACACAACACTTAGCAAGCTAGAGAAGATTAATCAACTATATGAAGCGAAAGCACTTGACAGTCTTCCCATGTGTCCTCGAGAACGTTTGGTCATCTTAAGTAATACAACCGGCTTGTCCTTTGCCGCATAAAGGATTGGGCCACTTGCTGCATTTATTCCTACTATCTTTTATTTACTCGTACTTTGTTCACTTGCTTTATCGAAAACCCCTAAAAATCTGTTTGCTAAGTATTTGCAGAGAATTCCTGATCCATACCACTAGCTAGCACCTTCTGCTCCTCGTTGGGTTCGACACTCTTACTTATTGAAAATACTGCGATACACCCCCTATACTTGTGGGTCATCAAGACTATTTTCTGGTGTCGTTGCCAGGGAGTGAAGCGCTATTGGAGAGTGGAACTGGTAAGGAAACTTCTATTGTGAGTATTGTTTACTTCTGCTAGTTGCTTTATTTTCGTTATGGATAATTCGCTGAGTTTCTTATTTGGTAATGCTACTACCACTGCTAAGGTAGTAGATAAGCCACCACCTTCTAAAAATGATGTTTTCAAAATACCTACAAGAATTATTGATCGTGTTATGGATAACTATTATGTTGGGGATGGAACTGTCCATCCCGGTGATCATGTACACTTTATACACGAATTATGCGGGTTGTTCAAGCGTGCAGGTATTACTACAGATCAAGTTAAGAAGAAGTTATTCTCATTGTCACTGAAAGGAAGAGCTGAGGAATGGTATAAGCTGCTGAAGAATGGTCAAGCTCTGGAATGGGAGGATATAGTGCCTCTCTTTTATTCAAAGTTTTATCCTCGTAGTGAGATTCATAAAGATCGGAATCAAATATACAACTTTTGGCCTCTTGATGGAGAGAGTACAGCTCAAGCTTGGGGGAGATTGAAGTTACTAATGCTCGAATGTCCCATTCATGAGCTCCCCAACAATATTATTATCAATAACTTTTATGCAAGGCTCCCTCTACATGATAAAGATTTACTGGATGCTTCTTGTGCTGGATCATTCACTCGCATGGAAGAAGAAGCTAAATGGGATCTTCTGGACCGTATTCAAGATAATGCTGAAGCTTGGGAGAATGACAAAGGTAGAAAGTCAGGTATAAATTATGATTATGAATGCATTGAATCTTGTATGGGAACTGATGACTTTCAAAATATTAAAAATGCTTATGGTCTAGACTCTCAAGCTATTGCTTCTTATTTTAAGGCTTTTGCTTCCTATATTGAAGTGCCTAAAAAGAAGTGGAATAAGTATCATGAACCTTATAAAGATATTGCTAAGAGTGTTCCTGCAAGAAATACTGAAGTTTATACTGCAAATCATGTTTTACCTAAACCTTATATTGAGAAAATGCCTTTTCTAGTTAAGGTAAAGGAACATTCTATGATAGCTAGTATGGGTAATGAAAGTACAAATAAAGCTGTTGAACCTGATAAACAAATGGTTGATGAACCTATAATAGCGAATGTGAAACACTTTGTTATTAAATATGAGAAAGAGGGACACACTATCCTTTGTAAGGATACCTCTAATATTGTTTCACATAGTAGTGTTATGAGAGCTAGTATTCCTGTGTTTTCTGTTAAGATAAGTGATCATTGCCATGATGGTTCTTGTGATAGTTATATTGTTAAGTTTATGCATGATACTGAAAGTTATTATGAGAGAGGGAAAAGTGTTCTTATGCATCTCAATAATATCAAGTTTCCTCGTTTTACGCTGAAAGTTTTTTATGTTGCACATCTTTTGCCTTCTTATACAAGTTGCCTCTGGTTTCAACAACTTGTTTGTTTAGAAAATTCCCTTGCATAGGAAGTGGGTTAGACTTAAATGTGTGTGTTTTTGCTTCTTAATGCTCTCTTTCACTTCAATTCATATCCCTATGAGAGCTTCTTCAAAATTATCATGCCCATCTTAATGGCTATAAAGAAAGAGCTTTTTGGGAGACAACCCAATTTGTTTTTGCTTTTAATTTGTTTTTGTTTCTTTGAGTCTTGGAAGTTATTACTTCGGTAATAACTGCTCCTTATCTGTTTTGTTTGGTTTTTGTGTCAAGATCAACCTCTAATGAGCGAGAAGTAATATTTGGGGAAGTTGTTGTCCCGAAACAGATTTTTGTGCTTCACCATAAAAATTCGTGAGAGATCTTTGTATGTCGGATTGAGATGTAATTGTTTGTGCTTATGCCCCAGGTTGTTATTTAACTTTAGTTAGTTTTTCACTTTTTGATTTGAGCAACAGAAGATTTTCGAAAAAATTGATTTTTACGTGCTGGTCTGTTTTGACAGATTTTGCCACTTTTGCATTTGCTTCTTTATTCGATTTCCTTCTTGAATTCTTTTTGGGTTTTCAGAAGGAGTTGCTGCAGTAGCTTATGTTTTGATGGTTTTCAGTTGAAGTGGGACTCAAAAGGTTTTATCACTTCACTTATACTAATGTTGCTAAGAAGAACTGTGTGAAGTTTTGTGTGAAAGAAATTTCCAGGAAGTGGAGATGATGGTGTAATAAGGAAGAGAAGGGTTTTATGACTCAACTAATAAGTGTATGAAGATGAAGATATCGATGATATTCAAGTGATGACAACGGAAGAATCTACTAGATACCAAATTTAGAGACCTGCAGAGTCTATTTTCAAATAGGTAACAGTTTTGGTAAGAAAAGTTCCGCGAAAATACTATCCAACTATATTTTTGCAGTTTTCAATCAATAAGGAAAGCTATGAAGCGAAAAAGGGACGGAAATAGAGCTAGGGTGGCTCACACCACCCTGTGGCATGGGCCTACCCCTGGCCGCGCTACCAGGTGGTGAGTCCACCACGGACTCCGCCTCTGACTCGTTTTCTCCCAGTACCTTCCTTTTGATATGAAACTTCGTAATATATAACCCCCCCAGATCTTCCGAAGTTTGTATATCGTCTTTTCATCGTATTTTTGTTTCGATCTGTTTCTGCCAGGACATACTCTTTGAAATATTAGAAGCACAATGGTGTCTGGCAAGGATAAAGGGAAGGAGCCTATGGAGGAAGACCCCCAAGACCCCGGGGAGGAGAAGGAGATCAAGAGTGAAGGTGAAGAGGAGCAAGGCCAACATCCGCATACCAGCACTACCATTGCAAGCATTGGAGTGGTGGAAAACCCAGCCATTGGAGGGGAGCCTCCTCATCACCGTTCAGATCCCTGGTCACTTCCTCCACGCACCAAGAATCCTTTCCATACCCTTATCCATGAGCATCAATACCAGAATATGCCCAAGGGGAAATTACCCTCCAATTGGGATTTGCCTCGTTCTAGCCATGCAGGAAAATAAGACTTCAAGGAGGAAGAGTGGGGAAAGAATAGCAAGAGCTGGAATTCTCAACACGACATGATCATGAGCCACATTGAGCAAAACTCACAGCTGATTCGTAATCTCACCTTCGAGATTCAGGACTTGGGGAAATTGATCAGAGAGCTCATCGAGAGGATACCACCACCACCGAAGGAGTAATTCATCATCAGGTTTGGCATCCCCTTGGTTTGTTCCAAGCTTGGGGGAGTGTCGCGGTATCACATCACTATCTTCTATCTTTTTACCTTATTAATAGAGTCATATCATGAATAGTGGAGTTATTATGTAGGATGGTTTGCATTATGGAAGTGTCCCCTCTCTCGTTAGATATGTATCCCTTGGTGTGAGTTTCCGTTATGGAATATTAATGAGAAGTTCTATCATTCACTCTTTTTGCATAGCTTATATTAGTTTTCAATTTGTGGTTATATGATTGATCTTATTGTTAGTATTGGTATCACTCTGGGATCATTGAGTTAATTTAGTTGGTTTTGGCAAACCTGGCTCGGTCAGTAGCAACACCTTTTCGAGAGTTGAATGAAAAGATAAAAGTACTCTAAAGAAATATAATTTCATCATCTTTCTTTCTTGATTTGCTCATAAGTTTATTATTCTCTAGTTAAGATCTTTTGTGCTTCCGGGGAAGATTGCATGTTTGTTTTTATCACTTGTATGTTTGTTTGTTTCCTTCAACTCTTATACTTGCTACCCAGCCTTGCTAGCCAAAAACCTGTACTGAGAGGGTATTCTTCTCGTGCATCCACCTCCTTTAAACCAAAACCCATGCCATTTGTGTCCACCATACCTACCTAGTAGCATTATTGCTATTCCAAGTAAATTCTTGTTTTATCTAACTCCCAAATTAAACTTGTTATGTGAAAATTAGTGATTAAATCTCTCATGAACTTGATGGCACACTTTACTTTCTTGCACTTAATAAACTTGAACCATTTAGCTCACCTATGTTGCGTATATGCCTGCGCTTTGTAAGTTGTGGATTAGCAGAATCATGCTGTCATGGGGAACGCTTTCAACATTGCACTGGTACTTCGTACCTAGTTAATATCATGTTCTTTTGTCTATGGATGTCGTCGGTGTGAAATGAAAGGGGAGCTTGTAAGTCCATGGAGTTATGCATGTGTGTTAAGAGAAACGCCTGGCCCGCTGGTCTAATCCATGCTGACATGGGGGAAACCTGCAACGTAACCATAACGAGTATCTATGAAGCATTCTTCTTATAAAAAAGAGATAGAGATTGAGAAAAAGAGAAAAAAAAGAGATATTAGGAAAAGAGGAAAGAGAGAAAAAAGCACCATATTCCCATGGTAAATAAGAAGATTGTTGAGATACTTGTTGTCTGCTTGCCTTGTCATTTTGATATGGGGATTCTTCCGTATCATCGGGCAAGGGGTACCCCGTTGGCGGTTCTCTATGATACACATATGCTTACGATGACAAGAACTTACCGGTGACTAAACTTGAGTAGCATGAGGAGCGGCCCTCGTATTCAAGGGACATGAGATTCTCAACTTACAACTTGTCAATGCATATCCTCATATTTGATCACTTTAACCTTAATCACCTAAAGATGCCTATGATAGGGGCAATGAGAGCTGAAATCTAGTAAGTATCATAATTTTTGGGAGCTCTTTATGTGACTTGCAATCCCTGCTTCCCTCTTTGAAGGGCTTTTCTTTTACTTTGTAGTTGAGTCAGTAAACCTACTTCCTTCTATCTCAGCAAGTATTTTGAGTTGATGTGTTTCATTCGTTCATATGGTGATTTATTCAATCCTGTTTCTTATGTTCCTTGTTTTGCACTTTGCTCTTATCTTGATGTTTACTACTTTGAAAGCTTTCATCAAAAACCAGCTATTTGTGAACTCCAGCAAATTATCAACTATTCTTCGACCAAGAGTTAAGTTTGCCATTACCAATTATGATTTACTCTGTGTATCTTTATTATGTTTCCTTTACTTATTACAAGTTGAGTTATATAATAGTGAGTTGTCTTCTGTTATGATCTATGATTTTGATGAATGTGATGCTTCTTGTCCGTATTATTTTATCGACTCTTCACTCCATAAACCCGAGGCCATGTTTATTGAGCTCAGTTTCGCTTGAGGACAAGCGAAGTCTAAGCTTGGGGGAGTTGATACGTCCATTTTGCATCACTATTCTATGTCTTAATTCACTATTATTCATTGATATATTTCGTATTGAGAGGTGATACTTATGTTATTTCATCTGTTTTTGCATGGTTGATGACTTTTGGAGCATGGACCGCTGCAGTCAGGAATCTGATGGAAAAGGTGCTGTTTGGAGGCAAAATTCGCGAAGATCAGAAAATCTGGGAAATATACGGAAAATCCTATTTTTCCAGAAGACTAAGGATGCCAGAAGACGGAGTGGAGATGGGCCATAGGGGGCCCACACCACCCCATGGCGCGGGCAGCCCTAGGCCACGCCAGGAGGTGGTGTGGCCACCCTGGCCCACTCCAGCCTCTCCCCTCTGGCGTATATCATCCTCCCGAAACCCTAAGACTCGGGGGCGACCACAGAAAGATTCTGCCGCCTCTGCGGGGCGGAAAACACCGAGAGAGAAAGATCTCTCTGGCAGACAGATTTCTACCAGGGGAATTCCTTCCCGGAGAGGGGAGATCGTCGCCATCTACACAATCATCAAGCTGGACTTCATCGGGATCATCATCATCACCACCATCATCACCATCAGCACCCTCATCACCATCTCCATATTGCTGTAACAATTGAGTTGAATCTTGCATTAGTTCATCGGGGATACTTTCCTGGTGTTGATTACTCCTTGTAGTTGATGCTATTGAGTGAACCATTGAATTATTGTTTATGTTCAGATTGTTATACATCATTATTCCATCCCTGATCATGATCCATATGATGTCTTGTGAGTAGTTCGTTTTGTTCTTGAGGACATGGGAGAAGTCTTGTTGTTAGTAGTGGAGTTGTGTTGAGAAAGATTCAATAGTTTGATATTTAAGTTGTGGTGTACTTCTTCTAGTGGTGTCATGTGAATGTCGACTACATGACACTTCACCTATATGGGCCTAGGGGAATGCATTGTGTATATGGCTACTAATCGTAGGGGTTGCCGGAGTGACAGAAACCTGAACCTCCGTTAGGAAACCATTGCACAAGGGACGTAAGGGTCTTAGAATTTAAAGCTGTGGTTAGGTTTCTACCTTAATTACTTTCTTGTACTTACGGATGTTTGCAAGGGGTATAATCACAAGTATGTATTAGTCTTGGATGGGGCGGTACATTAGCACAGGTTCACCCACACAACACTTAGCAAGCTAGTGAAGATTAATCAACTATATGAAGCGAAAGCACTTGACAGTCTTCCCATGTGTCCTCGAGAAACGTTTGGTCATCTTAAGTAATACAACCGGCTTGTCCTTTGCTGCATAAAGGATTGGGCCACTTGCTGCATTTATTCCTACTATCTTTTATTTACTCGTACTTTGTTCACTTGTTTTATCGAAAACCCCTAAAAATCCGTTTGCTAAGTATTTGTAGAGAATTCCTGATCCATACCACTAGCCAGCACCTTGTGCTCCTCGTTGGGTTCGACACTCTTACTTATCAAAAATACTGGGATACACCCCCTATAATTGTGGGTCATCACCTGGCTTGAAGTTTGTTTGCTCTGGAGATTCTTATAAGCGATACAAGTCATGGAAAGGGATCATCTCTCTTGAATATTGGGTTTCCCTTACATAAAGGGCCATTTGTGGAAACAATGACCTAGGGGAGATGCGAACGGTCCTTGTAGGTGTCCGTACGATATTATGAGCCTCTCACTGAAAGTGTCCACTATCGAGGAGTGTAAAATACACTCCGGTTGGTTTGTGGCCCCGATGTCTCGTCGTTGAGAGGAACAACTCATAGGGTAGGGTCCATGCTAGAGTGGCATCCAAATATTATTGATCGGTTACTCGACCCATGATCCATGAGTGATCAGGCATGGTACCCGGATGGTGTGGGTAAAGTGTACAACCTCTGCAGAGTGTAAATCTATACGAATATCCATGTCTGTTGTTATGGACGGTTGGGAAGGCTACTATAGAGCGGTGCTGGTTTTGATTTATAATAAGGTTCTCGGAAAAGAAAGAGTTTTCTGAAAAGGGTGGTCCGGAATTACCATATAGGAATTAAGGTGATCTCATAGGATCAGAGAAGATGAAAATCCCGGTCGAGTGAGGACTAGGAGATGAAATTGGGTGCCCCAATTCTAGTGTTTTTCCAAAACTTTTCAAATGATTTTCAAAATGTTCTACGGAAAATTTCAATAAGAATATAGACATGATATACATACAAGTGAAACTATTTTTGAAAAGAACCTCTCATGGAGCCCTCCTACTACCACAACCATATTGCATATATTTTATTGTTTCACTTACGATGGTTTGCGAGTACATTTAATGTACTCACTAGCATTTTCCATGGCTATCAACTTGGTCAGATCCGAGAAGTAAGTGAAGAAGAAGGTTACATGGATGACTATACGAGCTAGGAGATTTTCCTAGTCAGCTGCCTGTAGGTTAAGGCATGGCTTGGGCTCAACTCTTTGATCAAGTTTTGCTGATGATGGTCGATGTAGACATAATGGTAGTTGAGGTATGACTTGTATCCGCTTAAGTAATGGATGCTTAATTTGATACTTGTCGGTTATGTGCCATGACAAACTGATCATGGGATCATGGTGATACGCATAAATTGGTATGGGTGATTGCTACGATATTCTCGGATAATCATGGAGATGAATTAAATTGGTATCATTTGGATCAACCATATTGATTCCAAGAGTTGTACCAAACTCACTAATTGGGTAATGAGTCCAAAACTGAAGCATATTTACCTTTCCTTTTTGCATAAATAGAATAGGGATTTTTGTACTTTACTATGTTTACGCGCACCCTTTTGTCCTTATTTCAATAGGATCCCAAATTACCAAGTCTTTTATGAATATATAAATTGGAACTAACATATTATGATATAATATGATATTTTAAGTGATAAAAGTCATTTTATTGATATACCTTCTTACCTGGGAGAGTACCAAACGAGAGAAAAGCATCTGCCACGATAAGACCAGGGGTACGGGCATAGCCCACCCGTACCTTCTTCCCGTACCATGTGGCATCGCATCCTCCTCATCAAATACTTTCTCCTAGCGAATATGGCAGGGAGAGTGGCATTCATAGCCACTAGAAACCATGAAAAACCACATCAGAAAGGGATCTAAAGGAGGGACCTGTAGAAGGGAATATCCCTACTGCCTCATGGATCATTGGAGGACATCGCATCATCCCCTTCATGATCAACCACTGCTTCTCCATCACAATCACTACCCCCATCTCTCATCTATTAGATCTTGTTGTAATTCAATATTCAATTAGGGTTTGCACTAGATTTATCCCCATACTTTTATCCATTCATTTGATTATGATGATGTCGTTGATTTCTTCCATGTGTGAGTAGTTCATTTGTTCTTGGGGAGGTGGAGGAACCCAAGCACTATTATGAATTGAAATAAAGATGATCTATTTTTGTGTCCATATGACTGGTCGGTCTATGATAGATTTATGATTTGTGTTTGAGCTCTCTTTTTAGATGCTATGTGTAGTTGGCCATATATCATTTGCCTTCAGGACTAAAGTGAAGGAGAAACCCTATAGAAGTGTTTAGAAGTGTGCCCGGAGAGCTTCGTGACAATTGGCGCCCGCTAGCAACCTACACGGTCAAAGGAGGATAAAGAGGGACTCCCTAAGCTAATTACGATATCCATGAGTAGACCCTTAATTGCAGTTGTTTGTATGGGTGATTGCTCTCAGACATCACGGTGGTTATTTAGAGGTGACCTTACTCTTGGCTCAACAAAGTGTCTTCCTACAAGCCTTGTAGTGAAAATCTTATTATGGAGGTATCTCTACACATATCCTGACACAAGAAGTATGTTATCTTAATTAATAATAATAATATCATGCTAATGATCTATCTTACATCCCTGAGAACATTTTAGCTCTACTGAGTTTATCCACATTTTCACACAACCTTTTTACTTGCTTTCTTTTACTTGTTTTAGTTACTTCTCTACACTCAATTAAAAATCTTTCAAACACCCTTTACTTGAGATCAAAGGTAGCTTACAAGTATCCTTTGGTGGAAAGTGACAAAGGGCATAAAGACCTTAACCAAATAGCTCTCTGTGAGCTGCGACCATGCAGGCCATGTTTGTAGGTTGCTTTGATGAGATGTTTGCCATATCAGCTGCATCTCTCTACTTCCACAAATTCTTTTAGGATCGGACCTTCTCTTCACCTTAGCGGGTTGCTTTGATAAGTTGTTTGCCATATTAGCTACATCTCTCTTCTTCCCACAAGTTCTTTTAGGATTGGTCGTCGTCTTCACCTCAGCGGGCGCAACCACACGGCCTCTTTTTCCTTTCTTCTTCACCACCTCATGCTCACTCGAACCAATCATATAAGATATGAAGATGATTTTAAATAGTTCACACGAACCTATATAACTAATTGAATAAATATAGTAAATATAATATCTATTATATATATACTTTATTCACCTATGAGTTGGATAAATATATGAATTTTACTTCACATATGCTAACTGGGTTGAATAAATACATAATCACTAGCTACTACCACATGATTTTTTTAAAGTTAATGTAAAGAGTTAATAAATTTAAAATAGGATGCTACAAATATATATATATATATACTACCATGATTGGCCCCATGATTGCTATAATGTAAAGAGATAATAAATAAAAATTAATATGCTACTGTGTACCATGTGGAGGCAGCAATCCAATTAGAGAACACTACAACTAATATTTCTAGCTAATATGTAGTACTGCGATGGATTTCACCAAATTAGAGAGCACACTAATAGCTAAGATTGAATGATGCACGAGATTTTACCAATTATGCTAGTACTACCAAGGATTTCATGAAATCGATTAGCGAAGTTTGCACCTAATTCGTCCGAAGACATCTTCATTTGACGAGATTGCGACCTTGCTTCTGATGAGGCATGCAGAAGTAGCGGCAGCGCAGCATGCCCTAGCAAGGAGACCGGCGACGATGGTGGCCGTGGTGGCAGAGCAATCAAGCGAGCGGCCACAGAGACATTGGGTTAGGGATTTGAGCCAGGGTGGGGGATCTGTTTCCTAAAGAACAGATCGGGCCACACTCTAAAGCCAGTCAGCAATGATCGTCTAAGGCAGATCGAGCGACACATGTTAGATGTGGTTATATTTTACGACCATCTCTAAAATGACATCTTTTAAAAATTTGAATAGAACATGTAGGAAAAAAAGTTCCAAGTGGATGGAAAATTCAAATGTTAACAACGAGGAAGCAGTATAAATCAACTACAAAACATTTGCGCAATTTTTTTGCTTTGTAACGACTATATCAACAATAGGAAGCATCAGACCTTTCGGGATAAAATCCAAAGTTTATACTACGTTAGATCCTCTCTTTAGTATATGAACTTCATTTTTGCATAGGGCTTGATCTAACACTACCAATCACATATTCACATTTGTTTAATTTATTTTTAAAATTATTTGCAAATATTATAGATCTAATCCTTAAGGTCCGAATAAATCTAGACGCCACGGATATTCCCTAGTAAGTATGGATTTCTGCCCCAGGGGTCCGAATGTTGACTTGTTTTAGAGGTAGTTTGTTTTTACCACCATTTGAGCAATGTCCGTGGTGTTTCTTAATCCTTTGGTGAATTGTTTTCGAGACGGTTTGGTTTATTGTCCGTCTACGAGGACCTTGATCCAAATATTTTGAAATAGTTGGAGCTTAAGGCATGAAAAATCTAAAATTTTGGAAAAAATAGGGGGACGGGGAATTTTTTTCCTCATTTTCCTTCCCTGGCCCAGCTCCATCGTATCCTGCCTTGGAGCCAAACCCTCGTCGCCACCCTCCGCCTCTTCCCTCACCTGCCGCTCCTCCCCGCTGCCATACTCCTCAACAACGCTGCAGGGCAACGTATTACCCAAGGCACTCGCGCCCGTGAGTAGATCGAGCACCTCCTCCTCCGATGACACCCCATCCCTCACCTTCTCCACCGCCACTGGCGGGGCTTCTCCAGGCTACCTTGTGCATGTGTGCTCCTCCACGATGACGAGATCCCCATCGGCCTCGCCACTATGGTGTTCTATCCGCTTAAAGGAACATACCAACAACACTGGCAAAGATGTCAACAAGACTGAGGACACCGTCGATGGGTCCGATTCGTGGTCAAGCTAGCCACGGTGAGCTTTATTTTTATACTATTTGCAAAAAAATTGTTAGTTATCTCATCATGGCCTTTTCTTGTAAAAAATAAGTGTATAAACACATTCTTACACATGCATGTTACGTGGATATGGTATAATTAATTGAGCTAATCTTTTGGACTTGGGTTACAATGATAAATTTGAAATTTGAACAATACAGAAAATTAACCATATATATGTACATATGGCACTAATTAGCAGCATATTTAATTCAGAGCAGTGAACTTTGGAAATAAAGGCTAAGTGAGTTTACTATTTAAAGCAATTCTGGAATTTTGGAAGGAAATTTTATGTTTGCTTGTGTAAATTATTATTGTTAATTTTTCATATAACGAAATAGTGTGGCTAGCTAAAAATCACTAAGAGAATATTTCTTTTTGATTGGTTCAACCACTTTGCTATTACATGTACACTATATTTTTCTGTTATGTCTTATCTATATTGATTTTCCTATATACGCAGGAGTGGCTCTGACCCATATCCATCGATAACTACGCGAACTAGAAACAGAAAAAAACGCCAAAGGTGACGGCCATGGTAAATCAAGTAGCTCGTAGTGTAAGCACATCGTGACACACATCAATACAAAAGACGGATATCTATTGAAGTTGGACAACAGAAGAAAAACGTTCTCGAGAGTTTGTAGGATTGTCACACGAGAACGAGTGTCCATTCTCCTTAAGGATTGGAGGAAATTAATGAAGACCACTCGTGATGCAATTTGTTCTAAAATCATGTCATACTTCACCATCAGAAATAGCAAGGACCGACCTCATGTTGAGCGGGCAGCTTTAATGATCGCTTGCAAGTCCCGGAAGCAATGGAAGTACAGGCTCATGACGGAGTTCGTGGATTGAAAGCTGACCTGTTATCATCTATACTCGCAGATTTATGTAAAGGTTTGGGCTGAGTTTGTGCGGTTGAAGACCACACCAGAATTTGTAGCTAAGGATGTCAAATCAAGAATCCTTGCCAAGCCACACAAGAACCACCACAAAATGGTGACTACTGCGTATGCGGGAATAACCACAAGATGGGAAAAGGAGGATCTAGAGACAGAGGCAGCCGGGCTGTAGCTACCTTTTTTAGAGATTAAAGATGAGAGGGCATGATCTTGGACCAGACCTAGATCTACATCTAACAAAGATACATGATTTGTGCCCACTTTTCTTAAATAAGCGAACAAAGAAGCCTATCAGAAATTGGTGAGGCTTGACAAGTTAGATTTTATGATTATTTTATTATTAAGAAATTTATAATTTTGTTTTAATGCTTCATTAATTTGTATAATAGGTGGACCTTGATGGTAAAAAGAAAGAACGCACCTGAAAGGAGATGTCCTCATAGCGGGCTTGGGCCTAGAGCATCCTGGTCGCACGAGGGAGTAAGTGGTACTGCCCCATGGAAAACAAATGCAACTGGAAGTTGGAGGCCAAGCGTGCTGCCAAAAAGCTAAGAAAGAGTTTCATGAACAAGCAATGCTACAAAAAATGAAATATGAAGGTATTAAAGAGCTAATGAGAATGGACGTGCTGAAGAGCGGTGTACCGCTTCCACCATCGCTTGTCAAGCCTCTTCCTCCTTTGCTTCCGAGCAGTTGTGCTTATTCCCAACTCATCACCATTGATGATATGGGCACGATCACCTATCATTATGATCCCATAGAGGTAACTAAACCCATTGATCATGTAGAATTGTAATATGTCAAATAAATTATTTATTTTCATATATATGGCATCCTTGCTGGTTGACCTAGACTTTTTATGTAGCTAGCCACCATTTGCCAGCTACTAGTGAGGAAAGTAGACTCTAGTGGAACCGAGCATGTTGCGTGGGCCCTATGTCAACATCCGGATTTTTAATCCCAGATGCCTGTTATACCATACATCGCAATCCTAGGATTACCATTTTTGCGAGACATAACAAATTGGATATCACAGTACATCATCCATTACAAACCATAATAAAGTCATACATAAATAAAGGATCTCACGATCCAGTCTTAATACAAACAAGTAGCAGAATACTGAGCGTAGCGGTGGGCTCCATCTTCAGTGTCACAGGCAATGCTGATGATGGGAGATGATCCAAGTTGTCGTAGCCGTCCTGCTGTCCTCCTTCCTGGTAGTCCTCCTCATAGTATGGCCACGGAAATAGCCAGGGACAAAGCCATGAGTACTCTTTAAGTACTCGCAAACTATCACTAACAAGTAAGGTAGTTCTAGTAGGAATGCTAAACTCTAAATTTATTTGCAAAGTTTAGTATGAAACCTAAGCTGAGTTCAGAAACAAAGAAAGATAAAATAAAGTTTGCAATCACCTAAGTGAGAACTTAGTTGTCATAGTCACAACTCTTCTATGGTCAAGCCATATCACAATTTATTTCATAAGTCATTAGAAAACATTTGACAACGGAATAGTATGGCCACTCCAACTGTCCATAACCACGGACACGGCTATTCGAATAGTTTGACACTCTGTAGAGGTGGTACACTTTCACCACAAAATTCGATACATTTGTTAGAAATAACCCTGAATCATCATACTTAGTATGCAGATAATCAAACATAACATTTCCTTTACACACTCTAGTATAAGCACCTCTCCTATGAGCTTGGCCTCCCAGCCATGGCCATCTGCCATCCTGGGCACTGCATAGGTGGACAACATTGAGAGGTAGCCTCAGCTCAAACCTCTCCCACGAGGGAACTCATACTAATGCATATAAACTTCCGGCTAAACCTTACCCAATTCAGGTATTGTGGTTGTACGGTAAATTTGGAATGGTATCGCATCCGAACCCAACCATCAGTTTTTATAAAGGGCTAAGGCTCATGCCTCAACATTTTGATCATCATAAACCATTTGTGTTTCTCAACACATGTCAAAACATCTCAATAGAATGACTCATCTTTCCAAGGTTTTCACAAGTCATTTTCACCAAGTACTCCCATCTAAAGTGATCAAGTTTTTGGTTTAACTCTAAACTACTAAGTTAAGAGTGTTCACTAATGTGGGATGCTAATATCAATCTCATGTCATAGAATGACATCTAAGTCTAACTATATAGGTCAAGTTTTATATTCTTTATGCTATCTACAAACAAAGTAAAAAACTTTGGTAAAGTAAAAGGAAGTAAAGCTTGTAAGTAAAACTTGGGGTAGGTATAAGTAAACATGTATAACCAAGCATGCCTAATGCATCTTGCTTAGGTCATCTTGTATAATTCTAGCTTCCCAATAATAGCTTGCCTTGGTTGGTGAAGTGGTTGAAATTCTCTTCCTCCTCTTCTTGGTAGAACTCCTCCTCCTCGAAGACTTGGTCGATACTATCGTCTATAAATACATACGGAAAACACGTTCACCAAACAATACTTAACTAGTATATTTATCACACTAAGGCACACATTTGATGATCTAGTATCATCACAAGCATCACAAGGTTTAATGAACTAGTTTCATTTCTTTTATTTGAGAAAAGTAATTTCTACTCATTGAAAATAACTAAGATTTAATATTCTCCAATTAAAATATGGGATCATGTGGACACATGTTATCACCACATATTCTAATACATGGGAATGTTATTTAAATGTTGGATCACATTTTAATAAGTTTAAGTTTAATATTTAATGATTTAAAGTGACTAGAAATGCCTATATAGCATTATTTTGGTACTGTTCCAAAGTCACTGCATGCAAACCTTAATGTTATTATATATTCAGATAGGTATAGTTAAATGTGATTTTTGAGAGTTGGAATCAACTCAAAAGCTATTATGGTTGATTTTAGAAAAATGTTTGAATGTGAAAAAGCTTCTGTTTTGTTATTTTTGCTAGGAGAGATCTGTAACTCTAATTGATTTAAATCCAACGGGCTTGGATAGAGATTTAAATTATCTTCGCAACTAAACTGGAATCATTCAATTTGGATTTGTAAAACTCCCTGAACTGGTTTTTGAACTAAGGGGAAGAAACTAGTTTACTTCTAAAAAGAAAAAGATTCATTTGAATCTGCTGGGTTGCGCGGGAACACTAATGGGCTGGCCCAGTTTCACTCCGCGGCGCTGAGTACAACTGACAGGGGGGTCTCACATGTCAGTGGCTCTTTAAACGCGAAGCGGTACGGAACAACATGGACCGTAAGATTAGAACTAGGATTTATGGCTCACGTTCATCGTCGACGACGGACACGTCGCCAGCGAGACGGAAACCTAGCGGCATTGTGGGGGTGAAGTGGGGGCATACCAGGGCTCCAGCTAATATGGCGATGGGGGCGTTTGAATGAGGAGACGACGACGGGCTCATGCAAGGTCGCGGCTGCTCCGGGGGTGGACGAAATCGACGGGGGCGTCTCCTCCTCTGCTGCGGCTATCTCTAGTGAAATTCCGGCGGAGGGCTGCTCGAGTGGCTACGGCGAGAGGTGGGGAAGGACTAGTGGTGAGAGGGGAGCTGGGTGGTGTGAAGAAATGGTGCTGGGGAGGCTCCCTTATATATGCTCGGTGAGGCGGCAGAGAAGCATGGGCGGAGCTCCTCGGTGACGACGACACAGGGCGCTAGAGGCGTGGGCAAAGTAGGCGGACGGTGGGTGGTTCCCTGGCGGTCAGCTACGGCTTAATGGCGATGTTATAGGTGGTGGTTTGCGGTCAGGAGCGTCTGGCGCTCCGCGCAGCAAAGGCGGTTCACGGTGGCTCTGGGTCGCGCAGCAGGGAAAGGACGTGTCTGGCGGGGTGATGTGGTCAAGCCGGAGCGGCGCGCGTGGGCTGTGGTCGAGGGGCAGCTTGTGGAGCTCTATCAGTGACGACGCTCTAGTGTGCACTGCGCATGGCGCAGAGGCAGTGGGCGCGAGCAATTGGAGGTGTTCCAGGGGATGTCTGTGCTTGGGGAAGGGACCGTGGGCGGCGGTGCTACCAGGCCTACCTCCCTGGAGTGGCGGAAGAGGGCGGAACTGTCTGCTGTGAGCTGCCCGTGCTCAACCGGCGGGCATGACGTCGGGGTGGCGCTGCACTATGGCTAGGGACTAGGGAGTGGCTGGTTTATGGCCTGGTTAGGACTAGGGGAGACACAGGAGGTTAATGGTGATCAAAATGGCTCGACAAAATTTGATCAAAACATTATTAGTTAGACAGGTTTGATTCTGCTCACAGGTGTTCGACACAATGGCTGCATGAATTCAACTTTTGAAATTTGAAATGAATTTTGGTGAAGTTGTTAGTCACATTCTTAAGTATCTGTGGTTGCTAGGATTTGCCAAATTGAATTCATTTGCATGGTTTTTGAAAAAGTGGGATCTAGGTAAATACACTTGATTCCATTTTCAAATATCTTTTAAATTTAGCGTTTGAATGTTTTTCGAAGATCACAAAGTGGGCCTTGGTATATCTTTACTTGTACTAGCAAGGGGTGCAAAGATCCACAATTGTTTCTGTTTGAATTTGAGTTCTAGGAACACCCAAAGTGACCTAGTTGATTAAAATGGCAAAAGTGACCATTTCCATTATTAATTTCATTTGATTTATTTTTCTTTGGTTTTTGCTTGGGAATGATCTAGATGCTGTGTCATTCATCTTAGAGTCATTTTACAACCATTAGAACAAACAATCATGGCATTTCAAAACAATTCCTATTTAATGCAAAACACATATGCATGCTTATTTATTTAAATGAGAAAAAGGTTTTGTTAACCCTAAATTGGGTGATTTGGATCTTGATAACTTGGGTTAAAGTTTTGGGATGTTACAAACCTTCCATCCTTAAACAAAATCTCGTCCCGAGATTTAAGAAAGAAAACTAGGAACCAAAGAGATCTGGGAACTCAGTCCTAATGTAATCTTCTCGCTCCCAAGTGGCTTCTTCTTCGTTATAGTTGCTCCATTGAATCTTGAGAAATTTGATACTTCGGGTCCTGGTGGTTCTGTAAGGTTCCTCCAAGATACGGATGGGCACTTCCCGATACGTCAGATCCTTATTGATATCAACTGCTCGGTGATCGATGTTCTTGAAAACTTCAGTCTTCTCCTGCACTTCTAAGCATTTGCGAAGTAACGAGATATGGAACGCAATGTGGATGGCTGACATCTCTTCTAGAAGTTCTAGTTGATACGATACTTCTCCTCGGCGATTCAGAATCTTGAAGGGTCCAATATATCTGGGGGCTAACTTTCCTTTCAGACTAAAATATTGTGCCCCTTTCAATGGCAAAACCTTGAGATACACAAAATCTCCGACATTGAAAGTCAGGTCTCTCCTTCTCTTGTCAGCATAACTCCTTTGTCTAGATTGAGCGGTCTTAAGGTGCTCACGGACTTTGTGAACATTCTCTTTGGCTTCTCGTAGGATGTCGTGTCCAAAAATCTGACTCTCTCCAACTTGTGACCAATTCAAAGGGGTACGACACTTTCTTCCATATAGGAACTTAAATGGTGCCATTTGCAAACTGGCTTGATAACTGTTGTTGTATGAGAATTCTGTGAAAGGCAAACAATCTTCCCATTTTGATCCATACACACACAAGCTCTTAACATATCCTCTAGGATTTGGTTGACTCTTTCAGTCCGTCCATCAGTTTGCGGGTGATAAGCTGTGCTGAAATTCGACTTGGTTCCTAATCCTTCTTGTACTTTCTGCCAAAATCATGAGGTACATTGGGTTCCTCGATCCGATACTATGGTCTTGGGGGTTCCATGTAAACTGACGATTCTAGCAATGTACAACTCTGGTAGGTTGTCTTGACATCTATAAAATGAGCTACCTTGGACAGTCTATCAACGATGACCTAGATAGAGTCATTCCCCCTAGTAGAAGTAGGCAAACCGGTGATAAAGTCCAATCCAACAGAATCCCATTTCCATTCTGGAATTTGCAATGGTTGCAACAGTCCTATGGGTCTCTGATGTTCTGCTTTGACTCTTTGACAGATATCACACTTGGCGATGTAGCTTCCGATTTCTCTCTTCATCTTGTGCCACCAAAATTGCTCCTTTAAATCCTGATACATCTTCGTTCCTCTGGGGTGGATAGAATAAAGAGTATCATGAGCTTCTTGCATGATAACTTGCTTCAGCTCCGAATATGCTGGCACACAGATATGTCCTTTGTACCACATAACTCCTTCTTCGTCTTTGGTGAATCCAGGTACCTTTCTTGTACCAATACGACGCTTGATTCTGTTGATACTTGCATTTCCCTTCCGGGCTTCCTTGATTTCACTAATCAAAGTGGGTTGAAGTTCAAAGCTAGCTAATAATCCTTTGCTAACTAGCTCAGTTCTAAACCGCTCCAACTCTTCATGCAAACTTGGTTGCTTCTCCTGGATCATGGTGTTTTACCTACACGGCAATCTGCTAAGAGCATCCGCTACCACATTGGCTTTGCCGGGGTGATAGTGAATGTCAAGGTCATAATCCATGATTAACTCTATCCATCTCCTTTGCCTCATATTCAGCTCCTTCTGAGTGAAAATATACTTCAAGCTCTTGTGATCTGAGTAAATCTCACAGCGATTACCCATAAGGTAATGACGCCATGTCTTTAGTGCCAAAACTATGGCTGCTAACTCAAGATCATGGGTAGGGTAGTTCTGCTCATGCTGCTTCAGTTGTCTAGACAGATATGCAATGACTTTGCCTTCTTGCATCAATACACATCCGAGACCAATATTGGATGCATCACAATACACATCAAACGGATTCTAGATATCTAGCATGATCAATATTGGGGCTGAAATCAATCTCTTCTTGAGCTCTTGGAAATTTGCTTCACATTTTTCGGTCCATTCAAACTTCTTGTCTTTCTTCAACAATTGGGTCATGGGTCTTGCGATACTCAAAAATCCTTCTACGAACTTGCGGTAATATCCCCCTAATCCGAGAAATGCACAGACTTGAGTTTGTGTGGTTGGGGCTACCCATTCCTCAACATCTTTGATCTTAGCGGGATCAACAACGACTCCTCCGACAGACACAATATGTCCGAGGAATCCTACTTCTTTTAGCCAAAACTCACATTTGCTAAACTTGGCATACAATTGATGCTCTCTAAGGGTTCCAAGGATGATTCTCAGATGTTGCTTATGGTCTTCTTCTGACTTGGAGTAGATAAGAATATCGTCGATAAACACAACGACAAACTTATCTAGAAAATTCATAAAGATCTTATTCATGAGATTCTTGAAATAAGCAGGGGCATTGGTTAATCCAAAAGACATGACCGTATACTCGTATAATCCATATCTGGTGGTAAAGGCGGTCTTTGGAATATCCGTTGCACGAATCTTAAGTTGGTGATAACCAGTCCTACGATCGATCTTAGAGAACACTCTGGCACCAGTCAACTGATCAAACAGATCATCTATCTTTGGCAATGGGTACATGTTCTTGATGGTGACGTCATTCAACTTCCTGTAATCTATGCACAAATGGTTGCCTCAATATTTCTTGTCGATGAACAATACGGGCAATCTCCATGGCGATGCGCTTGGTTGAATCAAGCATGTTGCCAACATAGCATCCAATTGCTTCTTCAGCTCCACTAACTCTGAGGGGTTCATGCTATAGGGTCTCTGAGCTATGGGTCCGGTTCCGGGGATCAGTTCAATAATGAACTCAATATCTCGATCTAGGGGCATACCAGGCAATTCATCTGGGAATACGTCGGGGTATTCACATACTACTCTGACTTGGTCTATGGTGGGTAGGACTAGACTCTTGTTGCACTTGAATTGACGGGGCAAGGTTTCAGATATATGCTCTACTGATACTCCAGAGCTACTGGTCATGGTGATGGCTTTCTTGGCACAGTCTATCAATCCTTTATGCTTCGACATCCAATCCATTCATAGTACTACTTCCAAACCATTGGTTCCAAGTACTATTAGATTGGCATAAAAATCTATCCCATGTATTCTGATAGGCACAACTTTGCAAATTTTTCTAGCTTTTGTAGTTGAACCAGGTATTTGAACTAGACATGCTTCAAGTTGGTTGGGTGAATCTTACTAGTGCATGCAAATTCTTCTGTAACAAACGAGTGCAATGCTCCAGAATCAAACAACACTCTTGCTAAAACTGAGTTGACAGAAAACATACCCAGCACTACATCTGGTGCTTCTTAGGCTTCTTCGGCGTTCATGTGGAAGAGATTACCGTTGCGGTTGTGAGGGTTCCCTGGGGCGAATCTTCTTCTTGGATGAACACAACGCTGCTGTTGAGCTGAGGCATTCACATTGGCAGTGGCGGCAATCTTCTTGGGACACTCATTGGCGTAGTGACCCTTCACTCCACACTCAAAACAAGCAATCTGAGACTTGTCTTTTGCTGCCACAGGCACAACATTGCTTCCAGTTCTGGGTGCAGTGTTGTTGTTGTTGTGCTTGGGAGGTGCACGGTTGAAATTGCTGGAGTTTCCGGGGTGGTTGTTGTTGTTTCCTCCAGACTTCACATTTCCTCCGCTACGGTTGGGGTAGCTTGGGCGAGACATTGCGGGTCGGTTGTTCCGCGGGGCATATCTAGCAGACGGGTTGGGACGGTACTTCTGATGACTGCTGGATCCAACTTGGTGCATCATACGACGTTTGCGGTTGTCGTTTGCCTAGTTAATCTTCCCTTCCATCTGAATGGCAGAGTCGACTAGCTCTTCGAGATCCTCGAAAAGGATGTTGACGAGAACTGTCTGCATCTCATCATGCAATTTGTTCAGGAATCTCTCCTTCTTGGCCTCCGTGTTGATCTCATCAGTTGCATACCTGGCGAGGGACAAGAATCTATCATGGTACTCCACTATAGTCATTCTGCCTTGCTTTAACTCTCTGAATTCATCTCTCATTCTGGTGACTAGACCCTGTGGCACGTGGGTGCGACTGAATTTGACTTAGAAGGCTTCACATGTCATTACTTGACCATGGTTCATCGTGCGGGTGTTGTTCCACCATGCTCTTGCATCTCTGGCAAATAGTGGGTGGCAAACAGAACTTTCTCGTTTGCATCCACTCCGGCGACTTCTAAGTTGTTCTCCATGGCCAGTAACCAATCATCAGCATCCAGTGGGTCTTCAGACTTGCTAAAGATTGGGGGATTGGTATTTTGGAAGTTTTTGAGTTTGGATCCATGATGATCCTGATTTCCATCATTCTGATTGTGGTGAGCCATCTGGGCGATCTGCTGCCAGGTGGCTAGATTTGCTTGGCGCTCTGCCCTACTAGCTTCGCGGTATGCAATGAGCGTCTATAGAATCTGTAGCATTGGGTCCTGTGATGAGCTGCTCCCTCCTTAGTTTCCACGAGTCATCTGAAGATTGAGATAGATAATGGGGTAAGAGGGAAAGTTCTAAGGATCATGGTTTTGGTTTCAAAGCTAAAACTTTGGGTTTGACTCAGGTTTTGCAACTAACTTGTTTTCATTCATTCAAGCAAAGCACATGATACAAACACACACACACCACAACGAAAGGAAAACATATGGTTTTAAGAACCATTCTGTAAGCTAAGATACAATGGGATCGATACTTCTCACTCCTACGATAGTGCTCTAGTGCATCTACTCATCATCGATGAAGTCGGAGTCATCGTCGTCGGTGTAGAAGTCCATGGCATCATCCTCCAGATAGTCATCATCGTTGCTGAGGTACGAGTCAATATCCCCTTGGATGTATTCACCTTCCTCTTCTTCGTTTGCTGCAAGATGAGCTTCTTGCTCCTTGATAGTCTTCTCGAGTTCGGCCACCTTCTTGCGAAGACGGTCGATGGTGCGATCCTTCTTTGCGCATTGACGACGAAGTGACTGACGATCCTTGACGAGCAGGGAGAAAGTCCGGGCCTTCTGGGCGGCAATGGCAAGGTTGTGGTTGGCGAACTCTCTAGCATTGTCCAATTACTTGTGTCTGTCATACAGCAGGAAGTCGAGGTTCTACACTTGATGCTTCAACTCTAGGTGACTTGGCATCTCTAGAGGCATTCCCATAGAATCACGCCTTGCATAGTGAGAAAAGCAGGTTCCTTGGATCAAGTTGATATTCTGTGCGCAAAGACGAGCGAGAGCTTCATGCATTGCCCTGGCTAATCCATCTAGCCAGTTGTTTCTCTCACAGTGAATTGAATCCTCTCGAACATTGGTGCTTCTAACTTGCCTCGAAGATCAGCAACTACTAGCCATTATAAATCTCCTCCTCGGGGTCCATTGAGTTGAGCTCCAAGAAATTTTGGATGCGGACGCTCCAAGTACTCAGACAATGCATCTAGATCCCTCTCGAAGATCAGTTGGCCTCTGTTGCCCAACTGGTAGAACTTGTTGTACTGGACTTCCATCTATAAGAATTTAGGATGAGAAAGTTAGTGAAGTGATCAAGTGTGTCAAAATTTTAGGTAGTAATGTAAGAATTTGGGAGGAACATGTATTTTTTGAGAGAAAGAATCCCATGGGTAAGAGAGGAAATAAATTTTCATAAATACTCACTTTGGTTTTGAAACTAAGTTTTTGCTCGGACGTCCATCCTAACTAGGGTCTCCTATGGTCAGGATGGCTCTGATACCAACTTGTCAACACCCGGATTTTTAATCCCAGATGCCTGTTATGCCATACATCGCAATCCTAGGATTACCATTTTTGCGAGACATAACAGATTGGATATCATAGTACATCATCCATTACAAACCATAATAAAGTCTTACACAAGTAAAGGATCTCATGATCCAGTCTTAATACAAACAAGTAGCGGAATAATTTGCGTAGCGGTGGGCTCCATCTTCAGTGTCACAGGCAATGCTTACGATGGGAGATCATCCTAGTTGTCATAGCCCTCCTGCTGTCCTCCTTCTGGGTAGTCCTCCTCATAGTCTGGCCACAGGAATAGCCAGGGACAAAGCCATGAGTACTCTTTAAGTACTCGCAAACTATCACTAACAAGTAAGGTAGTTCTAGTAGGAATGCTAAACTCTAAGTTTATTTGCAAAGTTTACTTTGAAACCTAAGCTGAGTTTAGAAACAAAGAAAGATAAAATAAAGTTTGAAATCACCTAAGTGGGAACTTAGTTGTCATAGTCACAACTCTTCTATGGTCAAGCCATGTCACAATTCATTTCATAAGTCATTTTGAAAACATCTGACAACGGAACAATATGGCCACTCCAACTGTCCATAACCGCGGACACGGCTATTCGAATAGTTTGACACTCTGCAGAGGTGGTACACTTTCACCAAAAAATTCGATACATCTGTCAGGCATAACTGATGTCTACGCACTTCTATTCTTGTAGACAGTTGTTGGGCCTCCAAGTGCAGAGGTTTGTAGAACAGCAGCAAGTTTTCCCTTAAGTGGATCACCGAAGGTTTATCGAACTCAGGGAGGAAGTGGTCAAAGGTATTCCCTCTCAAGCAACCCTGCAATCAAGATATAAGAAGTCTCTTGTGTCCCCAACACACCCAATACACTTGTCAGGTGTATAAGTGCACTAGTTTGGCGAAGATATTGTGAAATACAAGTGGTATGGATACAAGACAACGGTGATAGAAAATAACTTGATGGCGTGTGAAAGACTAAAGACAAACTGAAATAAAGACGGAAGCAAGCAAACATGTAACGGATCTAGTAGCAAACGAAGTATCAATGCTTAGAAACAAGGCCTAGGGATCATACTTTTACTAGTGAACACTCTCTCATAAATATATCCTTCTTTATGATACTACTCTTAACTACTCTCCGGTTGGACACTCTAATCAACGGTAGGGCTATAACAGCACACCTCAAATTAAGCCTTTCCCATCTAGAAAACCCCACACTGTCACCTTGAGTACTAGATGAGTCCAACAAACACCACAATTTTCATAAAGACATCCAACTCCAAATATAACTCATAACAAGTATTTGTAATATCTAGCCTAAGTGCCACCATGGTGAGCATCCTGTCACTTTCACACACATGTGGAGAGCAGAGGTTTATTAAAGCACTTGAGTAGTAGAATAGATCTTTAGATTACAAGCTCATGATCACAATATGATCATGCATAGAGAGAGAGAGATGAACACATAGCTACCGGTATAACCCTTAGCCTCGAGAGAGAACTACTCGCTCCTCATCATGGGAATCAGCAATGACGATGGAGATGGCGGTGAAGATGGTGAAGAGGCAGCGGCGGCGGCATGGAGGACTCCTTCCTCGCCGCCGGTATCACAGGGCAGCACCGCCCCTTAGCACCCTTCCTTTATGGCTTCTTGGGAGCCCTTCCCCATGGAGATGGGATCCATGGGGGAGGTAAAAACGTGGCTTTGGTGGCTTGAAATTCGTGGGTGGAGGTGTCCTGGGCGAATTAGGTTTCCTCCCTTTATATAGCTTCTCGGATTCCCGTCACCCCATCTTGAACTGCAGTAAATCGGTCGTAAAAGGCCCATCCGGACTCGAAATCAGCTAAATTTTATGTCCATAACGTTTGTCGCGAAATTGCCAACAACGTTGTAGTTGAAGAGTTTTCCGTTTCACGCCGTCTTCGACCCGCAACGTGACCATCTTCAAAAAGAATTCTGAGAGAGATTTCTGCAAAATCCCAATTTGACTCCAACAAGGTTTCCACTTGTATTCTTGATAATTCTTCACACATCAAAGTGTAAAACAAGAACATTGTGCACTTTTACAACTATTAGTAGGTTAGTCCAAATAAATCATAAACTTTATATAAAAAGGAGTATCGAAAGCATATTATTAGCATAAAACCATCAAAAATTATAGATACGTTATGGACGTATCAACATCCCCAAGCTTAGTTCCTGCTCGTCCTCGAGTAGGTAAACGATAAAAACAATATAATTTTTGAGGTGACATGCAACCAACACAATCTTGATCATCATTATTGTAAAAGCATTGATAGCTGGGATCAAGGTACTCTAATCATGACATGAAAGACAAAGTTCTAGCAATAAGCAAAGAAACTATGCTGCAACGTGAAAAGTCACAAACAAAAGATTCATGAATAACAATGCTTTACAAGACGTTTGTTTGTTTCACATAAAGAAAACATAGCATAAAAGTATTCAGCTTGTCCCTCAATAGAGTAGCAAATATAAATGCATAGGACACCTTCAAAGTTCATAAGAGTGACTAGATACAATAGTTTAAAACAAGCAATATCAAGTTATGCATCAATCAACTAGTCTTGGGACAATGCACATAGAACTAAGAATGGCCACTATGCTCTCAAAGTAGGTGCATAAAGATAGAAGGTGGAGACTCAATGTAATGGTGGAAGAAAAGCCTTTTGTAAAAGGAAGTAGGGATTCAAGTCTCATAAAGAGCTTCCAAAAATTATGGTACTTATAGCTTTCCGCTCTCATTGCCCCTATCATAAGCATCTTGAAGTGATTAAGGTTAAAGTGAACAAACTATGGTATACATGCTTGACAAAGTATAAGTTAGAAATCTCATGTCCCTTGTATACGAGGGCCGCTCCTCATGCTACTCAAGTTAAGTCACCGGTAAGTTCTTGTCATTGTAACTATATGTGTATCATAGAGAACCGCCAATGGTGTACCCCTTGCCCGATGATACGGAAGAATCCCCATATCAAAATGACAAGGCAAGCAGACAACGAGCATCTCAGCATTCTTCTTATTTACCATGGGAATATGGTGCTTTTTTCTCTCTTTCCTCTTTTCGTAGTATCTCTTTTTTTTCTCTTTTCTCTTTTTTCTCAACATAGGACTCATTTTTATAAGAAGAATGCTTCATAAACAGCTCATTATGGTTACGCTGCAGGTTTCCACCATGTCAGCATGGATTAGACCAGCGGCCCAGGCGTTTCTCTAACACATATACATAACTCCATGGACTTACAAGCTCCCCTTTCATTTCACACCGACGACATCCATATACAAAAGAGCATGATATCAACTAGGTACAAGTACCAAGTGCAATGTTGAAAGCGTTCCCCATGAAAGCATGGTTCTGCTAATTCCCAACAAATAAGTGCAAGCATATACAACATAGAAGACACAATTGTTCAAGTTTATTAAGGGATGCCATCAAGTTCGTGAGAGCTTTAATCACTAGTTTTTTCATAACAAGTGGAAGGTAAACAAAAGCATGAATATATTTGGAATAGCATAAGCTAGTAGGTAGGTATGGTGGACTCTTTGGAATAACTTGGTTTAGGGAGTTTGATGCATGAGTGGAACTCAAACTTTGTTGTGTAGGCTACCAAAAGACTGGGAGCGACAAACTAAGAGAACAATAATGGCCATAATCATGCAGAGCGACAAAACATCATTGATCAAAGCATAAAGTGATACTACAAGTTGAAAACTAAAGGATCATAAAGGCTATGGTGACTTGAGATAGTCATAACATGGTGTGAGCATGCGCCAAGTCAACCCAAATAAAGCATCAAAGGAGAATACCACTATACTATGCTTTAATATGCTAAAACAACGCATGATTCATCCAAGGCACATTAAGCAATCTCAATTGTTTATAACAAGTCATGTTACAGCAAAGAATACTAAGCATAAAGCCAAAACAATATCAAACATGGCATGGCAAAGCATAGGCCACAGTCAAAAACAAGCTCTCTTTACCACTTAAGCATGAACTTTCCTACTCTTTTCCAATTCAAAACAAACTATTTGAAACAACTCACAAAGATGATAATAAATAAAGATCAGTGAGCTTGTCTCACAAATCCACAAAGAAGAACTAAAAAGTTCTAACCTGAAAGCACAAGAAAACTAAGGCTAAACATGGTGCTAGCAAAAGAGAATACTCATGGAACAATAAGAATGAAAACTAGAGTGTTCTAGGCAATGAAAACTGAGCGTGTCTCTCTCCAAAAGAAGTGTGTTGGGATACAACCAACTTATTCAAGCAAACTAAGCAAACCAAGAAAACTAAAACTAAAAATGAAAACAAAGACGCTCCAAGAACAACACAACTGTGCATGAAACAATAAAAATCAAGTGTTTGTAAGAAACCTAGGATTTTTATTGATGAAGAAGGGGATGCCTTGGGCATCCCCAAGCTTTGACGCTTGTACTTTTTGGATATTTCTTGGGATGACACGCGTGGCATCCCCAATCTTGAGCTTTAGTCCATCCTTCATCTCATTACTCATTTCTTCCATACACCTGAAATTCTTCCTTCATACAAAACTTCACACAATCTTTATTAGCAACATTAGTGTACTTAAGATAAATAAGTCTTAAGGTTCAGTTCTAACACCAAATAAACTTCCATTAGAACACTAGCTACTGTAGCCCTTCCCTCAAAAAGCTCAATTTCCCAAAAGAACTCAAAAAGTAACCAACAAGAAGCAAATGCACAAAATGACAGAAATCTGTCAAAACAGACCAGCAGGTAAAGACAAATTGTTTAGAAGACCTTCTGTTCCTCAAATAAAAACGTGTTGAACTAACGAAAGTTAGATAACAACCTGGGGCAGAAGCACAAAAAATTACATCTTAATCCGACATACAGATCTCTCTCACGAATTTTTACGGTCAAGCACAAAAATCTGTTTCGGGACAGCAACTTTCCCAATCATTACTTATCTCTCATTAGAGGTTACTCTTGGCACAAAAGGCAAATAAAAAGGATAAGGAGAGGTTATTACAGAGGTAATAACTTCCAAGACTCATCTAAAACTTTTGGGTTATCTCCCAATAAGTAATTTTCTTTAACGCCTTTAAGTTAGGCATGATAGTTTGAGAAGATGCTCACATAAGAAATATGAATTGAAGTAAAAGAGAGCATCAAGAAGCAAATTCAAAGCACATTTAAGTCTAACCCACTTCCTATGCATAGGAATCTTGTAAAAAGCAAGTCATGAAAGCACAAAGCAACAAGCATAGTAAAGCAAAACAAGTGCAACTTCCAAAATTTCAACATAAAGAGGGGAAACTTAATATTGCTGAGATACATAAAACCATGTTTCCCTCTCTCATAATAACTTTCAGTAGCATCATGAATAAAATTAACAATATAACTATCACATAAAACATTGTTATCATGAGCCACATGCTTAAAATAAGTAATACTCTCCACATAAACAAAGTCATTCTTATTAATCATAATGGGAGCAAATTCAACAAAATAGCTATCATTATTATTCTCATCACCATAATCATCAAATACATGAGGCATATTGTAATCATAATTAATTTTCTTGTAATCATTGTTATTCTTAGGTGGACTGAGAATATCATATTGATCATTGTAATCATTATATATTGGAGGTTTTGTATCATCATAAGCAATAGAATAGCTATCTTCCAAAGCTGGGAACTAAAAAGATCATTTTCATAAGAACTAGCTTCCCCAAGCTTAGGCTTTTCCATAGCATTAGCAATAATGGTGTCCAAAGAATTCATACTAACAATATTGCAATTAGCATGCAAATAAAGTTCCATAGGTTTTTTAATTTTCTCTTCAAACACTTCATGTCCTAACTCAAGATAAATACTATAAAGCTCTCTATTTTGTTGTTGTTATACATTAAGCCTAACTAGTGAAAACAAGAAACAAAAGACAAAATTGCAGAATCTAAAGGAAATAACTTCGAGCACTCACACCGGAGAATGTGAATACGTTTTACCTTTCCACCCTTGCAACGACGCCAGAAAATAGGCGTTTGTCGTGGGAGGTTCTTCTTCTTTAATCCTCCGGTGTGAATACCTTTTACCTTACCTCCCCGGCAACGTGCCAGAAAATAGCTTGATGTCTACGCATTTCTATTCTTGTAGACAGTTGTTGGGCCTCCAAGTGCAGAGGTTTGTAGAACAGCAGCAAGTTTTCCCTTAAGTGGATCACCCAAGGTTTATCGAACTCAGGGAGGAAGTGGTCAAAGGTATTCCCTCTCAAGCAACCCTGCAATCAAGATACAAGAAGTCTCTTGTGTCCCCAACACACCCAATACACTTGTCAGGTGTATAAGTGCACTAGTTCGGCGAAGAGATAGTGAAATACAAGTGGTATGGATACAAGACAACGGTGATAGAAAATAACTTGATGGCGTGTGGAAGACTAAAGGCAAACTGAAATAAAGACGAAAACAAGCAAACATGTAACAGATCTAGTAGCAAACGAAGTATCAATGCTAAGAAACAAGGCCTAGGGATCATACTTTCACTAGTGAACACTCTCTCATAAATATATCCTTCTTTATGATACTATTCTTAAATATTCTCCGGTTGGACACTCTAATCAACGGTAGGGCTATAACAGCACACCTCAAAGTAAGCATTTCCCATCTAGAAAACCCCACACTGTCACCTTGAGTACTAGATGTGTCCAACAAACACCACAATTTCACAAAGACATCCAACTCCAAATATAACTCATAACAAGTATTTGTAATATCTAGCCTAAGTGCCACCATGGTGAGCACGCTGTCACTTTCACACACATGGGGAGAGCAAAGGTTCATTAAAGCACTTGAGTAGTAGAATAGATCTATAGATTACAAGCTCATGATCACAATATGATCATGCATAGAGAGAGAGAGAGAGATGAATACATAACTACCGGTATAACACTTAGCCTCGAGAGAGAACTACTCCCTCCTCATCATGGGAATCAGCAATGAGGATGGATATGGCGGTGAAGATGGTAAAGAGGCAGCGGCGGCGGCACGCAGGACTCCTTCCCCGCCGCCGGTATCACAGGGGAGCACCGCCCCTTAGCACCCTTCCTGTATGGATTACTGGGAGCCCTTTCCTATGGAGATGGGATCCATGGGGGAGGAAAAAACGTGGCTTTGGTGGCTGCAAATTCGTGGTTGGAGGTGTCCTGGGCGAATTAGGTTTCCTCCCTTTATATAGCTTCTTGGATTCCCGTCACCCGCTGTAGTAAATCGGGCGTAAAAGGCCCGTCCAGACTCGGAATCAGCTAAATTTTATGTCCAGAACGTTTGTCACGAAATTGCCAACAACATTGGAGTTGAAGAGTTTTCGGTTTAACGCCGGCTTCGACCCGAGACGTGACCATATTCAAACAGAGTTCTGAGACAGATTTCTGCAAAATCCCAATTTGACTCCAACAAGGTTTCCACTTGTATTCTTGGTAATTCCTACATATCAAAGTGTAAAACAAAAACATTATGCACTTTTGCAACTATTAGTAGGTTAGTCCAAATAAATCATAAACTTTATATAAAAAGGAGTATCGAAAGCATATTATTAGCATAAAACCATCAAAAATTATAGATACATTATGGACGTATCAATAACCCTGAATCATCATACGTAGATGCAGAAAATCAAACATAACCTTTCCTTTACACACTCTAGGATAAGCACCTCTCCTATGATCTTGGCCTCCCAGCCATGGCCATCTGCCATCCTGGGCACTGCATAGGTGGACAACATTGAGAGGTAGCCTCAGCTCAAACCTCTCCCACGAGGGAACTCATACTAATGCATATAAACTTCCGGCTAAACCTTACCCAATTCAGGTATTGTGGTTGTACGGTAAATTTGGAATGGTATCGCATCCGAACCCAACCATCAGTTTTTATAAAGGGCTAAGGCTCATGCCTCAACATTTTGATCATCATAAACCATTTGTGTTTCTCAACACATGTCAAAACATCTCAATAGAATGACTCATCTTTCCAAGGTTTTCACAAGTCATTTTCACCAAGTACTCCCATCTAAAGTGATCAAGTTTTTGGTTTAACTCTAAACTACTAAGTTAAGAGTGTTCACTAATGTGGGATGCTAATATCAATCTCATGTCATAGAATGACATCTAAGTCTAACTAGATAGGTCAAGTTTTATACTTTTTATGCTATCTATAAAAAAATTAAAGAACTTTGGTAAAGTAAAAGGAAGTAAAGCTTGTAAGTAAAACTTGGGGTAGGTATAAGTCAACATGTATAAACAAGCATGCCTAATGCATCTTGCTTAGGTCATCTTGTATAATTCTAGCTTGCCAATAATAGCTTGCCTTGGTTGGTGAAGTGGTTGAAATTCTCTTCCTCCTCTTCTTGGTAGGACTCCTCCTCCTAGAAGACTTGGTTGGTACTATCGTCTATAAATACATACGGAAAAC
This sequence comes from Avena eriantha, assembly GCA_910589775.1. NCBI lineage: Eukaryota > Viridiplantae > Streptophyta > Magnoliopsida > Poales > Poaceae > Avena > Avena eriantha. The sequence goes on from OU342742.1 coordinate 387,645,664, forward strand.
ACAATCACCAAACAATACTTAACTAGTCTATTTAGCACACTAAGGCACACATTTGATGATCTAGTATCATCACAAGCATCACAAGGTTTAATGAACTAGTTTCATTTCTTTTATTTGAGAAAAGTAATTTCTACTCATTGAAAATAACTAAGATTTAATATTCTCCAATTAAAATATGGGATCATGTGGACACATGTTATCACCACATATTCTAATACATGGGAATGTGACTTAAATGTTGGATCACATTTTAATAAGTTTAAGTTTAATATTTAATGATTTAAAGTGACTAGAAATGACTATATAGCATTATTTTCGTACTAGTCCAAAGTCACTGAATTCAAACCTTCAAATATTATTATATATTCAGATAGGTATGGTTAAATGTGATTTTTGAGAGTTGGAATCAACTCAAAAGCTATTATGGTTGATTTTAGAAAAATGTTCAAATGTGAAAAAGCTTCAGTCTTGTTATTTTTGCTTGGAGAGATATCTAACTCTAATTGATTTAAATCCAACGGGCTTGGATAGAGATTTAAATTATCTTCCCAAAAAAATTGGAATCATTCAATTTAGATTTGTAAAACTCCATGAACTGATTTTTGAACTAAGGGGCAAAAACTAGTTTACTTCTAAAAAGAAAAAGATTCATTTGAATCTGCTAGGTTGTGCGGGAACACTATTGGGCCGGCCCAGTCTCACTCCGTGGCGCTGAGGACAGCTGACAGGGGGGTCCCACATGTCAGTGGCTCTTTAAACACGACGTGGTACAGGGCAACATGGACCGTAGGATTAGAACTAGGATCTATGGCTCACGTTCATCGTCAACGACGGACACGTCGCCGGTGAGATGGAAACCTAGCGGCGCTCTGGGGGTGTAGTGGGGGCATACCAAGGCTCCAGCTAATGTGGCGATGTGGGCGTTTGAACAAGGAGACGACGGCAGGCTCAGGCGAGGTCGCGGCAGCTCCGGGGGTGGACGAAATCGACGGTGGCATCTCCTCCTCTGCTGCGGCTATCTCCGGCGAAATTCCAGTGGAGGGCTGCTCGAGCGGCTGCGGCGAGAGGTGGGGAAGGACTAGAGGTGAGAGGGGAGCTGGGTGGTGTGAAGAAATGGTGCTTCGGAGGCTCCCTTATATAGGCTCGACGAGGCGGCAGAGAATCATGGGTGGAGCTCGTCGGTGACGGCGGCATAGGGCGCTAAAGGCGTGGGAAAGGTAGGCGGCCAGTGGGTGGTTTGCTGGCGGTCAGCTTCAGCTTAATGGCGATGCTAGGGGCGGTGGATTGCGGTCGGGAGCGTCTGGCGCTCTGCGCGGCAGAGGCGGTGCTCGACGCGGTTCACAGTGGTTGTGGGTCGTGCGGCGGGGAAAGGGTGTGTCTAGCGGGGTGATGTGGTCAAGGCGGAGCGGCACGCGCGGGCTGTGGTCAAGGGACGGCTTGTAACTACCTCGGTGAATTACGCTCTTAGTTACATGCCTGGATGAGCGAAAGTGGTTAAAATAGTACGGTGGGGCCCGGGGCCACTCACGTAGACCTTTTGGCCGTCCTAACCACTTTCAGTGCATCAGAACAAGAACGAGCGGCGTAATCGGTAGGCGAAGGGATCAACTACATACACAAGTGAGTATGTATGCAAGCCACATACAATAGTCCTCAGAGCCATTCCATCTAAAAGAAATAGAAAATATTGCATCGCCATACGGTAAGATTCAAATATCCGAGATAGAGATAATATTTTAGGATAGCTCATCATACATCAAACATCAGAGTATCAGGCGGAAGCGGAAAACAAGATCCGAGTACGGATAAGAAGCAAATCGGCATAAGATGCCACATAAATCAACACATCCCGCCCACAGATCTCACGGATCCCCGTTCCCGGAATCTCTACACCGAGTGATCGTTGCCAACATCATCCGTCTCTTCACCCAGTATCCTTCTTGTGAGTAAACCTGTTCATCTGAATCAAACAATTTATCGTGTGAGACCCTAGGGGTACTCAGCAAGTCTTTATGCCTCTAAAGGGGACACAACCTGGGGTGACGCAATTGTAGCAAAAGATAATATCTAACAATTCTATAGATACTCGCGAACCATCCGCCTAACCAATGATAGACGGATGTCCGTGAATTAAGAACAGCAGTTATAACAATATAATTAACAGATCCATCCTCCTCCTCGCTTACCAACGAGGAAGCGGACGAAGAACCCCCATCTGTTGGTAGTTTTATTAACCATTCCATGAGTATTGCACTATTTACTAGTCAGGTACTTAGTCAAATTAAGAGCGGTACTTTAGTTATACTTGTCTATGATCGAGAAACGGTGCTCCAAGTCGTCCATAACCGCGGACACGGCTTTTCAGAAAGATTTACCCTGCAGGGGTGCACAAATAGCAACACACACCCGATCAACCTCGGAAAAACCAAATCAAAACCCAACGAGGCATTCACGACAAAGCGATCACAGGATTCAGAAATATTTCAGGGGGCCACCCCACTAAGCTACCCGCAACGAAGTTGGCCGGCTCCGGAACGGACCCAGGGTTTGTGTGGACGGCGGTAAACGACTGGGAACCCGAAAGTTTTACTAGGCTTGTCGATACAGCGAAAACGTGTCATGATCCAAAATAGTACAGGTGCTCCACGCACAATCGTAAATAAACAGTAAACATGGCATAAATACAGGATAGTAATAAAACCCCAAACTAATTGTGGCCCCAAGAAATAGAAATGAATCAAGCTCTGGCTCAGGAGGATCCATAAGGCCTCCCGGATGTGGATAGTGCGAATTGTCAAGGAACAGGAATCAAGTACTCGGGGTCCTACAGGACACAAGTGAGCATGAAAAACCAAATAGCAGATATTTCTCACCGGTGCCTCTTTCATTAGTTATCCTATTACTACTCAGGTTAAGTTGTTTAGGTACCTCGTTATCCATCAGACACTCACATACCCTACACATGCTTTTCTATGACTCGCATGGCTCAAACAACTCCTGTAGTAATGGCTCATGGGATGGATGGACAAGCTTCGGTGGGGTTTAAAAGTAAAGGCTATGTAGTACTTGGGATTCAATTTAATGCAATCGCGACTCAATGATGCAAGAATAAGATAGAGGCAATAGGTACTATATGTATGCAAGCATGTGGTAGTGCTTGCCTGGCAGCTCAGTTGAAGCGAGATATGGATCTAGGTAGAACTCATGTGATTCCTGATAATTCTCCTGCTGGGCGTCTATTCGAAGAAGAACCAAACAAACAAGGCCAACATAAATAAAGTGCAAAAGCATATGAATTAAAATGCGACAAGCAAACAAGCATTCCATGATGAATGATGCACAATTTACATGGCATTAAAGTAGCATGTCATGGTGAGGTCTGGGGTGCAAGAATAAAGCATTTTATTATTTATTTATCCAAATTTTATTGACATAAACAGTTCTGATTTTTAATAATGACATGATGCATGCTTCAATTTAGAACAAGGAATGCATAGATAGAACAGACTCGTCGCGCTGATCGATTTAGACATATTATTTGTCGAATTTGGAGTTGTATATTTAAAGTTATTAATTTATTAAGAAAAAGGCATTTTTTTTGTAATTTTAATCATCTCGAAAATTTAAAGTGATCAAACATTATTTTGAATAGCATATTTGTATTCCTCACATTTTTTGATTCAAAATCATATATCATTTGTATTATTTGGATTTATAATTCAAAAGTTATTTAAAAACAGATTTGAATTCATATTTACCATTTTTCTGAAATCATTTTATTCAACAGATAAACGTCAGGATTTTTTTACACCCAGACAGAACTAGCCTAAGGCACTGACGGGTGGGGCCGCTGCTGATTGGGCGGAGACAACGCGCAGAAGCTTTTCTCACCACGAACACAACTAGCCTTAGACACCGACCGGTGGGTCCGGCGCAGAAAGCGGCCCACACGATAGCGGGCGAACAGGAGGGTGACACGCGGCACAACGGGGACTGCGGGTTAGGGTTTACAAAAACGCGAGGGCTTTTCTGCAAAAAGGTTGAAGGGCTGAACGGTGGGGCCTGACGTACCGCGGGTTGAATTGCAAAAGGCGCAGGAGGGTATGTGCAAAAAGGGCGTGTACTGTGGATCTTCTCTGACGACCGACATATCCGTGGTCGACAGCAACGGTGCGGCGCGGGTGATCGAACGCGCGACGCGGGGGCGCGCGCGCAGAGGGCGAAGCCGCTACGGTGGCTGGGGTTTGGTGTTAGGAGGGGACAGGGGCGCTAGGTGAGGTGTGGCGCGGCGCGGAGGCGTGCAGAAGCACACGCACGCCAGCGCACCAAGAGCGCTCGGCGAAAAGTCCGGCGAGGCCAGGCAACGATGGCGAGAGGGAGGTTGTCAGAGAGGTGCAGCAGCTCACCGGGAGTGCGACGGTGGCGGTGGAACGGGCCGAGGTGCAGGGGATCGACGACGGAGCTGGCAGACCGGAGTTAGGGTTTCGTTGTCGGCTCATCGGCGTTTCGCGCGGCTGGGCCTTCTCCTCCTTGTCTATGGGTACAGGGGCGTCGCAGGGGCTCGACTCGTCCTTCCTCGACACCCAAATGTCCACGCCACTGGCTTAAACGAGGAGGGGGAAGGTGAGGCCGACGGCGGCCAGGGTTAGAGAGGAGCGGCGGCAGGCAGGTGGTAGGGAGAAAAAGGGCAAGTCCCTGGGGATCTGGGGCTGCTACTAGACGAGGGAGAGGGAGTAGATAAGGATGGGAGAGAGAGGGGATGCCGTGGGCCTCGGGGTGGATAAAGGTGGCTTCGGCCACCTTTCCTTCTCCTTCACGTGCTCGCCGTGGGCGGCCAGGGCAGGGCAGGTGTAGGGCTGCCAGGTGGGCCAGGGTGCGGTCAAGGAGGGACAAGGTCGGGTAGGCCCTTTGCGGCAGAGAGAGAGAGAGAATGGAGAGGGGGCTCGGGTTTATCTAGGTTAGCCTCGGCTAGGGTAGGGGAAGGAGGGTTAGCTAGGCAGGTTGGGTGGTGGTAGATGATTAGGTTAGAGAGGGGATTAGAGGGAGAGGGGGTCTCAGCAAGGAGGAGTTAAGGTGGAGTAGGGTGGCTAGGGTTAGGATTTTTAAAAGAGAGAGAGAGGGAGAAGTGTGGAGGGATTTCAACATGATAAAGATAAACAAGATCAAGCAAGAAGGTGAAGGGGATGGAGAGGTGAGGGTTTTGTAGTTGAGCACAAGGTGATGGTGAGGAAAACACGAAAGAGAGAGAGAGAGGTGGGGTTTAAAAATACATAAAGAGAAGATCCCACATGAACATGCATGATGGGGGAAAGGGTTTTGTTGGGAACATGGGGATGGTGGAGAGAGATGGAGAGGATCTCACAAAAGAAAGATCCACTAAAAACAAAGAGAAAACAAAGGAGCTAAAGATGGTGGTACTCTTGCATGGCCCATGCATAATAATTAATTGCCATGTTTTATTCTTGTGAAAACAATAATAATACATCATGGCATTATACACATGCATCCAAAAATATGGAGTAGATCCAAGCTAAAGAAAATAGAATTGGATCCATCCCAACCCACATGAGCTAGAATAAATGGCAAAAATAAAATAAAAGCTCATGGGTAATTAGGATGGTGGAATTATAAGGTGGTGACAAAGAAAGGTGGTGGAGTGGAATAAAAGATATGCCCCCAACTCAACTTGGGCATAAAGCATTTATCAAGATTCAAATACAATATATCAAGAGCCAAATACATTTAATTATGCATATTAGAGAAGCACCAATGAAAAGGGTTTTATATGATGCTCAAATGCAAGGTGGCATGATCACATGAGCATGATATAATTATGATGCAACAATTATATGTAGGAAGTAGCCATTATATTACTAGACCATGTAGCATTACATATGTTAGACAGATGGGATGCTACAACTCTCCCCCGCTAAACAGGAATCTCGCCCCGAGATTCTAGGAAGAAGAAGAAGACACGAAGAGGGTAGGATACTTGGCACGGAGCTCATCTTCACGTTCCCAAGTGGCTTCATCAACGGAATGGTGCGACCACTGCACCTTGCAGAACTTGATGGACTTGTTGCGAGTCCTTCTTTCTATGACTTCAAGAATTTTTATGGGGTGTTCTTGATAAGACAGATCTTCTTGGAGGTTGATTAGTTCATGGTCCACGGTCCTGCCAGGATCCTTGAAGCACTTCTTGAGTTGAGAGATATGGAAAACATGATGGACCTTGAGTTTTTCAGGGAGCTCAAGAGCATAAGCAACTTCTCCTCTTCTTCCACGAATTTTGAAAGGACCGATGTATCTAGGAGCCAGCTTTCCTTTGATACCAAAGCGGTGCGTGCCTCTCATGGGAGTGACATGAAGGTAAACGAGATCACCAGGGACATACTCCATGTCCGTGTGCTTTCTGTCATAATTGCTCTTTTGGCGACTTTGAGCAATCTTCAGGTTTTCGAGAATGATGTGAACCTTCTCCTCCGCTTGAGTTACAATGTCGGGGCCAAACAATATTCTTTCACCTGCGCCCGACCAACCAATCGGAGTTCTGCATTTGTGACCATAGAGAGCCTCAAATGGTGCCATCTTTAAACTTTTCTGGAAGCTGTTGTTGTAAGAGAATTCAGCATAAGGAAGACATTCTTCCCACTTCATGCCGAAAGAGATAATGCAAGCACGGAGTATATCTTCCAGAATCTGATTGATCCTTTCAACTTGTCCTTACGACTGAGGGTGGTAAGCTGTGCTGAAGTTCAATTTTGTCCCCAAAGCATTTTGGAAACTTCCCCAGAACTTGGAAGTGAAGATGCTTCCACGGTCTGAGCTGATCTCAAGAGGAACCCCATACAGAGAGACAATTCTGTTGATATAGAGCTCAGCCAACTGAATTGCAGAAATTGTTTCCTTGACGGGAAAGAAGTGAGCCACTTTAGAAAGCCTGTCAATGACAACAAAGATTGCATTGTTGCCCTTCTGCGACCTTGGAAAACCAGTTATGAAATCCATCTCTACTTTCTCCCATTTCCATTCCGGAGGCTTCAATGGCTGTAGAAGACCGGAAGGTTTCTGATGGACAGCTTTAACTCTGCGACAGACATCACACTCCGAGACATACTTGGCACAATATCATTTCAACCCAGGCCACCAATATTGTGTTTTCAAGTCCATGTACATCTTAGTGCTGCCAGGGTGGATAGAAAGAACAGAATCATGCGCCTCCTTGAGAACTTGCTCTCTTAAACCCGGGTAGTTCGGAACAAACATCCGGCGTTCAAAGAAAAGAGTGCCTTGGTCGTCAACATGGAAAGACTCATACTTCGGAAGCTGAATATTGGAGATGATCTTTTTAGTGTAAGGATCACCAAGTTGAATAGAATGAACTTTTTCTTCCAAGAGTGGGGTTGCCAGAAGGTTCAAAAGATACCCTTTATCCACAATTTCAAGGTTGAGCTTGCGGAACTCCTCGCACAAGAGAGGCTGTTGTTCTTCCACCATGAGGTTGTTGACATAAGCTTTTCGGCTGAGAGCATCGGCCATGACATTAGCTTTGCCCAGAGTGTAGTTGATGGTCAAATCGAAATCATTGATTGCTTCAATCCACCTTCTCTGATGAAGGTTGAGATCAGGCTGTGTGAAGATATACTTCAGACTCTTGTGATCAGAAAAGATCTCACAACGGATGCCAAGCAAGTAATGCCTCCATACTTTCAAAGCAAAGACAACTGCTGCGAGTTCGAGGTCATGTGTAGGATAGTTGATCTCATGCGTCTTCAACTGTCGAGAGGCATAAGCAACAACTTGTTTTTCTTGCATAAGGACCGCACCCAATCCTTGAAAGGAGGCGTCACTGAATATCTGGAAAGGCTTTGATGTATCTAGAGGAACCAAGACTAGTGTGGAAGTGAGCTTCTCTTTGAGTGTTTCAAAGTTTGCTTGACATGCAGGAGTCCAAATGTATTTTTTGCCTTTCTTGAGGCGATCGGTAAGAGGCTTCACAATCTTCGAGAAGTTCTGAACGAAGCGACGGCAGTAACTAGCCAAACCAAGGAAACTCCGGACTTCTTTGACATTTATGGGTGGAAGCCAGTCAACAATTGTCTTAATAGTTTCTGGGTTGACGGCAATGCCCTTGGCAGAGATGACGTGACCAAGGTAGGTGACTTGAGGCAGCCAGAATTCGCACTTGGAGAACTTTGCATATAGGCGGTTCTCACGAAGCTTGTTTAGGACACACCAAAGGTGTTCTTCATGTTCTTCCTTTGACTCAGAATAGACTAGAATGTCATCCAGATAGACCACAACAAACTTATCAAGATACTCCATGAAAACCGAGTTCATAAGCCTCGAGAAGGTGGCAGGTGCGTTGGTGAGACCGAAAGACATGACCGTGTACTCATACAGACCATAGCGGGTGGTGAAAGCTGTTTTAGGAACATCTTCCTTGCGAATCTTGATTTGATGATATCCACTTCTCAAATCAAGCTTAGAGAATACCACAGCTCTAGCTAGCTGATCGAAGAGATCATTAATCCGCGGAAGGGGATATTTATTCTTGATGGTTTTAGCATTGAGTGCCCGATAGTCAACACAAAATCTATCAGTCTTGTCTCACTTCTTCACAAAGATGGTTGGCTACCCCAAGAAGAAGTACTATGCTGAATGAAACCCAACTTCTCTTGTTCATCAAGCTGACGTTTGAGTTCAGCCAATTTAGCAGGACCCATTTTATAAGGCCGCTTGGAGATAGGAGCGGTACCAGGTTCAAGTTCAATCACAAACTCAACCTCACGATCCGGAGGCATACCTGGCAACTCTTCAGGAAAAACATCTGGGAACTCACAGACTACCGGAACTCTCTGAATACCTTCCATAGAATCATCATTCAGAGCCACCAAAGAGTAAAGCTGAATTGCAGGAGTCAGACTTGGAGAATAGACTATATGGCCTTTAGGAATTTTAAGAGAAACCGAACGTTCAGCACAATCAATCTCAGCTGCATTTGCTGTTAACCAATCCATGCCCAAGATAACATCAATGTCAGAATTACCCAGAATAATTAAGGAAGCCGGAAACGAAGAGCCACCAATCTCAATTTGATTGCCATGGCTGATTTTAGAAGACCTCATGTTTGACCCAGGAGATTGTACCACAAGACGATGCAATAAAGGAACCATAGCCAGATCATGCTCATGCGCAAACTTGTGTGAAACGAAAGAATGCGAAGCACCAGAATCAAATAAAACTCGTGCCGGAACTAAGTTAACAGGAAGCATACCCATCACAACTCCAGGTGCATGCTCAGCTTGAGCGGCGTTGACACAGTTGGCACGAGCAACCGTAGACCCAGGCTTGGTGTTGATGTTGAGAGCCCGAGGTGGAGGTGCACGAACCAAAGAAGAACTTGCCGCAGGTCTTGGAGGTGGTGGAGGACGAGCTTTGTTGTTCATTGGACAAATCCAGTGCTGATGCCCAGTGTTTCCACAAGTGTAGCAAGCACCAGGTGGACGTGGAGCAACATAGCCAGGGACTCCGCCAGGCGCTCCAGGGTAGTTGTGGTTGTAGCCCCTGGGAGCCGCAGTGAAGGATTTTGGTGGCCTTGCTGCGTAGCTTGACGGTCTTGGTGGAGCTGGGAGTGACGGTGGGGTGTTAGGAACCCAGACACGACGCTTAGAAGGAGCTGTCATAGCTGAAGAGCTTGCTGCATCGCGGCTGTGTTTCTTTGACTCCTCAAACACTTGCCTACTTGCTTCTTCCTGTAGAGCTGTAGGTTGGAGTTCCAGAAAAGACCCCGGCCTTGCATGAGTGATTACATATTTGATTGAAGCATTGAGCCCTTGCCTAAACCTCTTTTGCTTCTTCTTGTCATCAAAGATCTCATTGCCACCATACCGAGAAAGGTTCATGAAGTTTCTGATGTAGGTATTGATATTGTCATTGCCCTGCTTGAGGTTGAGAAACACTTCCTTCATCCTTTCCATGAAAATTTCTGACAGATATTGCTCTTTGAAAGCCGCAGTGAATTGCTCCCAAGTTGGCTGAAAACCAGAGAGGTCTGCCTTGAGGTAATTTTCCTTCAGAAGGTGAGTGGCACATTTGACCCATTCTTGCTCAGGAACATCTGCAGTCATCAGCAACCTTGATATTTCCCGCAGCCAATCATCCGCATCAAGTGGCTGATCAGACACCTCAAATTGACATCGGTTGAACTTCAGAAAATTCTTGATGTCTCCTCGCTTGGGAGGTGGAGGTAGCGGAACAAACTCATTCCTCCTCACGCTTTCTTCGAAGTGTTGCTGGTTCTGCTGCATAGTGCCCAATGCATTTGCAATACTTGCCAAAGCAGCCCCCAATTCAGGTGGTATGTCCTCCTCAGAACGGCGTGGTGGTGCCATCCTGTGATTGATATAAAACACAAGTAAGTACTATAATTGAGAATAATAATAATCCAAAATAGTACCAAAATGGAATTAACCGAGATTAAAGGATACAATTCACTGAGATGATATTAAAATATCAACAAAGTTCAAGGCACCTAGAAGATATTAAGCATATCGCACACGACTGAACAAGGAGTGTGGTACACAAACTAACAAAGAAAAAATTTCCGCAAATTTCGGCATTAAAATACCACTATATGTGCAAAACCACTTAACGAATCAAGATTAGTAACTCTACTAATTCAATATACAAGAGCGAATGATAAAAGTAGTGGTATGGTCGCGACTCCATCCCGCACTCAAATCATTACTCCGCACATGAATCAGTAAAACACATATCCCAACACCTTCTTCTTAAGATGAACCTAAAGATTAGTAACTACAGAAACGAACACCCCAAACAAGATAACGTCAGATAACAAAGAGTAAGACAGATCGCACCGGTATACAACGAATGAGATAGATCGCGTCGGTTTACAAAGGCCTGTCGGTATGGAATGTACCAACAGTTGATAACCAAAAGACAGATATTGACAACATTTGGATGCAACAGATATACAAGGAATTCACACACACACACACAACCTATGGTACTACGGAACCCAGAACACGTGAATCCTAGTTTGAATTTTAGAAGAGGATTGAAAACGTTACACTTCCTTACCAGAAAAAGGGTGGGTGGGTGGGTAAGAAGAAAAATGGAAGCAGTCCTACTCTCACGTTTTGTTTTTCCCTAGTATACATAACTACCAAAAATATTTGCTAGACTGACAACGACTATTTTGGCTGAGACCTTGAAGGGCGGGATGGCTCTAATACCAATTATAACTACATCGGTGAATTACGCTCTTAGTTACATGCCTGGATGAGCGAAAGTGGTTAAAATAGTACAGTGGGGCCCGGGGCCACTCACGGTAGACCTTTCGGCCGTCCTAACCACTTTCAGCGCATCGGGACAAGAACGAGCGGCGTAATCGGCAGGCGAAGGGATCAACTACATACACAAGCGAGTATGTATGCAAGCCACATACAACAGTCCTCAGAGCCATTCCATCTAAAAGAAATAGAAAATATTGCATCGCCATACGGTAAGATTCAAATATCCTAGATAGAGATAATATTTTAGGATAGCTCCTCATACATCAAACATCAGAGTATCAGGCGGACGCGGAAAACAAGATCCGAGTACGGATAAGAAGCAAATCAGCATAAGATGCCACATAAATAAACACATCCTGCCCACAGATCTCACGGATCCCCATTCCCGGAATCTCTACACCGAGTGATCGTTGCCAACATCATCCGTCTCTTCCACCCAGTATCCTTCTTGCGAGTAAACCTGTTCATCTGAATCAAACAATTTATCGTGTGAGACCCTAGGGGTACTCAGCAAGTCTTTATGCCTCTAAAGGGGACACAACCTAGGGTGACGCAATTGCAGCAAAAGATAATATCTAACAAGTCTATAGATACTCGCTAACCATCCGCCTAACCAATGATAGACGGATGTCCGTGAATTAAGAACAACAGTTATAACAGTATAATTAACAGATCCATCCTCCTCCTCGCTTACCAACGAGGAAGCGGACGGACAACCCCCATCCGTTGGTAGTTTTATTAACCATTCCATGAGTATTGCACTATTTACTAGTCAGGTACTTAGTCAAATTAAGAGCGGTACTTTAGTTATACTTGTCTATGATCGAGAAACGGTGCTCCAAGTCATCCATAACCACGGTCACGGCTTTCAGACAGATTTATCCTGCAGGGGTGCACAAATAGCAACACACACTCGATCAACCTCGGAAAAACCAAATCAAAACCCAACGAGGCATTCACGACAAAGCGATCACAGGATTCAGAAATATTTCAGGGGGCCACCCCACTAAGCTACCCGCAACGAAGTTGGCCGGCTCCGGAACGGACCCAGGGTTTGTGTGGACGGCGGTAAACGACTGGGAACCCGAAAGTGTGACTGGGCTTGTCGATACAGTGAAAACGTGTCATGATCAGAAACAGTACAGGTGCTCCACGCACAATCGTAAATAAACAGTAAACATGGCATAAATACAGGATAGTAATAAAACCCCAAACAAATTGTGGCCCCAAGAAATAGAAATGAATCAAGCTCTGGCTCAGGAGGATCCATAAGGCCTCCCGGATGTGGATAGTGCGAATTGTCAAGGAACAGGAATCAAGTACTCGGGGTCCTACAAGACACAAGTGAGCATGAAAAACCAAATAGCAGATATTGCTCACCGGTGCCTCTTTCATTAGTTATCCCATTACTACTCAGGTTAAGTTGTTTAGGTACCTTGTTATCCATCAGACACTCACATACCCTACACATGCTTTTCTACGACTCGCATGGCTCAAACAACTCCTGTAGTAATGGCTCATGGGATGGATGGACAAGCTTCGGTGGGGTTTAAAAGTAAAGGCTATGCAGTACTTGGGATTCAATTTAATGCAATCGCGACTCAATGATGCAAGAATAAGATAGAGGCAATAGGTACTATATGTATGCAATCATGTGGTAGTGCTTGCCTGGCAGCTCAGTTGAAGCGAGAGATGGATCTAGGTAGAACTCATGTGATTCCTGATAATTCTCCTGTTGGGCGTCTATTCGAAGAAGAACCAAACAAACAAGGCCAACATAAATAAAGTGCAAAAGCATATGAATTAAAATGTGACAAGCAAACAAGCATGCCATGATGAATGATGCACAATTTACATGGCATTAAAGTAGCATGGCATGGTGAGGTGTGGGGTGCAAGAATAAAGCATTTTATTATTTATTTATCCAAATTTTATTGACATAAACAGTTCTGATTTTTAATAATGACATGATGCATGCTTCAATTCAGAACAAGGAATGCATAGATAGAACGGGCTCGTCGCGCTGATCGATTTAGACATATTATTTGTCGAATTTGGAGTTGTAGATTTAAAGTTATTAATTTATTAAGAAAAAGTCATTTTTGTAATTTTAATCATCTCGAAAATTTAAAGTGATCAAACATTATTTTGAATAGCATATTTGAATTCCTCACATTTTTCTGATTCAAAATCATATATCATTTGTATTATTTGGATTTATAATTCAAAAGTTATTTAAAAACAGATTTGAATTCATATTTACCATTTTTCTGAAATCATTTTATTCAACAGATAAACGTCAGGATTTTTTTACACCCAGACAGAACTAGCCTTAGGCACTGATGGGTGGGGCCACTGCTGACTGGGCAGACACAACGCGCATAAGCTTTTCTCACCGCGAACACAGCTAGCCTCAAACACCGACCGGTGGGTCCGGCGCAGAAAGCGGCCCACGCGACAGCGGGCGAACAGGAGGGTGACACACGGCACAGCGGGGACTGCGGGTTAGGGTTTATGAAAACACGAGGGCTTTTCTGCAAAAAGGTTGAAGGGCTGACCGGTGGGGCGTGACGTACCGCGGGTTGAACTGCAAAAGGCACAGGGGGTATGTGCAAAAAGGGCGTGTACTGTGGATCTTCTCTGACGACGGACAGATCCGTGGTCGACAGCAACGGTGTGGTGCAGGGGATCGAACCTGCGACGCGGGGGCGCCCGCAGAGGGCGAATCCGCTACGATGGCTGGGGTTTGGTGTTAGGAGGGGACAGGGGCGCTAGGTGAGGTGTGGCGCGGCACGGAGGCGTGCAGAAGCACACGCACGCCGGCGCACCGAGAGCTATCGGCGCAAAGTCCGGCGAGGCCAGGCAGCGATGGCAAGAGGGAGGTGTCAGAGAGGTGCAGCAGCTCACCGGGAGTGCGACGGTGGCGGTGGACCGGGCCGAGGTGCAGGGGATCAACGACGGAGCTGGCTGACCGGAGTTAGGGTTTCGTTGTCGGCTCATCGGCGTTTCGCGCGGCTGGGCCTTCTCCTCCTTGTCTGCGGGTACAGGGGTGTCGCAGGGGCTCGACTCGTCCTTCCTCGACACCCAAATGCCCACGCCACTGGCTTAAACGAGGAGGGGGAAGGTGAGGTCGACGGCGACCAGGGTTAGAGAGGAGCGGCGGCAGGCAGGTGGTAGGGAGAAAAAGGGCAAGTCCCTGGGGATCTGGGGCTGCTACCAGACGAGGGAGAGGTAGTAGATAGGGACGGGAGAGAGAGGGGATGACGTGGGGCTCAGGGTGGATAAAGGTGGCTTCGGCCACCTTTCCTTCTCGGGTTTAGCTAGGTTAGCCTCGGCTAGGGTAGGGGAAGGAGGGTTAGCTAGGCAGGTTAGGGTGGTGGTAGATGATTAGGTTAGAGAGGGGATTAGAGGGAGAGGGGGTCTCGGCAAGGAGGAGTTAAGGTGGAGTAGGGTGGCTAGGGTTAGGATTTTTAAAAGAGAGAGAGAGGGAGAAGTGTGGAGGGATTTCAACATGATAAAGAAAAACAAGATCAAGCAAGAAGGTGAAGGGGATGGAAAGGTGAGGGTTTTGTAGTTGAGCACAAGGTGATGGTGAGGAAAACACAAAAGAGAGAGAGAGGTGGGGTTTAAAAATAAATAAAGAGAAGATCCCACATGAACATGCATGATGGGGGAAAGGGTTTTGTTGGGAACATGGGGATGGTGGAGAGAGATGGTGAGGATCTCACAAAAGAAAGATCCACTAAAAACAAAGAGAAAACAAAGGAGCTAAAGATGGTGGTACTCTTGCATGGCCCATGCATAATAATTAATTGCCATGTTTTATTCTTGTGAAAACAATAATAATACATCATGGCATTATACACATGCATCCCAAAATATGGAGTAGAGCCAAGCTAAAGAAAATAGAATTGGATCCATCCCAACCCACATGAGCTAGAATAAATGGCAAAAGAAAAATAAAAGCTCATGGGTAATTAGGATGGTGGAATTATAAGGTGGTGACAAAGAAAGGTGGTGGAGTGGAATAAAAGATATGCCCCCAACTCAACTTGGGCATAAAGCATTTATCAAGATTCAAATACAATATATCAAGAGCGAAATACATTTAATTATGCATATTAGAGATGCACCAATGAAAAGGGTTCTATATGATGCTCAAATGCAAGGTGGCATGATGACATGAGCATGATATAATTATGATGCAACAATTATACGTAGAAAGTAGCCATTATATTACTAGACCATGTAGCATTACATATGTTAGACAGATGGGATGCAACACGGCTTGTGGAGCTCTATCGGTGACGGCGCTCTGGCGTGCGCTGTGCATGGCATAGAGGCGGTGGGCGCGAGCAATTGGAGGTTGTCCAGGGGCTGTCTATTCTTGGGGAAGGGACCATGGGCGGTGGTGCTACCACGCCTACCTCCCTCGAGCGGCAGAAGAGGGCAGAGCTATCTGCTGCGAGCTGCCCGTGCTCGACCGGCGGGCATGGCGTCGGGGTGGCGCTGCACTGTGGCTAGGGACTAGGGAGTGTCTAGTTTATGGCCTGGTCGGGACTAGCGAGACAAGGGAGGTTAATTGTGATCAAAATGGCTCGACAAAATTTGATCAAAATAGTACTAGTTAGGCAGGTTTGATTCTGCTCACAAGGTGTTCGACACAATGGCCGCACGAATTCAACTAGTGAAATTTGAAATGAATTTTGGTGGATTTGTTAGTCACATGCTTAAGTATCTGTGGTTGCTAGGATTTGCCAAATTGAATTCATTTGCATCATTTTTGAAAAAGTGGGATCTAGGTACATACACTTGATTCCATTTTCAAATGTCTTTTAAATTTAGAGTTTTAATGTTTTTGGAAGATCACAAAGTGGGCCTCGGTACATATTTACTTGTACTATCAAGGGGTGCAAAGATCCACAATTGTTTCTGTTTGAATTTGAGTTCTAGGAACACCCAAAGTGACCTAGTTGATTAAAATGGAAAAAGTGACCATTTCCATTATTAATTTTATTTGATTTCTTTTTCTTTGGTTTTTGCTTGGGAATGATCTAGATGATGTGGCATTCATCTTAGAGTCATTTTACAACCATTAGAACAAACAATCATGGCATTTCAGAACAATTCCTATTTAATGCAACACACATATGCATGCTTATTTATTTAATTGAGGAAGAGTTTTTGTTAACCCTAAATTGGGTGGTTTTGATCTTGATAATTTGGGTTAAAGTTTTGGGATGTTACACCCTAGTGCATCCTCCTAGTAAAGGGCATATGGTACACAACTCTCCTCTTTGTGACGGTATTGCAAGGGTAAGGGTTGATGATATCATCGAGGGGTTTAATGGGTTCGCTTTGCCGGTCCCTCCCAATGAAGACATGACGACTCTGATTGATGTAAAGGGGTCCTTCATCTAGTGGCCCAAGGGATATATCATTCTTGGCCAGCCAGAGCCAGCCTCGACACATCTCTCACCACCAACACTCTCTCCATAGATCAAGTAAGATATCATTCTTCGACAGCTAGAGCCAGCTTCCACACACCTCTCACCGTCTACACTCAGTACTCACAGATCAAGAAATATATCATTCTTGTCCAGCCAGAGTCGGCCTCGACACACCCCTCACCACCAACAATAACTACCCATATCATGGAAGGACATGTTGGTCAAGCTTATCATTTACAAACCCAAGAGGGTACCCGCAGTACTCCTTAAAAGGAGTCTAGGGTACCATCCAATAAATTATTCATTTTCATATGGCATGCCTAACTAGCTAGTTGACCTAAACATTTTATGTAGGTAGCCTCCATGTGCAAGCTACTAGTGAGGAAAGTCGGATAGGATGGCCATGAGGTAGCTGCGTTGGTGCTTGTGCATTGATATATTGCAAATGTATCTATAATTTTTGATGTTCCATGATTGGTTTTATCCACTTTCTTGTGTTTTGTCCACACTTTGGAGTACTTTTCATATGATTTCTTGGACTAACCTATTAATAAGAACAACAGTGCCAGCTGCCTATTTTCTACTGTTTTGGTTCTACGAAAGTCAGAAAATGAATATTCTCGGATTTGGACCGGACATAAGCCAAAGTTGATATTTTCCTGGAAGACTCGCGGAGCCAGAAGGAGAGTCGGAGAGGGGCCACAGGGTGGCCACACCACCCCATGGCGCGGGTACCCCCAGGCCGCGCTAGGGCATGGTGTGGGCCCCCTGGCTGCCCACCGACCTTGCCCTCTGGCCTATAAGAAGCCTCCCGAGGCATAAACCCTAAAAAATCAAGCCTCTAGCCACGAAAAGTTCCTTAGCGCCGTGGCCACCGAAGGGGAGATTCAGGGGACAGAAAGTCTATGTTCCGGCACCCTACCGGGACGGGGAAGTGCCCCCGGAGCCATCTCCATCGATCTCCACCATCATCTCCATCACCATTGCTTCTTCCCATGATGAGGAGGGAGTAGTTCTCTCTCGAGGCTAAGGGTTCTACCGGTAGCTATGTGTTCATCTCTCTATCTATGCATGATCATATTGTGATCATGAGCTTGTAATCAAGTAGATCTACCTTGCTACTCAAGTGCTTTAATGAATCTCTGCTCTCCCCATGTGTGTGAAAGTGACAGCGTGCTCACCATGGTGGCACTTAGTCTAGAGATTACAAATACTTGTTATGAGTTATATTTGGAGTTGGATGTCTTTATGAAATTGTGGTGTTTGTTGGAACCATCTAGTGCTCAAGGTGATAGTGTGGGGTTTTCTAGATGGGAAAGGCTTACTTTGAGGTGTGCTGTTATAGCCCTACCGTTGATTAGAGTGTCCAACCGGAGTGTAGTTAAGAGTAGTATTATGAAGATAATATATTTATGAGAGAGTGTTCACTAGTGAAAGTATGATCCCTAGGCATTGTTTCTAAGCATTGATACACCGGTTGCAATATGATCTATTACATGTTTGCTTGCTTCCATCTTTATTTCAGTTTGCCTTTAGTCTCTTCCACGCCATCAAGTTATTTTCTCGCATCGTTACCACTTATAATTATCTATACCACTTGTATTTCACTATCTCTTCGCCGAACTAGTGCACCTATACACCTGACAAGTGTATTAGGTGTGTTGGGGACACAAGAGACTTCTTGTATCTTGATTACAGGGTTGCTTGATAGGGAATACCTTTGACCACTTCCTCCCTGAGTTCGATAAACCATGGGTGATCCACTTAAGGGAAAACTTGCTGCTGTTCTACAAACCTCTGCACTTGGAGGCCCAACAACTGTCTACAAGAATAGAAGTGCGTACACATCAAGGTATTTTCTAGCGCCATTGTCGGGGAGGTAAGGTAAAAGGTATTCACACCGGAGGATTAAAGAAGAAGAACCTCCCACGGCAAACGCCTATTTTCTGGCGCTGTTGCCGAGGAGGTAAGGTAAAAGGTACTCACATCCTCTGGTGTGAGTGCTCGAAGTTATTTACTTTAGATTCTGCAATTTTGTCTTTTTGTTTCTTGTTTTCACTAGTTAGGCTTAATGGAATACAACAACAAAATTAGAGAGCTTTATAGTATTTATCTTGAGTTAGGACATGAAGTGTTTGAAGAGAAAATTAAAAAACCTATGGAACTTTATTTGCATGCTAATAGCAATGTTGTTAGTATGAATTCTTTGGACACCATTATTTCTAATGCTATGGAAAAGTCTAAGCTTGGGGAAGCTAGTTTTTATGAAAATGATCTTTTTAGTTCCCCAACTTTGGAAGATAGCTATTGTATTGCTTATGATGATACTATGCCTCCAATATATGGTGATTACAATGATGAGTATCATATTTTCGGTCCACCTAATATTCAGGAGAAAATTAATTATGATTACAATATGCCTCCTATATTTGATGATTATGGTGATGAGAATAGTAATGATAACTATTTTGTTAAATTTGCTCCCACTATAATTAATAAGAATAACTATGCTTATAGGGAGAGTAATAATTCTTTTATGCATGTGGATCATGATAAGAATGTTTTATGTGATAGTTATATTGTTAATTTTATTCATGATGCTACTGAAATGTATTATGAGAGAGGGAAACATGGTTTTATGCATCTCAATAATATTAAGTTTCCCCTCATTATGTTGAAAGTCTTGAAGTTGCACTTGTTTTGCTTTACTATGCTTCTTGCTTTGTGCTTTCATGACTTGTTTTTTTACAAGATTCCTACGCATAGGAAGTGGGTTAGACTTAAATGTGCTTTGAATTTCCTTCTTAATGCTCTCTTTTACTTCAATTTATATTTCTTATATGAGCATCTTCTCAAACTATCATGCCTAACTTAAAGGCGTTAAAGAAAAGTACTTATTGAGAGATAACCCAAAAGTTTTAGTTGAGTCTTGGAAGTTATTACCTCTCTAATAACCGCTCTTTATCCTTTTTATTTGCTTTTTTTGCCAAGAGTAACCTCTAATGAGAGAGAAGTAATGATTGGGAAAGTTGTTGTCCCGAAACAGATTTCTGTGCTTCACCGTAAAAATTCGTGTAAAATCTATGAACGTCTTTTTAAGGCGTGAATTTTTGTGCTTCTGCCCCAGATTGTTATCTAACTTTCATTAGTTCAACACATTTTTATTTGAGCAACATAAGGTCTTCTAAAAAATTCGTCTTTACCTGCTGGTCTGTTTTGACAGATTTCGGCCATTATTTGCATTTGCTTTTTGTTGGTTCCTTTTTGAGTTCTTTTGGGGAATTGAGCTTTTTTAGGAAAGTGCTACAGTAGCTTGTGTGTTAATGGAATTTTATTTGATGTTATAACTGAACCTTAAGACTTATTTATCTTGAGTGGACTAATGTTGCTAATAAAGATTGTGTGAAGTTTTGTATGAAGGAAAAATTTCAGGTGTATGGAAGGAATGAGTAATGAGATGAAGGATGGACTAAAGCTCAATCTTGGGGATGCCACGCGTTTCACCCCAAGAAATATCCAAGAACTACAAGCGTCAAAGCTTGGTGATGCCCAAGACATCCCCTTCTTCATCAATAAAAATCCTAGGTTTCTTCCAAATGCTTCATTTATTGTTTCATGCACAATTGTGTTGTTCTTGGAGCGTCTTCTTTTTTGTTTTTATTTTAGTTTTTCGTTTGCTTGGTTTTCTTAGTTTGCTGAATAAATTGATGGGACCCCCTCTTTCATACATTGGTTTGCAAATAGTTTGGTTTGGATTGGAAAAGAGTAGGAAAGTTCATGCTTAAGTGGTAAAGAGAGCTTGTTTTTGACTATGGCCTATGCTTTGTCATGCCATGCTTGATATTGATTTGGCTTTATGCTTAGTATTCTTTGCTGTAGCATGACTTGTTATAAACAATTGAGATTGCTTAATGTGCCTTGGATGAATCATGCGTTGTTTTAGCATATTAAAGCATAGTTTAGGGGTATTCTCCTTTGATGCTTTATTTGGGTTGACTTGGCGCATGCTCACACCATGTTATGACTATCTCAAGTCACCATAGCCTTTATGATCCTTTAGTTTTCAACTTGTAGTATCACTTTATGCTTTGATCAATGATGTTTTGTCGCTCTGCATGATTATGACCATTATTTCTCTCTTAGTGTGTCGCTCCCAATCTTTTGCTAGCCTCCACAACCAAGTATGAGTCCCACTCAGGCATCCAACTCCTTAAACCAAGTTATTCCAAAGAGTCCACCATACCTACCTACTAGCTTATGCTATTCCAAGTATATTCATGCTTTTTTTTACCTTCCAAATTAAACTTGTTATGAGAAAACTGGTGATTAAAGCTCTCACGAACTTGATGGCACACTTTACTTTTCTTGCATCTAATAAACTTGAACCACTGGGTCCTTCTTTGTTGTGTATATTCTTGCGCTTTATAAGTTGAAATTAGCATAACCATGTACCATGGGGAACGCTTTCAACATTGCACTTGTACTTTGTACCCCGTTGATATCATGTTCTTTTGCTTACGGATCCTGGCGGTGTGAAATAAAAGTGGAACTTGTAAGATCATGGAGTTTGTATGTGTGTTAGAGAAACTCATGGGCCGCTAGCCTAAGCCATGCCTAATCATGGTGGAAACTTGCAGAATCACCATAATGAGCACTCTATGAAGCATCCTCAATAAAAACCTATGCAACTAGCAAATAAAAAGATCGCTGAGATGTTCATTGCCTGCTTGCCTTGTCATTTTGATTATGGGAAAGTTCCCGTATCATGTGCAAGGGGTACCCCGTTGGCGGTTCTTAATGATACACATGTACTTCCAATGACAAGAGCTTACTCGTGACTGAAGTTGAGTAGCATGAGGATCGGTCTTCGTAAGTAAGGGGCATGAGATTTCGGTTTATAACTTGTCAAGCATATCCTCTTAGTTGTGTCACTTTAACCTTAATCACCTTCAAGATGCTTATGATAGGGGCAATGAGAGTTGAAAGCTACAAGTACCATAATTTTTGGAAGCTCTTTATGAGACTTGAATCCCTACTTCCTTCTATGAAGGCCTTTCTTCGCCTTATATATATTGAGTCTCCACCTTCTACCTTTATGCACCTACTTTGAGAGCATGGTGGCCATTCTTAGTTCTATGTGCATTGTCCCAAGACTAGTTGATTGATGCATAACTTGATATTGCTTGTTTTAAACTATTTGTATCTAGTCACTCTTATGAACTTTGAAGGTGTCCTATGCATTTATATTTGCTACTCTATGAGGGACAAGCTGAATGCTACTATGCTATGTTTTCTTTATGTGAAACAAACAAACGTCTTGCAAAGAATTGTTATTCATGAATCTTTTGTTTGTGCCTTTTCATGTTGCATCATAGTTGCTTTGTCTTATTGTTAGAACTTTGTCTTTCATGTTATGATTGAAGTACTATGATCCCAGCTATCAATATTTTACAAATACTTTGATCAAGTCTATGATGGTGCATGTCACATCAAAAATTATTCTTTCTTTTTAACACTTACGTACTCGAGGACCAGCAGGAGTTAAGCCACTCCATCGTAGGCTTGGATGTGTCTTGAGATAGCAAATCCTTCTGGGAAGTGTGTTTGTCGAATTCATGGTCTGAAGCATTTTGGACCTACGTAGATATCATCATTCTCGTATCGCCGCGCCTCTATGTTAGAGTTGATCCGGTGTCTCGCATCACTTGGTGACAGGGAACGCCATCTTGGTTGTTCATTGTGACTGCGGTGCCTTGGAGCCAGACTTCTACTTCCACCACTGACACATTGCAAATGTATCTATAATTTTTGATGTTCCATGCTTGGTTTTATCCACTTTCTTGTGTTTTGTCCACACTTTGGAGTACTTTTCATATGATTTCTTGGACTAACCTATTAACAAGAGCCATAGTGCCAGCTGCCTGTTTTCTGCTGTTTTTGGTTCCAGGAAAGTCAGAAAATGAATATTCTCGGAATTGGACCGGACAAAAGCCAAATTTGATATTTTCTTGGAAAACTCACGGAGCCAGAAGGAGAGTGAGAGAGGGGCCACAGGGTGGCCACACCACTCCATGGCGCGGGTCCCCCTAGGCCACGCCAGCGCATGGTGTGGGCCCCCTGGCTGCCCACCGACCTTGCCCTCTGGCCTATAAGAAGCCTCCCGAGGCATAAACCCTAAAAAATCAAGCCTCCAGCCATGAAAAGTTCCGCAACGCCGCCGCCACCAAAGGGGAGATTCGGGGGATAGAAATTCTATGTTTCGGCACCCTGCCGAGACGGGGAAATGCCCCCGGAGCCATCTCCATCGATCTCCACCACCATCTCCATCACCATTGCTGATTCCCATGATGAGGGAGTAGTTCTCTCTCGAGGCTAAGGGTTCTACCGGTAGCTATGTGTTCATCTCTCTATCTATGCATGATCATATTGTGATCGTGACCTTGTAATCAAGTAGTTCTACCTTGCTACTCAAGTGCTTTAATGAATCTCTGCTCTCCCCATGTGTGTGAAAGTGACAGCGTGCTCACTATGGTGACACTTAGGCTAGAGATTACAAATACTTGTTATGAGTTATATTTGGAGTTGGATGTCTTTATGAAATTGTGGTGTTTGTTGGAACCATCTAGTGCTCAAGGTGACAGTGTGGGGTTTTCTATATGGTAAAGGCTTACTTTGAGGTGTGATGTTATAGCCCTACCGTTGATTAGAGTGTCCAACCGGAGAGTAGTTAAGAGTAGTATTATGAAGATAATATATTTATGAGAGAGTGTTCACTAGTGAAAGTATGATCCCTAGGCCTTGTTTCTAAGCATTGATACACCATTTGCAATTAGTTCTGTTACATGTTTTCTTGCTTCCATCTTTATTTCAGTTTGCCTTTAGTCTCTTCCACGCCATCAAGTTATTTTCTCGCACCGTTACCACTTATAATTATCTATACCACTTGTATTTCACTATCTCTTCGCCGAACTAGTGCACCTATACACCTGACAAGTGTATTAGGTGTGTTGGGGACACAAGAGACTTCTTGTATCTTGATTGTAGGGTTGCTTGAGAGGGAATACCTTTGACCACTTCCTCCCTGAGTTCGATAAACCTTGGGTGATCCACTTAAGGGAAAACTTGCTGCTGTTCTACAAACCTCTGCACTTGGAGGCCCAACAACTGTCTAGAGGAATAGAAGTGCGTAGACATCATGCATCCTGCTAGCAAAGGGCTTATGGTACACAACTCTCCTCTTGGCGACGGTTTTGCTAGTGTTTGCGTTGAATATGTCATCGATGGGTTCAATTGGTTCGCTCTGTCAATCCCTCCCAATGTAGAAATGAGGACTCTGATTAAGGTAAAGGGGAGCTTCATCCATTGGCCCATGAAAGATATCATTGTTAACAAACCAGAGCCGGCCTCGACACACCTTTCACTAGAGATGGTACTCACTCCTCATGTAACATCCCACTTTAAGAACCCGGATTAGTTATCCAGAATGCAAAAATCAGGGAGAACAATTTTTTTTTACTGTTTAGTGCTCCAATGTTTGCATGCTTGCTTGTTTATGCTGATGCATCTAAATGTGTAGCAGATGATGTACTCCTTCCCTAACCCTTAGTTGTCAAAAGTTATTTAAGAAAACTGACTTGGGTTATTTTACAAATTCTCAAATGTTCTAGCATTTCAAAACCTGAACCAAGCTACCCCTGCCACCATGAATGTATTGTTAAATTCTATTAACAAAATTTTGGAGATCTATATGATATAATTTCCTTATGTTTTCAAGACAGATCTTTTAACTACTTTCACCTCTAGGTTTTCCAAAACCTTTTATGAAGTTTTTGAATTCTACTCTTGGTAGAAGTTCTAAGGACCTTACCTTATTCAAAAACTCCAACCTCTTCAAAACACCCCTCCTTACCTCAATCTAGTCTTGATGGTAACCCTAGTAGTAGTTTGAGTTACTTTTCAAGATGAATTTCCTTGATCTGTTGTCTGATGAATTGCATTGATCTGCTGCTTGACTGGTTTGCTTAGGAAGTAGTATGAGCTACCCTAGGAGCTCATCCTTTAGTATCTATCTAATATAAAGAATACTAACCCTTAGTAAGTTAATCCAACCTGATCTGATCTCTAGTCACTAAGGTGACCATCTATTTCCTTAAATAAATCTCCTTAGAGTTAATTCCTTCTAGAAGCTTCCAAGTCAATGAAGATCAACTCCAAGCATGGATCCTTTCTACTCATATTAGACTTCAACCTCCTCCACTTGATGATGAGTATGGAATCCATCATATCCTCAACATTATTCCCTCGTATATCCTAGTCACAAATCCCATAATCTGCCAAAATTGGCCATGTCTGGAAATGTTTGCAATCTCTCATCTGGGAGCCTCTCTCTTTCTCAACCCTTGTGCATTTTTTGAAATGCACTTGAACCATATTGTAAACCATATTAAATACTTTGAAGTCCCACTTTTACCCTTGGATGGATCATCCCTTAACCCACTGGTTCTTGATGGTTTTGCAGGCAAGAAAATAATATTCTTTGCAAATCTTATCAACATGCCTACCATGGAAGAAGCTCACACCTTCATACTATCTTATTTTGAACAACTCTTGGCATGGTTGTTGTAACATCCCAAATTCAGCAACCCTGATTAGTTGTCCAGAATGCAAAAATCTGGGGGAACAAAAACTTTTTCTTGTTCATGGGTGAAGTGTTTACTTGTTGTTCGTTTGTACTTGTGCATATGAGTGTATACCATATGATACTCCTTACCTCAACACCAGTTGACAAAATCTACTTCCCAAAAACTATCCTGGATCATTTTACATATTCTCAAATGTTCTACCATTTCAAAACCTGAGCCAAGATGCTTATGTAAACAAAGCTATTTTAGTAGCTTCCATTGACAAAACTATGGAGAGAGATATAATATAATCTCCTAATGTTTTCAAGACAGAACCTTCAACTACTCTTACCTTTAGGATCACCAAACCTTTTAGTAAGCTTTTGAATTCTATTCTTGGTAGAGATACCAAGGACTCTCAACTTATTCAAAATCCAACCTCTTCAAAATGCCTCAACCTTACCTCAAGCTAGGCTTGATGGTAACCCTAGTAGTAGTTGATTTGTTTGTAAGAGGAGTTGACTTGATCTACTGTTTGACTTGATTGCTTAGAAGTAGTATGAGCTACTCTAGGAGCTCATCCAATAGGATCAAGATACTTTAAAATCACCAAACCCTAAGCAAGAATACAATCTGGATCTAATCTTTATCTACCAGGTGATCATTTAAAACCCTTACCCAGATCAATTCTGAAGTGACCCCTTCTAGAAGTTTCCAAGTCAATGAAGACCAATATCAAGCATGGATCTTTCATACTCATTCCACAATTCAACATCATCCACTTTATGATGCTTTGGTACCTTGCAACCCATCAAAATCATCACCACCCACATTCTAGTCAAAAACCCTAAGTCTGACAAAATTCGGCTAAGTCTAGAAAAGTATTTCCAACATCCCCTTTTTGAATGCCTCCCTTTTCAACCCTTGTGCATTTTTGAAAATGCATATTAATCATATTGTTAAAAATCCGAAGGACTACCAAGGTCCACTCTTTCCCTTGGTTAGATCGTCCTCCAATCCACTTGTTCTTGATTGTTTTGGAGGCAAGAAAATAACTATTCCTGCAAATCTAGTCAGCATGCCTACTTTGATAGAAGCTCACACCACCATCCCACCTTCTATGGACCAACTCTCTGCATGGTTGTGTTCTACTCATATAGGTCTAGAAATATCTACTTCACTTGCTCCAAGTGAATCTTTGTGCCTCTTAAACCCCCAAGGTTTTGAAGGCTAGTTGATAATCTTCTTTGGACGGCTTATTCTATTGAAAGTTTGAAATCAATTCTTGGGGAACTCAAACAAGATCAAGATCAAACCTATATACCATGTTGGTGTACCTCACTTGGTATACCCATCCATCCACCCCATGCCCTAAGGGGAGATCTGAACTCCAAGATACAACCATGTTTTGGTGGTATAAAAATAACATCACCCTAGATCCACAACCCCTTGTTTTCCATCTGCTTCAAGTTGGATTTCCAATTCCCAAGGTTTAAAATGCTTGCTAAACCTTGTCTACACCATCTACCTTGATCGCAAAGATTTATCAAATATTATCCATAATTATTATGGACCAAAACTATTTAGTTCCTTAATAGACAAAATCTCCAAAACTCCTTTCCCAAAGGAAAGTTTGGTTTTTACCAAAACACTTCCACAACTCTAAGCACTTTTGACGCCCATATATCATACCCTATATTCCCACTTCAAGAATACATATTTTTTGAAGAGTTTTATTATTTCTTTTTGCCTATTTTCTTAAATGGCAGAAATGGAATAATAGATGTTTTAAATACTTTTAAGCCCCAATAAATCTTGGGAAATTCCCCTAAGTGTGTATTCACATTTGGGATCACCTCACATCAAAATACAACAAGGTCCAATGTAAAAATATCAAATGAGCTCCAATACTTCACTTCTGTAGTTTTTGAATAAATGTATTTAAGTGGACTTCTAATCTTCTGAAAATTCCCAAATAAATCCTAGAGATGCTTCTTAACCTTACCCCTCTACCAGCATCCTTATCTCAATTGGTCAATATCAAAAATCAAGAAATAAACCTTGATCAACATCTATATCTGATTTGAACATTTAACCTTTTAGTACCCAAAAACAAAATCAAACCTCATCCAATCTTCTCCAACACGCCCCCACAGCACCATCCCTCAGTCCTGGTCATGTGCACTGTAGCTAAGTCACTGTAGCAACTTACACCCCTTGTCTCTAGTGCTTGTCCATGAAGCAGACACAAGCCAACCCTTTTATCTTGCCCTTAAAACCTTGCAACAGCTGTCCCTACTCCCTCTGCCCTGCAGCTCAACCAGAAAACCACCTCCCCTTAGCCCATAGCAATACCAGCCCTGGTTTCACCCCTCACCATTGCTCCATAGGCCATGTCCACCCCACCCCTCCTCCACTTGGTTTATAAGGCCACAAACCAGCACAACTCTCCCCCTCACTGCCCATTTGCTCCTCTCCCTCTCACTTACCTCCCACCTAACACCACTCTTCCTCCCCTGCATTATCCTGCCCGAGAGAGGAAGAAAACGAGCTCTCGGCCTCTTCCCTCTCCTCGAGCTAAGGCTCTTCCTCCCTTCCACTCCCTCTCTTCATGTCACCATATGGTGACCCCCTACTCCTCCTCTCTCTAATCCTATTTTTAGTTGGCCTAGGATCACCTCTACTAGACTCGCCGACGAAGCTCCCTACGGTCACCGTCGCGGGAGCAGGACCACGTCCCCAACAGGGACCGTGCCGACCATCCCCGAGCTCACCGTCTTCCACCGCATCGTCCTGGACCATCCCTGACCTCCCCCGAGCCCAAGGTGAGCCACGCCGCCGCTCCTCGAGCTCCGCTAGGGTTTCAGCCCGCCGGCGCCGTCGTGAGGTGGACGACAGACACAGGCCGTCGATCGCCCCTTTTATCCAACGGCTAGCGCGCCCCGATACCCCTTCGCTTCTCTGAGTCGCTGACGCTCGGGTCCCACTCGTCAGTTTCAAAACTGACTCCCCATGCGCGTCGTCTCGGGTTGGGCCGGCCTGGCCCCGGTGCGGCCCACGTCCCTCTAGATCTGGCCCGCTGTGCCCCTGTCCTTTTAATCTTTTCCTTAGATCCAGAAATAGTGTTGTTTGGTTTAAATATTTTTGAAAATGAAAACCCCCACCAAACGCCCATATCTAAATTTTCTTAGTCCCCTGCATGTTTTCCCTAACATGTAGTATCCTTGGTTGACCCAATTGATGTCCAGTTTAACTATAGTAAATCAACTACCTAAGTTTACCTTTTCTACTAATAAAATCCTTAAGTGAGTTCTATGACTCCATTTTGAACAAAACCACTTTCTACTGAAAGGTATCAGTCGTACCTTGCATGTGACCCCAGCCCCATACCAAGTGATGCCTTGGAGTTGCTGTGGCAAAAATAACAAAAATAGAGACTTTCTTCCTTTAGAAAATTCTCTAGGCCAATCCATGATAGTCTTTACCCAAATTCCAACTCTAATGGATTATTTACATCTATACCTAACCAAACCTAGGAGATCTAGACTTTTTGAACTTCTGTTGAGTTTTGGTGAAATAAACAATTCTGTGCATGGTTTATCCATCAATAAAATCACTACAGGAGTTATATAAATCCAAACAAGGTGATTCCAATATATACAGAAAGGTACTCTAAATACCTGCAATGTGTCTTTGCAATCAAATCAAAAGCTTCTATAGATTTAAATTGGGGAAAAAGACAAAAACCCCACATAACTGCCTTTGGGAATTTCCTGAGGGCATTCTGGTAATTATTTTGACATGATTCCAACTCTGAGTGAACAAGAACATCAAACCCTACACAACCACCCAAGGAAATAATTTGTGGAGCTCTAGAACTTCTCTGCTGAATTATTTCCTAAAACTAGAGTCTTATTCACTATAAAAATCACTATAAATCTTTGGTAATTGATAAAATAGTGAAACCACTTTTGTTGCTTTCATTTTATCAATACCTATCTGTTGGTATCATGTTTTTACAATGGTATCTTATAGAATAAGTACTTGGTCTAAAACCCTCCTCTTAGGTAGTTCCTCGAGAGCAAACCCTAAGGGGTGTTAATCCCCTTCTCCAAGGCCATCTCAACCCCTTAAATCCAATCCTCTCTAAAACTACTGAACCTTAATTGGAGATTATTCAATTGCTTATTTGCTGAGTGGTATTGGTGATTGTATGCCTTGTGTTGATTGTGCTCCTACTTGTTTGCATGTGTGCTCCCTGCCGACGATAGTTGCGATTATCTCGAAGGTCAAAAGAAGATGATTATTATTGGTATTATGGGCTATTCTAAGAAGAATTCCAGGGACATATTGCCATAATTGATGATCATCAGGCAAGCCACATTCTTGCACATAAGCCTTGTCCTACTGTTTTACTTATGCATGTTTATCTAGTGTTTATGAAAAGTGCACTGTTCTTCTATATGTTGATGTATATATGGTAGTGGTTTGGCTCCTCCGAACTATTACCCTTTTGTACTACTAAGTACAACCCTCTCGATGGTACCTGCTTGTCCCTAGTATGGTAGATGGTGTAACACAGCATACCCTTTGGATACCCCATTTTAGCCAAAGCAAAACTAGAGGATGGGAAGACCCTTGGAAAAGTTTTTACCAAATGTTTTATGATAAAACCTTGGTGAGGTGGGACCTCCCAAGAGTTGTTGAGAAAGAAAAATGTTTTGGTTTTACAAAATGCTAAAGAAAAGATGGAGGAAAAAGGTTTACAAAAACGCACCCGGTTCTTTGCAATTTTGCTAGAACAATTAACCCTGTGCAACCACATTACTCTAGAATGGGACAAGGCTAGATTTGATAGTTGTCTATTCTGGTATAAGCTGCCTCATAACTACTACAGGGGATTACGATCCCTGGAGGGTGGGCCTTCTCTGGACAAACGGTCCATGTGGGACATCAACCGGGAGAAGGAACGAAGGGTTTACGGACCTCCACGCATTACTATGAGCCCCTCATTGAAAGCTCCCACTATGTAAAGTGTAAAATGCGCTCCGGTTGGTGCTCGGTACCCGACGTCCCGGTTTTGAGGGGAATAACACTCATAGGGTAGGCACTTATATTGGAGTGGGCATCCGGAGATTCTTGATCGGTTACACGACCCACGATCGGTGAAGATCAGGGTAGTGTACCAGGATGGTCTGGGTAAAGTGTATAACCTCTGCAAAGTGTAAATCTATTCGAATAGCCGTGTCCACAGTCATGGACGGTTCGGAAGGTGGCTATAGAGCGGTGCTAGTTTTGGTTTCAAAAAGGATTTCGGAAAAGCAATGGCTTTGAAATGTTTTGACCATGGGATGGTCGGAAAGGATACCTGTATTGACCATGGGATGGTCAGAAAGGAATGAAAGGAGTTTGGTGATGGGATGACCGAAAGGAAGAACAAATGGGTGACCCAATCCTAATGTTTTCCAAACTTTTCAAAAAGGTTTCCAAAATGTTTACAAAAGTTTTCAACAAAGATATGTAGATGCTATATCTACAATAGAAATTACTTGAGAAAAGAACCTCTCTTGAAGCCCTCTTATTACCATCGCCATATTGCATATCCTCTTGCTATTATTATTATCTTAAGGTGGTTTGCGAGTACATTCAAAGTACTCACTAGCATTGTCCCTAGCTATTAACTTGGTCAGATATCAAGAAGGAGAAGATGTTGGTGACTATGCGAGCTAGGAAGTTCTCCTAGTCAGTTGCATGTAGGTTAAGGCATGGCTCGGGCTTTACGCTTAATGAAGTTCCGCTGATGTTGATCGATGTAGCCATAATGGCAATTAAGGTATGACATGTATTCGTTATGTTTTGGATGTTCACTTTGATACTTGTCGGTTATGTGCCGCGACTAACTGATCATGGGATCGTGGTTGTATGTATAATAGGGATTCTCGGAGGATTAATCCGGGGGCCCCACAGTTGTTATATAATCATGAAGGTATATACATCAGTACTTCAATTGTTTCAATTGGATCCTTGTTCTTCAAAAACCCACATGGTTTTTGAAGCTAAATAATAATCTATTTTTGACAACCTTATTTTTAGACAACTTTGGCATCAATCATGATCAACCTCAACTCTTTATACCATGGGGATCTAGATACCTTGTTCTATCTATGCATATAACCCATGACCCAAGGGGATCTTTGAGCACCTAAACCCAATAAGATTTTGTTGGTATAAAAATAACTTTGCCAAAGATCCTCTATCTCTGGGTATTTTCCAAAATCAAGTTTGATTTTCGAAAACTATGGTTGGCAATGATATATACACTATGTGGACATCATCTACCTTGGAGATAAAAATTTATCAAATATTTTCCTTAATTATTTTGGCCCGAAAACTATCTAATTCTTTTTTTGACAAAAACTCCAAAACTCCCTCTATAAGAATGTGTTTATTTTCCTCCAAAACACTTTGCCAAATTTAGGCACAATTGAGGCCCAGATATTATAGCCTATCTTGCCACTTCAAAAATAAATATTTTAAAGAGTTTTATTAATTCTTTTTGCTTATTTTCTTAAATGGCAGAAATGGAAAATAAATTGTTTTAAATAGTTTTTCTTCCCAATAAATGGCAGAACTGTTAGATAGATATGGTCAAGATGTACTAGTGGTAATTTTTTGGGATTTTTCAAATCATTTTTTATCCTTTTTATATTATTTATTCAAAAAGTGTTGAAATGGTTTCTAGGAATTGAATTGATATTTTTGAATTGGACATTCTAGATTTTTAGTTTTATATGGTCCCAATTATGAATTTAAACATTGGATAATTTTCCTAAGATTGCTAAGATCAACTTTGGAGAACCTTGCTAATGATCATCAATATGGAAATAATTCTTCTAAACCATGTCCTAAACCCAATTCAACATTCATCAGATCATACCAACCACTCCTTGGAGCCAACAAACATCTGGTTTGTTCAACCTCCCACTATAGCAAGGACTATAGCGAACCCTAGCTACTTGTCTTTTATGCTTGGAAGCAAACCAAAGGAAGTGACATCCACATATTGACAAATCTTTCTCTATAAGTGTGAGTTGCAGCACCCCCTTCTCCCTCCCACTTTTATGCACGACCAGAACCCCACTTCGCTCTCTCCATCGCCCCTGAGAAGCAATGGGGAGCTCATAGATCAACCTTAGCTCCTCCATAAGCCAGGTACACCATGAACCTCTCCATTGCCCTTAAATGGGCCAGAGGCTTTCCACCCAGCCCCTTCTCCCTCACTTCTCTCCCTGACCTCCAGAATTTCACCCTCATGAGCCCCAACTTATCCTAGAGCTCCTAGCTCTAGGGAGAAGAAGAATCTTCCTATTGGGTTCACAACATTGACAATAAAAAATGTCCTACGATGTGAAGTACTAAGAACCAAGATCTATCTACCTAGATACAATCAACCGGTGGATATACAACCATATAGATCTTATCCTCGAAGATCGAAAAGATTTGTTAACGAAATTTGATTTTGTGGATGATGTAGTCGGTCACTTGCCGATCTCAAGATCGTGATGAAGTCCACCATCGCGAAGTAGTAGTGCATCCGTTATCGCACACACGTCAGGTACCCTGACAACCTCCGAGTCCTCACTCCAGCAAAGAAGTGGAAGCATCAAATCCTTCCAGAAAAAGCCATCGCGAACTTGTACTTCGCTAATCCGAAGCCATGGGGAATTGCTAGAGGGGGGAGAGAACCTTCACGAGGAGGTGGTACAAGAGGAGAGGAGCTATGGGGCTCCTTTTATAGGGGAGGGGGTGCAGCCCCATGGCCATGTCTTGCCGGCCATTGTGGGTGCCCCAACCTTCCCTCATTCATGTGGGTGCAGCTTCCACTAAGCCCACTCACATCAACTTCATCTCCACTCACTTTGCATTTAATACCCACTCGTTTAAATATATTTTCTCTTTAAATAAAACACATTTATTTATTTTATTCAGAATTTTCTTAATTACTTTCATTAACAAACATTCGCATAAAACCCCTTGCAACATTTTGATATCACATGCAGAACTAATTTCAACAATTTCACCCAATTTTTTTGGTGTCCATCCAGATAATTACAGTGCTTTCATAATCTTTCTCTCGTATCATATTTTCTCCAAATGGTCTCGGTATCCCTTAAGTGTTTCACCCTATAGTTCGCGAGTAATGCATACATGATCGAGACTCCTACAGTTCCGATTAATAATTAGCAGCGAGTTCTGGAGATCCGTACTGACTCCCACACATTCAACAATGACTCTAGTGATCGTGTGAACTTTTAATGTCATAACTAAATCCTTTGTCTCACGATATATTACATGTCCGAGATTAGATCATGGGTATCCCCATACCTAGTTTGATCTTGTTACCGACAATTACTCTTTTCTCGTTCTCGTGATATAACATTCTAATGATCTTATCACTTGCTTGCAAACTATGTCAATGTGATATCACTAAGAGGGCACAAATTAGATCTCTCCGTCATTAGGATGTAAAAATCCCACTCTTGATCCATGAACCTCTACCTAACACTTTCGGAGTATCTAAACCCACCTTTATTGTCACCCTATTATGGTGTGACATTTGATGTTATTAAGTTACTCTTTTGGTGTTAGTGATTGACATGATCTCATGGTCTAAGGACTAGAGTTACACCATAACATTTCGATATCACATGGAGAACCAATTTCAGCAATTTCACCCAAAAACATTAGTGTCCATCGAGATAATTCTAGGACTTTCATAATTTTCTCTGGTATCCTTAAGTGTGTCACCCTACGATTTGCGAATAATGGAGACATGATCGAGACCCCTCCCCGATCAATAATCAGAAATGGGACCTAGAGATCCGTACAAACTCCCACACATTCAACAATGACTCTAGTGATCGTGTGAAATTTTAATGTCATAACTAAATACCTTTGTCTCACGATATATTACATGTTCGAGATTTGATCATCGGTATCCCCATACCTAGTTTGATCTCGTTACCGAAAATTACTCTTTTCTCATTCCCATGATATAACATTCTAATGATCTTATCACTTGCTTGCAAGTTATGTTTGATATCACTGAGAGGGCACAAATATATCTCTCCATCATTAGGATGGACAAATCCCACTATTGATCCATGAGCCTCTACATAACACTTTCGGAGTATCTAAACCCACCTTTATTGTCACCCTGTTACAATGTTACGTTTGATGTTATCAAGTTCCTCTTCTGGTGTTAGTGATTGACATGATCTCATGGTCTAAGGACAAAAGTTACTTCGCATGATGTTATGGAAATGTAAACATAATGACTTTGATTCAATTACTATACTTCAGATGAATGGTCATCACATCATTCCACCAATCTTGTGATCTCTATATTAACAAAATCTAATGTCTTGTGAATCAACAAGCTAGTTTATATGAGAGGCATAACTAGGACTCTTTATTTGTTTATTAAACACATATGTATTAAAGTTTCTAATTAACGCAATTATTCTTGACAAATAAACTTTTATCATAAACATGGAATAAGATAATAACTAGTTTATTATCGCCTCTCGGGCATATTTCCTTTAGTCTCCCACTTGCACTAGAGTCAATAATCCAAGTTTGAAAAACTTGTGCACTCAACACCTATAGCGTTCTGGTGTTATATATACGCGTTTGCTAGTTGTAAACATAATCTCTGCATCTGACACTTTCAGGTCTGTGTGTATTTTCATGTCTTTGAGTCTCTACGCATCACTCATTCACAAATGAGATGGGATTGTATAAATTTAGTCCTTTGGTGAGACCTTTAGTTCCTTTGGGTTAAAACATATTGATATTACTATCGTATAATATATCTCCATAGTACTAGCCCATTGTGAACTACACCTAGTTTTATAATAAACTACTTAACACAAATGTCATCCTTTGCTGCTACTATAGCAGTCATATACTTAGCCTTTTGTTGTAGTCACAATGTCTTAACTTTGGAACTCATTCAAATCCATCATGGAACCTCCTTTCTATTACGTCGTGCCACCCATAGTTTAAATTCAGATAAACTGTATCTTGTGACAAAACTAGTATCAATGTAATACTTTACAATGAACTATTTGTAACTATTTGTCACCACTACATAAATATATCCTTAGTTCTTCCAAAAATCATCAGAATATCCTTACTATCGAGTCATCCTAGTATATGCACATAGCATTTAGAGCATAGAACATATCTGGATTTGTACATATCACGATATATATGATTGTCGAAAATCTTGAATCTCATTTCACTTACCAAGTGTCGATACACTTGAATATCAATACAACCTTCATGCAGAAAGAACCTTTATTGTCGTTTCAATATTGAACTCATTTAATATATCATATATGTACGTATGTCATAACCATATTAGCGTCTCAATCTATCCATATAGACATTGATGCCCAATATTCTATTTTTTCCCAAGTATTTCATTGAATTCAAATTTTAATGAAATTCTTAACCTGTGTCAATAAATGATACATCATTTTCAATCAACATGTATTTTACATAATGTATTAGAAATATGTCTCATTGTTCCCACGTAATTTCTTGCAAATGCAAGCAGCTTTATCGTCCCTAATGAAATTAAACCTTTTAACAGTTTCATCACGATGAAGATTCCAACTCCATGATGCTTACTTCAACCATTGAAGTTTTCATGCCCTTTTAACATCCTTTGAATTAACAAAACCCTTTGGACCGTGTCATGTACACGTCCAAGGTAACCATTCTATTAGAAGAACATTGTTTTGTTTGTTTAACTACCATATACCAAATTATATGTAGTGGTTGTTACATTAATCCGTCTAAACTATATATCGCTACAAAAGATCAAATTTTGTGGTAGTCAATTCCTTGAAGATTGTCATAAACTATTTTGCGACATGTCAACTATTTAATAGATGAGAAACATCCATGTCTATTTCTTTATAGATCCAAATACGACCGATAGGCTTCATGCCTTTCCGGAGGGTCTTTCAAGTTCAAAAAACTTGATTTCTCGTGCATGGAAACTATCATGGATTTTATGACATCTAGTCACTTTATGGAGTCAGGGCCCATCATCGCTTCTTTACATGCAGTCGGTTCATCATTGTAAAAACAATAACGTCTTGTTTATCAAATCTCACCATTTGATTGTTAACCGACCCATATGGTTCAAGTAGGAACTCTAATCTCCGAGACCACAACCTTTGTAATCACGTGAGCCATGAGCCGTTTGGCCGCCACTGGGACACTTTCCGGCGCTGCGCTACTTAGGTTCTAGTCCTCCCACTCAACTTTTGCAAAAAATCCCATCTCAAGAAACTTGACGTTCTAAGCGACAAATACTTTTGTCTTTAGTGTTATGGAGGAATACCCAACTATTACTTTGGGATAACATACAAAGACGTGATTATCCGACTTTGGTTGTTAACATTTTACTCATCCATGCCATACCAAAATTTAAGAAAAGACAACTTAGGTTGTATCCCAAACCATAACCCATATGATGTCATTTGAACTGATCATGATGGTGCTCTTTTGAGTGTAAAATCAGTAGTATCTAAAGCTTTAATCCTTAAAATATGATGGTAGTTTTATAAATGACACCTTTCATCTTACCATGACAAAAAATGGTTTGATTTCATCTCTCAAACATGCCATACTCCTATGTTTTATAGGGAAACACAAATACATGGAACAATTCCTCAAATCTTACGTGTTTTGCTAAATATGTAACTCAAATATCTTCCTTTATAATCGAATCATAAATTATTTATTTACTCGATACAATGATTTTCCACTTCATCTTAAACGTCTTTGAATAATTTTCAAATGTTTCATACTTCTTCCTTATAAAGTAAATATACATATATTTTCACTCAACTTTCCCGAGAAAGCATATGAAGTTGAAACATCCACCACAGATGGCTACACATAATGGTCTATATACATCAATATGCACAATTTCCAATAAGTTAGTCATTCGTTCCTCTTTGGCCTATGAATGGAATTTCAGTTATATCGAGGAAAGTCTCACAAGCGTCAATTTATCAAAATCAAAGGCTCCAAAAATCCATCAACATGGAGTTTCTTCATGTTTTCTTTGCAATATAATTTAAATGACGATGTCACTTTGTAAGTGATCTTTCAATCATTTGTCTTGCGACAATTTACCATTAGTTTTTATGGACATGATTTATCCAACTATACTTGTAAAAGTTCATCGATCTTCCATGTAATACGGTAATTATTTGAACAACTATTGTTCTCATAAAACCAGAACAAAATAACAACTATTAAAACATATCTTGTAGGAAAGGTTTGATGTCAATGAGAAACACAATAATACTTTATTTGTTTTGGATGAACATCATCACATATTACTTTGCTAATTACTTAGGCCATTGTGGTTTGTGAATTGTTTTGTTTTGTATGATATTTCACAACAATGAATTCAGTATCCAATACCCAAGAACCACATTGTTTAACAAGCAAAGAATACAACCATAAGATGTAAATCATCTATATACCTAAGATGGACATTGTCGTTTGATTGATGACAAGTATGCCATGAGGGGGTCTTCAGGGCGTGCGGAAGAGAGGGGTGTGAGACGTACGGTGTTCCAGGACGGTGAGCACACAAGTTTACGTAGGTTCAAATCCGCCAACTTTGGACGGATCCTACTCCTCCTAGCAATCCAGTAATATGGCAGAGCTGGAATATGGGTTACAAGGGTTTTGCCTGTGCGAGTTGAGATTGTAGACTATTGTGAGGTACCCCAAAGGCTTACCCTAGGACGACTTATATAGATATCCGTCCTAGGGTTTACAGGAGAGACCTATCCGGCAACGACTAAGAGTCGGTTACATAGTACATCTTGAACTACAAGTAACACAACAGGTCTATGTCGGCAAGTCTTCTGGGTCTTCCTATAGCCGGACTGGACTCCGTCTCCTCTCCCTGATTGGGCCGCCCGTGAGGCAAAGCTCTAATCCGAAGTGGGCCACCCTGGTCAGTGAGATATAGTGAGGATACCCGGAAAGTATATCCCCAATAGCAGCCCCTGGAAGCATCCAAGATCCAGAGTCAGATTTCACCATCGTCTAGCCTGATCTATCTTCGGCTTGAAGAATCTTGAAGGGTTCTGGATACTTAAAAAGAATGGATAGGATCCGGATCTCAAAATAGGTTAGACCAATGAATACGTTATTCGGATTTCCAGCTTAAAATTCAAACTAAGCCGGAACTTAGTCTCTGACGTAACCTGACATTAGTCAAGGTTAAGTCACGGCACTAACAGACATTCCTACCAGCACGACCATTGGTGGGTCCGCCTTTCATAAAACTAAGGCACCGTTTTAATGCGTGCACGGAGATCGAGGCGGCGTAATCATCGCGAGGGAGTTACCTAGCACCTTCCACGATGCATGGCACGGTTACTGTTTTCTTCGCACGAATCTTGGCACAAGTGAAGGATATAAGGGGTTGAGATTTCTCCCTTCCTCCTCACCAGTGCCAGTTCCTCATCCTTCCTCTCGACGTCTCCTGTGAACAGAGCTCCTCTGCCTCCCCCAAATCCCACAGCGCCGCCCACACTAGGTCACCGGTGCCTAGAAATGGCTGAGGGCTCATCTTCAGCTGCGGCGGCGACAGCTCCTGTGGTGGAGAAGGAGAAGTTCCACGGGGTATGGATCCCGTTTGTGCTTGATGACGCGAAGCTCCATCTCGTCAATAATGAATGTCTCCTTCGCGCCGACGACTTGCGGAGCAGCTTCTGACAAACTATCCCCACCCCCAACACCGACGACCGAGTGCATTTCGGCACCCACCTCGACAGAGGTTTGAGATTTCCACCCTCAGATTTCTTTTCTAAGGTCATAGATCATTATGGAGTGCAACTCCACCATCTCCCCCCAAACGATATTTTAGAGATGAACACTTAGGCCTCTTTGTGCGAGGGGTATCTCGGTATCATGTCGAGTCTCATTTTCTTCCGATATTACTTTTGAAACTAGAGAAATTCTATCACCGCCGGTAATCCTTATCTTACTGGAACTCTTAGCATTTCTTTTAGGAGAGAGTGAGTCTATCCTAGGATTAAGGCTAGTGAGTCGGTGAAGCAATGGACGTCCACGTTCTTGTATCACGAGGACAAACCGGCTCCCAGAAAAGCATCTGCTTTGCCGGTTTTCATTGATGGTGCCACCACGCCCCAAGAGTCCTAGGACGCGGATCCTTTGGCTCTCACTGACGATCTGCTTCTTGCTAAGTGGCAAATCGAATATCTGATGAAGCACAAGGGTCTAAAAGGATCCGATTTGGTCGACTACTGGTTGACACGCTAGATCCAGCCTCTCCAACACCATGGTGATCGACTTATGCACTCCATTGATGGGTTCGTAGCATGGAAAACAAAAAAATTCTACCGCAAGAACGAACAAAACCCAGATCTAATCTAGATAAAAGCCAAGATCTAATCTATTAGACATGTGCAACGAGATAGATCTGTACTAACCCTTGTAGATCCGAAAGCGTTACAAGATTGGATCTCATGGTTGATGTAGTCGATCACTTGCCGATCTCAAGATCGAGTGGACGATCCTTCCGGCGCCGCGTTCCGGCAGTGCTTCCGCAGTCGGTCACACGTGCGGAGTCAAAGCAAACCTTCCTCTCCCCATTCCAGCGAGCAGCGGAGGTAGTAGATCTTCTCCACGGAATCCCAGCAGCATGACGGCGTGGTGGTGGTGGTGGAGTAGATAATTCTGCAGGGCTTTGCCTAAGCCTGAGCAGAAGAAAAGAGGAGGAGAGAGGCGGCTAGGGCAAGAGTGGAGGAGGCCAGGGGGTGGCGCCTCCACCCCTCTATTTAAAGGAGGGAGGCGCCATGGGGAGGTGGAGTCCTTGTAGGACTCCCCTCTCCCTTGGCCGGCGGATTGGGAGGGGGCAAGGAGTCCTCCTCCCCCACTACTCCTTGTCTTGCCCCACAAGGATTCCTTGATCCTTTCTTGGTTTTCAAGCAAACTCCAAGAAATCTTCTAGAACCTTCCGGAACATTCCGAAACCTTCTAGAATCCTCATACAAATACTCTGGAACAATTCCTAACTTAGAAAATGATCCCCAATATATGAATCTTATTCTCTGGACAATTCCGGATCTCCTCGTGATGTCCCGGATCCAATCCGAGACTCCGAACAACATTCGGTCTCCAACGCACATTCCATATCTACTTAAAACAACTTCGAACCGTAAGTGTGTCACCCTACGGTTCGTGAATATGCAGACATGATGGAGACACCTCTCCGATCAATAACCATCAGCGGGATCTGGAGATCCATAACGGTTCCCACATACTCAACGATGACTTTGTGATCGATAGAACCATTAACATACGAAACCAATTCCCTTTGTCATGCGATACTCTACTTATCCGAGGTTTGATCGTCGGTATCTCCATACCTAGTTCTACCTTATTACTGATAAGTACTCTTTACTCGTTCCATGTTATGTCATCCCTTGTGACCCAGTCACATGCTTGCAAGCTAACTAGATGACATTCCACCGATAGGGCCCAGAGCATATCTATCCGTCATATGGATGGACAAATCCCAATCTTGGCCCATGCGCTTCAACACATACTTTCAAAATACCCAATGACACCTTGATAACCACCCAGTTATGAAGCGGTGTTTGATGTCATCAAAGTACCCATCCAGTGATGGTGATTAACACAACCTCATGGTCGAAGGATTAGGTTACTATGCATTTAAAAGCTTATAGCAATACGAACTTAATGACTTGATCTTATGCTACGCTTACTATGGGTGTGTGTCCATCACATCATTCTCCTAATGATATAATCTTGTTATTAATCACATCCAATGTCCATGATCAGGAAACCATGATCATCAATTAATCAACAAGCTAGTTCAACAAGAGGCTTACTAGGGACTCTTTTATGTTTACAAAACACACATGTATTAGTGTTTCCTAATAATACAATTATAGAATGGGATGTAAACATTCATCATAAACACAAAGATATAATAATAACCACTTTTATTATTGCCTCTTGGGCATATCTCCAACAGTCTCCCACTTGCACTAGAGTCAATAATCTAGATTACATGGTAATATACCTAACACCCATGGCGTTCTGGTGTTGGTCATGCTTTGCCCTCGGGAGAGGTTTAGTCAACGGATCTGCCACATTCAGATCAGTGTGTACTTTGCAAATCTTTATGTCGCCATCTTGGACATAGTCGCGAATAGCATGGAAACGTAGCTTGATGTGCTTCAGCTTGCTATCTGACCTTGGCTCCTGTGCATTAGCTATGGCACCTATGTTGTCACAGTAGATAGCCATTGGGTCCAACGCACTGGGAACCACGCCAAGTTCAGTAATGAATTCCTTCATCCATATGGCTTCTTGTGCAGCCTCCGAAGCAGCTATGTATTCCGATTCAGTTGAAGATTTCACCACAACGCTTTGCTTGGCACTCCTCCAGCTTACTACAGCACCATTCAAAATAAATACGTATCCCGACTGTGACTTCGAGTCATCCGGATCGGTGTTCCAACTAGCATCGGTGTAACCATTTACAAAAAGCTGTTCATCACCTCCATAAGAAAGAACCATATCCTTAGTCCTCTTTAGGTATTTTAGGATATTCTTGACCGCTGTCCAGTGTTCCATTCCAGGATCACTTTGATATCTGCTAGTCAAACTAACAGCATGTGCTATATCCGGTCTTGTACATAGCATGGCATACATGATAGAACCTATGGTCGAGGCATAGGGAATATTATTCATTTTCTCTCTATCTTCTGCCGTAGCTGGACTTTGAGTCTTACTCAAGGTCTTACCTAACAACATGGGCACGAACCCTTTCTTGCTATCTTCCATTCTAAACTTCTTTCGAACTTTGTCTAATATGTACTTTGTGAAAGCGCTATTAGGCGTCTTGATCTATCTCTATAAATCTTGATGCCTAGAATATATGCCGCTTCGCCAAGATCCTTCATTGAAAAACTATTATTCAAATAGGCTTTGACACTATTAAGAAGTTCTATATCATTCCCAATCAACAATATGTCATCGACATATAGTACTAGGAATGCTACAGAGCTCCCACTCACTTTCTTGTAAATACAAGCTTCTCCATAAGTTTGTATAAATCCAAAGTTTTTGATTACTTTATCAAAACGTTGATTCCAACTCCGGGATGCTTGCTTCAGTCCATAAATGGAGCGCTGAAGTTTGCATATCTTGTCAGCATCTTTAGGATCGACAAAACCCTTGGGTTGTACCATATACAACTCTTCCTCAATGTCACCATTAAGGAACGCTGTTTTGACATCCATCTGCCAAATCTCATAATCGAAATGTACAACAATTGCTAACAAAATCCTCACAGACTTTAGCTTCGCTACTCGTGAGAATGTCTCATCATAGT
Organism: Avena eriantha; assembly: GCA_910589775.1. Classification (NCBI taxonomy): domain Eukaryota; kingdom Viridiplantae; phylum Streptophyta; class Magnoliopsida; order Poales; family Poaceae; genus Avena; species Avena eriantha. Next base: position 387,688,550 of record OU342742.1, read on the forward strand.
CAACTCCTTGAATTTGTCGGAACCCTTTCGCGACAAGTCGAGCTTTATAGACGGTAAGATTACCATCAGCATCTGTTTTTCTCTTGAAAATCCATTTGTTCTCGACAGCCTTACGACCATACGATAAGTCCACCAAAGTCCACACTTGGTTTTCGTACATGGATCCCATTTCGGATTTCATGGCTTCTAGCCATTTGTCGGAATCTGGGCTCACCATAGCTTCTTCATACGTCGCAGGTTCATCAGTATTGTCCACCAACATGACGTTCAAGGCAGAGTCATACCAATCAGGAGTGGTACAAACCCTTGTTGACCTGCGAGGTTCAGTAGTAACTTCCTTTGAAGTTTCATGATCATCATCATTAGCTTCCTCTCCAATTGGTGCAGGCGGCACAAAAACATCTTCCGGTGCTGCGCTACTCTCAAATCTGAGATGAGGTTTAATAACCTCATCGAGTTCTACTTTCCTTCCAGTCACTTCCTTCGAGACAAATTCCTTCTGAAGAAAGGATCCATTCTTGGCAACGAAAACTTTGCCTTCGGATCTATGATAGAAGGTATACCCAATTGTTTCTTTAGGGTATCCTATGAAGACGCATTTCTCCACTTTGGGTTCAAGCTTATCAGGTTGTAACTTCTTTACATATGCTTCGCAACCCCGCACTTTAAGGAACGACAACTTAGGTTTCTTTCCAAACCACAATTCGTACGGTGTCGTTTCAACGGATTTAGATGGTGCCCTATTTAAAGTGAATGCGGCAGTCTCTAATGCATAGCCCCAAAACGATAGCGGTAAATCTTTAAGAGACATCATAGACCGAACCATATCTAAGAGAGTTCGATTACGACATTCGGACACACCATTACGCTGTGGTGTTCCCGGCGGTGTCAACTGCGAAAGTATTCCACATTTCTTTAAATGCATGCCAAACTCATAACTTAGATATTCACCTCCGCGATCAGAACGCAGAAATTTAATCTTCTTGTTACGATGATTTTCCACTTCACTTTGAAATTCCTTAAACTTCTCGAAAGTTTCGGACTTATGTTTCATAAAGTAGACATACCCATATCTACTTAAGTCATCCGTGAAAGTGAGAACATAACGATATCCACCACGCGATGCTACACTCATTGGACCGCACACATCAGTATGTATTATTTCCAATAAGTCTGTAGCTCGCTCCATTATTCCAGAGAATGGAGTCTTAGTCATTTTTCCCATTAGACATGCTTCGCATCTTTCAAGTGATTCAAGAAGTCCATCAGAATGGAGTTTCTTCATACGCTTCACTCCAATGTGACCAAGACGACAGTGCCACATGTATGTAGAATTATCATTCAATTTTGTTCATTTAGGTTCTATGTTGTGAACATGTGTATCACTACTATCGAGATTCAGTAAGAATAAACCATTCATCTTAGGTGCATTACCATAAAAGATGTTACTCATATAAATCGAACAACCTTTATTCTCGGACTTAAAAGAGTAACCATCTCGCAATAAACAAGATCCAGATATAATGTGCATGCTTAATGCAGGCACCAAATAACAATTGTTCAAACTTAAAACTAATCCCGAAGGTAGATGTAGAGGGAGCGTGCCGACGGCGATCACATCAACCTTGGAGCCATTTCTAACGCGCATCGTCACCTCATCTCTCGCCAGTCTTCACTTATTCCGCAGCTCCTGTTTCGAGTTACAAATATGAGCAACCGAACCAGTATCAAATACCCAGGCACTACTATGATTACTAGTAAGATACACATCAATAACATATATATCAAATATACCTTTCTTCTTGATGTTGCAATTCTTCAGATCCGCCAGGTACTTGGGGCAGTTACGCTTCCAGTGACTAGCACCCTTGCAGTAGAAGCATTCAGTTTCAGGCTTGGGACCAGCCTTGGGCTTCTTTGCAGGTGCGGCAGCTTTCTTGCCGTCCTTCTTGAAGTTTCCCTTGTTCTTGGGCTTGCCATGTCTCTTGAAATTGGTGGTCTTATTGACCATCAACACTTGGTGCTCCTTCTTGATCTCCACTTCAGCAGTTTTCAGCATGGACGATAGTTCAGACAACGTCTTGTTCATGCAGTGCATATTGTAGTTCATCACAAAGTTCTTATAACTCGGTGGTAGTGATTGGAGGAGACGGTGAATCCCTAACTCATTAGGAATCGATATCCCCAACTCTTGGAGCTTGTTTGCATACCCAGACATGGTGAGCACGCTAACGGAGCTACCCTCTTCCATCTTACAGTTAAAGAACTTTTCGGAGGCCTCATAGCTCTCCATGGCCGCGTGAGTCTCAAAAATCAGCCTGAGCTCCTTAATGATCTCGAACGGGTCGTGGTGCTCAAAACGCTTCTGAAGCTCCGCTTCTAAACCGTATAGGATGGCACACTGAACTGTGGAGTAATGATTTTTCCGAGTGGCGTAAACATTCTTTACGTCATCGGTGGCATCTTCTGCAGGTGGGTCACCTAGCGGTGCTTCGAGCACATAGGTCAACTGACCAGCCCTGATGATGATCTTCAGTCCACGGAACCAGTCCATGAAATTGCTTCCATTGTTCTTAAGCTTTTCTTTCTCTAGGAACGCATTGAAATTGATGGAGGGGGTCACCATAATCTACAACAAATTTGCAAGTAGTTTAGACTAAGTTTATGATAAATGGAGTTCAAATTTAATTCTTAAATTAATTAGGTGAACTCCCACTCAAAACAACATCCCTCACATTGTCTTAGTGATTACACGAACCAAGTCCACTACACCAAGTCCGATCTTCACGAGAGAAGATGTAGTTTCATCGGCGAACAATCTTCATGTTCATCATATCATTTATATGACTCATGCTCTACCTTTCGGTATTCCGTGTTCTGAGACCATGTCTGTACATGCTAGGCTCGTCAAGATTAACCTAAGTTTCTGCATCTGCAAATCTGGCTTGCACCCGTTGTATGCACACGTAGAATCTATCACATCCGATCATCACGAGATGCTTCGAAACGACGAGTCTTAGCAACGGTGCCAACTAAGGGTGAACACTTTATTACTTGATATTTAGTGAGAGGGATCATCTTATAATGCTACCGTCGCGATCTAAGCAATACAAGATGCATAAAGGATTAACATCACAGGTAATTCATAATTAGTGTGATATGATATGGCCCTTTCTTCTTGCGCCTTTGATCTCCATCTCCAAAGAACGGACATGATCTCCATCATCACCAGCATTGCGTCAAGGTCCGTGGCGCCACTTCATGGTTGTCCATCATCACTAGCAACTATTACAACTACTTGGAATAAAGCTAGTACAAGATGAATAGACACGCAGGTCTTAACAGAATTAAAGACAACCATTAGGCTCCTGCCGGTTGCCATATTACAACAAGGATCATTGCATACATCAAATATAATCACAATCACATGATGGCCATATCACATCACAAAACCCCTGAAAAAACAAGTTAGAGGCCTCTAATTTTCTTTCCATGTTTTACGTGGTTTGGGGCTTTCGAATAAGAATGGATCTTAGCTACGAAACTGAACCACAACGTTGATACAAGTGCTATCAAGTGCAAAGTGTAAATTGGATCTATACTATGGTGAGAGAGACAGACACCCGCAAAGCCACTTGTGCAAAGCAAGTTACACGTCAAGCGTGGAGCAAGTCTCATGTGTGATGACATGTAAGGTTAGCCCGAGCCGCTTCATCCCACCATACCACAAGATGCAAAGTATACAAAGCAAAAGACGGTACGAGCACCAACGCCCACAAAACCATTGTGTTCTACTCGTGCAACAGATCTATGCATAGACATGGCTCTGATACCACTGATGGGTTCGTAGCATGGAAAACAAAAAATTTCTACCGCAAGAATGAACAAAACCCAGATCTAATCTAGATAAAAGCCAAGATCTAATCTATTAGACATGTGCAACGAGATAGATCTGTACTAACCCTTGTAGATCCGAAAGCGTTACGAGATTGGATCTCGTGGTTGATGTAAGCGATCACTTGCCGATCTCAAGATCGAGTGGACGATCCTTCCGGCGCCGCGTTCCGGCAGCGCTTCCGCAGTCGGTCACACGTGCGGAGTCGAAGCAGACCTTCCTCTCCCCGTTCCAGCGAGCAGCGGAGGTAGTAGATCTTCTCCACGGAATCCCAGCAGCACGACGGTGTGGTGGTGGTGGTGGAGTAGAGAATTCTGCAGGGCTTCGCCTAAGCCTGAGCAGAAGAAAAGAGGAGGAGAGAGGCGGCTAGGGCAAGAGTGGAGGAGGCCAGGGGGTGGCGCCTCCACCCCTCTATTTAAAGGAGGGAGGCGCCATGGGGAGGTGGAGTCCTTGTAGGACTCCCCTCTCCCTTGGCCGGCGGATTGGGAGGGGGGAGGAGTCCTCCTACCCCACTACTCCTTGTCTTGCCCCACAAGGATTCCTTGATCCTTTCTTGGTTTTCAAGCAAACTCCAAGAAATCTTCTAGAACCTTCCGGAACATTCCGAAACCTTCTAGAATCCTCATACAAATACTCCGGAACATTTCCTAACTTAGAAAATGATCCCCAATATATGAATCTTATTCTCCGGACAATTCCGGATCTCCTCATGATGTCCCGGATCCAATCTGAGACTCCGAACAACATTCGGTCTCCAACGCACATTCCATATCTACTTAAAACAACTTCGAACCTTAAGTGTGTCACCCTACGGTTCGTGAATATGCAGACATGATGGAGACACCTCTCCGATCAATAACCATCAGTGGGATCTGGAGATCCATAACGGTTCCCACATACTCAACGATGACTTTGTGATCGATAGAACCATTAACATACGAAACCAATTCCTTTTGTCACGTGATACTCTACTTATCCGAGGTTTGATCGTCGGTATCTCCATACCTAGTTCTACCTCGTTACTGATAAGTACTCTTTACTCGTTCCATGTTATGTCATCCCTTGTGACCCAGTCACATGCTTGCAAGCTAACTAGATGACATTCCACCGAGAGGGCCTAGAGCATATCTATCCGTCATATGGATGGACAAATCCCAATCTTGGCCCATGCGCTTCAACACATACTTTCAAAATACCCAATGACACCTTGATAACCACCCAGTTACGAAGCGGTGTTTGATGTCACCAAAGTACCCATCCAGTGATGGTGATTAACACAACCTCATGGTCGAAGGATTAGGTTACTATGCATTTAAAAGCTTATAGCAATATGAACTTAATGACTTGATCTTATGCTACGCTTACTATGGGTGTGTGTCCATCACATCATTCTCCTAATGATATAATCTTGTTATTAATCACATCCAATGTCCATGATCAGGAAACCATGATCATCAATTAATCAACAAGCTAGTTCAACAAGAGGCTTACTAGGGACTCTTTTATGTTTACAAAACACACATGTATTAGTGTTTCCTAATAATACAATTATAGCATGGGATGTAAACATTCATCATAAAAACAAATATATAATAATAACCACTTTTATTATTGCCTCTTGGGCATATCTCCAACATCCATCACTAAGAGCAAGTCAGACTCTCTCTAGATCAGCTCTCGTCCTTACTCGGAAAAGGACTATGAGTCCCAAATCAGGTGGTTGATAAGGGAGCAGATCGAGAGGAAAATCCCAGAGTTGTCCTTGGACATGCACATGGCTAATGATCCTGTTATACCAGTAAGTTTTCCAGCAATAACTCGAATTATGTGTTCATCTATTCATGATTGTTTCTTTCTGCAATGCTGAGATATTTCTTCTTTTCAGCTTGCTGACCTCCCCGAGTCGGAGCTTGCTCCTCTCGAGGGATATCCTTCTGAGATCTCTCAGGATGATGGAGAACTAGTCCCATTGCCGGAGACCCTTACCCGAAAGCGTAGGGCTATGACAGTTTCCATTGGCACGAAGAAAGTGCCCGTTGTGACGAGGTAACTTTCTTCACAAGGTCTTTGTATTTTATTTCTCATTCTTTCTGAAGTGTAACAATGTTTGTTCTATTACCTCCTCAGAGCTAAATAGCTCACCAGGGCAAGGGGAAAGGAGGCTCGTCGAAGCCCTTGCCACAGTCAAAGTTAAATTTGACTTCTCCTGCCACAACGCCTCCGACTCCTGCCCCACAACCTTCTACAACGCCGGAGATTACTCCATCTCCGTCCGTCGCAGAAGATCTGGCTCTTCATTCTTACCCAGCAATACTTCGTTCGCAGACCGATGTCACGATGGGTGACTCGGTAGTTGATAAGGGTGAACCCTCAAAGGGTAATGATCCCTCGGCAGAGGTTTTTGCCGATAACCTTCTCAGCGGTCTGGGTATTGCCAAGCTTGGCATTACTCGGAAAACTGCAGACGAGATACAAAGGCTGGCTCAGGAGTGCCTTTCAAGCTGAAATATCACCACTGAGGAAGAGGCACAAGAAGGAGAGGATGTCAAGTACTCCGAACTTCTTGAGCAAATTCGTCTTCATGACGAGAGGCTGAAAGCCGGTGTGGCTCCTCCACCACCGGTAACTCCGCTGACCCTCGCCGAGAAGGTTACCACCGAGGTGAACATGAGCTTAAGTAAGCTTACTCATGAAGAACATGTAAGTCAGATTTCCAACTCACATTTTTAACTTTATTTCATATCATATCATATCCTCTAGCCCCGAAGCATGAAGTTGGATAGACAATCCGAATTTATGCTTTTATAGGATGCCAAAGAATGAACTTGTGTAGCCCCCAAGTCTCTTGCTGATATTAGTTAAAATATTAGCTCGAGTCTTTAGTAGACTTCTGACTCTGGGTATTATTCTGACTTATAGAAAGTTAATGCTTATAACCAGGAATTATTGAAGAATATTTGTAACAAGCGAAGAGAGAACAGAGCTCCCCGGCTTGAAAAGGCTCAATTAAAGGTGTCAAGGGATGAGGCTGAAGGTAATTATTTCAGTCCTTAACCTTGCTCTTTTTTTCTTTCATAGTCGAATTACCTATTCAACTGTTGTTCTTTTGCTTACAGCACTGGTCAAACAATCATGTGCAATGATTGAAGAGGCCAAGAATCTTAAGACCCTGGAGGTGGAGAACACCGACTTACGTCGAGAGCTGAATAATCTTAAGGTGGATCACGAGCGTAGCATTGCACAAGTACTCAAATCCTCCTCCATGGCCACCGAAGAACGTGGTCGAATGATCCTGACCCAGGATCAAAAAATCTCGGATATCAATGATGAATTATTCAGAGAGAAGGACATCACCGAGGCACTCCGGGCTGAACTCTAGAGCCTTAGGGCGGAGAAGACCAAAGTTGACGAAGTCATCTTTGGTATGTTTCCTATTTTCTAACTTTCTATTTTTCCGACTCTAGGAGTTCGGATATATTTTCTAACCTTTGCTTTATATGCGCAGTTCCTCTAAATTTACGGGATTCTTCCTCCACCGAGTCTTGCTCCAGCCGGCTTACACAAGTCGGCGACTTGCTTCACAATTTCCGCCAATCTTTGGATGATATTGGTGAAGTACTCAAGGTTCCGAACATGAACATAATGTCTGGCTTTGAGGTGCGAGACAAGGCCAAGGAGATTCCCCATCTCCTCCAGGACTGGAACATGTCATATGAACGGACCGCATCACAGAACGGCCTCACCATGGTTATGAGCCACCATGGAAGCATGGGAATCTGGCAAGTATCCAGAGGATATTGTAGAGTGGATGAAGACGGACAGGAGCAAAACATCAAGGCCATCATGGACTCCTGTGCCGGATATGGATGTCATGTAGCTGATCTGACCAGCTACGACACTCCTTTCTTCACTCGCATGGAGATGCCTCCTCCGCCTGTCGAAGAAACAACCGAAGTCTCCGATGACGAGAAAACCGTTTCGGATTTGAATGTCTCAGAAAGATATTAAGGTGAAGTCGATGTCTCTAGTGATCCGGCCACTCCTACCTCTTCCCCTGCATCGTAAAGTGCCAGAAAAAACAATATGTTATTCTAAAACAATCGGATTGTAAATAAGTAGTGTAATACTTTTGCTAGTGCTAACATTTTCTACTTCTATTTAGCACTTTTGGCTTTATTTTGATGTGCCTGGATGTTTACATATGCACTTTATATTTTTGTCTATACTTATTTTTTATCTGGCTTTCCGCCTCGTCCCTTTCGTGAGCCGTCCAACCTTCAACACAGAAACTTGGTCGAGCAACGGAGCTCAATTGCTAAACCCATTTAAACTTGGAAAGAAAGCTAGATTCCAGTACCAACAATTCACTACTCGGAAAATGCTCACATTCGGCAATCAGATAAAGAACCAAAGTACAAACTAGAAAATTTAGATTTATAACCGAAGGTAGCATTTTTAGAATTGGAAATCTTAACCAGAACAAACATGAGCATAAAGTACTTTCAAGTATACTGGGACTTTCGATTGTGACATGATCATTCAGAAATAAGATGGTAATATAAAACTTCTCAAAATAATTTGAGGCAACCAATACTTTATTTCTCATTGAACATGTACACATATATGATTACAAAGAAAGAACATTTAAGAATAAAAGGGACGTAGCTGAGCAATATTCCACGGTCTGTCTAATTCTTCCGGGTATGTACTGCCTCCAGCTCTCTTTCTTTTGTTAGTAGCAGGTCTTTCTTTGACTGGCCGCATATCAGTTAGATAGTAAGAACCATTGTGCAATACTCGGCTAACTAAAAAGGGCCCTTCCCATACTGGGGAAAGTTTTTTCTTTCTTTTCTACACAAGCCGTGGAACCAAATCGCCCTTATTGAAAGACCGGTTTCTGAATATCTCGCTATGATACTTGCGTAACTTCTACTGATAGGCTATTGATCTCATCTCAGCAAACACGCGAACTTCTTCGATTAAATCGAGATCATATTGTCGAGAAATTTCAGCATCCTCTTCAATAAATGCAACAACTCGGGGAGAAGTATGAATCAAATCACTAGGAAGAACCGCTTCTACACCATAGACCATGAAGAAAGGTGTGTATCCGGTTCACCTGTTCGGAGTTGTTCGCAAACTCCGTATCACATAAGGTAATTCTTCTGCCCATGCCCCCGCAACACGACGTAGTGGTGCTTTGAGTCTTGGTTTGAGGCCTTGTAGGATTAAAACATTTGCTCTTCCAACTTGTCCATTAGCTTGTGGATGCGCGACTAACGCAATGTCAAGCCGAATATTTTGTTCATCGCAGAATTCGGCAAGTTCTTCCATAGAAAAATTACTCCCGTTGTCCATGATAATGATATGTGGATAAAAGTATCGGATTATAACATCCTCGTCAAATCTTCTGGCTGTTGCTCCATCACAACTGGTGACGGGTTTAGCCTCAATCCATTTTGTGAATTTATCCACCATTACTAAGAGATGAGTAAATCCACTTGGAGCCCATTTAAATGGTCCTACCATATCAAGCCTCAAGACCGCGAAAGGCCATGTTATAGGTATTGTTCACAGCTGATTAGCCGGAACATGAGCTTGTTTGGCGTACTTCTGGTAGCCTTTGCACTTCTTGACCAGCCGTTCGGCATCTGCCTTGGCTGTAAGCCAGAAAAATCCTTGTCTGAAAGCTTTTGCCACTAAAGAATTGGCTGCAGCGTGATGGCCACATTCGCCTTCGTGGATCTCTCGTAATATTTCCACTCCTTCCGGAGATACGCAGCGCTGAAAGACCCGAGATACACTCTGCTTATAGAGCTCAACATTCATTGTTGTATAGGTTTTTGCTTGTCGGACGATCTGCTGACTCAGAACCTCGTCTTCGGGTAATTTTCCATCTACCAAGAAATCAAAGTAGGGTTGAGTCCAACTTGGAATTACAGCCAGAACTGCCACTAAAGGTGAGTCGGATTTGGTCAGATATTCCTCATCTACTCCTTCTATAGAGGGAAATTTGAGGTGCTCTAGAAATGCTCCATCCGGGACCTTTTTCCGTGCAGAGCCTATTCAATATAATGCATCTGCTTCCTCATTTTCTATTTGAGGGATGTGTTGAACCTCAAACCCTTCGAACGATTTAGATAGTTCATCCACGACAGCTCTATATGCTACCATGTGTTTATTTGCATTACAGATATTCGACACTTGTTGGGCAACAAGATCCGAATCTCCATAACACATTAATTGTCGGGTGCCGATATCCTTAGCAATCCGGATTCCATGCAACAATGCTTCATATTCGGCAATGTTATTTGTTGCCGTGAAGTGGATCTGCAACAGATAGAAGAGCTTATCTCCTTGGGGTGATTTGAGCACCACGGTAGCCCCCAAGCACCTTAGACCCGTCAAAATGTAAGGTCCGGTATTATGACTCTAGGAGGGTCATATTTTCCGTTGTCTCTATCCAATCAGCGACAAAGTCAGCAAGGATTTAGGATTTGATTGATGTACGAGGTTTGTACTCAATGTCGAAAGCTGAAAGCTCTATGCCCCATTTTGCGACACGTCCTGTAGCATCGCTGTTGTTGATTATATCTCTCATGGGAGCTGTGCTCACCATGGTAATTGGATGTTCCTGAAAGTAATGTTGTAACTTCCGAGATGCGAAAAACACACCGTAAGACAACTTTTGATAATACGGATACCGCTGCTTTGATTCAGTTAGAACTTTGCTGTGGTAATAAGTCAGACGTTGCACCAGGTGTTCATGTTTTTCCTCTGATCTCTCCACCACCATGACGACACTGACGACTCTGTTTGTTGTAGCGAGATAGAGCAACATCGGTTCATGAGGTTCCGGTGCTGCAAGGATATGAGCAGATGAGAGTACTGCTTTCAGGTCTTGTAGTGCAGCCTCGGCTTCGTCAATCCAAACGAACATTTTAGTCTTTTCAGGAGCTTGTAGAGTGGTACGGCTCTTTCATGGAGCTGGCTTACAAATTGACTGACTTCAGCAATGTAGCCAGTTAGTCTTTGAACGTCTTTCAGGTGAGTCAACCTGGAAATATTGAGTACAGCCTTAATTTTGTCTCGGCTCACCTCTATGCCTCTTTGAGACACGATGAAGCCTAACAATTTGCCAGCTAGTATTTCAAATAAGAATTTCTTTGGGTTAAGCATTATATTATATTTTCGTAGATTCGCGAACGTTTCCTCCAAGTCAGAAATTAAGGTTTCCTTCTTTTTGGACATCACCGCTATGTCGTCCACACATGCATGTACATTGCGTCCAATTTTATCGTGGAGGAAACACTGCATAGTGCCCTGGTACGTAGCTCCTGCGTTCTTGAGCCCAAAGGGCATCATAACGAAACAGAAGGTTCCGAAGAGGGTTATGAATGAAGTTTTGACTTTGTCTGATTCCTTCATCCGAATTTGGTGATAGCCGAAATATGTGTCGAGAAAACATAGGAGTTCTGAGCCTGCCGTAGAATCAATAACTTGATCAATTCTTGGCAGAGAGAATCGATCTTTGGGACAAGCCTTGTTCAAGGCAGTATAATCAACACACATCCTTAAATCACTGCTGTCCTTTTTAGGGACCATTACAGGATTGGCCGACCTCTCAGTGTGGATGACCTCTTCTATGAATCCGGCTAACTCTAGCTGAGCTAGTTTTTTAGCTATTGCTTTTCGCTTTTCATCGCCGAAACTTTGTTAGGACTATTTGACGGGTTTAGAATTTGGGTGTACATTTAGATAATGCTCGGCAAGTTCCCTAGGTACTCCGGTCATGTCAGATGGCTGCCATGCGAAGATATATTGATTTGCTTGGAGGAACTTTACGAGTGCGCTTTCCTATGCGCTATCTAAACCTACACCTATCTGGGTCACCTTGGAGGGGTCATCATCCTTCAATGGCATCGTCTTCGTCTCTTCTGATGCCTTGAACTCTGGAGTCGGCTTTGTCACCTCCTTCTTCATCGCGGGCATCTCGGACAAGTCAATGGTCTTCTTGATCTCCTGGTACTCCCGGGCGTGCAGTACGGCTTCAACAAAGGCGGCATTTCTGTCCTTGCACTCTCGTGCTTTCTTCGGGTCTCCCCTGATGGTGATCACGCCCTTTGGACCTGGAATTGTCATCATATTGTAAATGTAACATGGACGAGCCATGAAAGCCCAGTAAGCCGGACGTCCGAATATAGCATGGTATGCGCTCTTGAACGGGACCACTTCGAACGAAAGTGCTTCCGTCCGGTAATTCATTGGAGTTCCAAAAGTAACATCCAAAGTGATCTCTCTCAGGGAATTTTCCTATCTTCCTGGGACAACTCCGTGAAAGATCACAGAGCTGTGATTTAGTTGAGTTTCCGAGATCCTCATCCAATACAGCGTTTCGATGTAGAGAATGTTGATGTTGTTGCCGCCGTCTCGGAGAGTCTTGGATAAACCATAGCCATCAATGAGGGGATTGACGACTAAGGAATATTTCCCCGCCTATGCAACTTAGGCGGATGATCAACGCGGTCAAAGGTGATTGTCACTTCCGAACAGTCCAAGAATTGAGGGACAGCCGAAACAATTGCGATGAGCTCATGCAAAACTGCCTTCTTGACATTATCTGGTTGAGACCCAAGGAAAGTGACATAAGTGTCTTTTTTCTTTGGAAAGTTCTTCTTTCCATCCGTCTTGGGATTTGAAGGGTCAGCTTCCTCCATGTCGGAATCTTCCTTGGACTCGTTTTCTTTTTCGGGATTCTTCTTTCCCTTCTTCTGCTTAGCTCTGTAGCCAGCGGAATCGTCTTTCTTGATGTCGTCATTGAAGCGACACTCAGTGTTTGTGTGGGACAAGCCTACATTGGCATGTAAGTGATGCACACACAGGTTGTTGGCAATGTCCACCCAGGAGTAGGTTTTGTTAGGTTGTTGGTCTCCTCTACCCTGGACTCTTGACGTCCCACGCCCACGCCCGCGTCCGTGGCTGGCTCCGTGCCCTCCTCGTCCTCCAGACCCGAAAGTAGCAGTGACAACTGTGGTTTCCGTGTTGGGCTTTTCTTCTGAGGTGATCTTGCGCTTCTGAGCTTGTTGCTTCGGCTGTTTTGCCGACTGTGGTACCGCCAGGATGTTTAGTAGTCCTTCGGCGTCGTCATCGGCATCTGCATATTTGCTTGCCGTTTCTATCATCTCTCCCAGATCAGTGACCTTGTCGCACATCAAGCGGTGACGCAGTAAACCAATTGGGAGTCCTGCAATGAAAGCTTCAATCGCAGTTTGATCGTTTACCCCTTCGTAGGAGTTCTTGGTGTCGATCCATCGTCCGACGTAATCTCGGCAAGTTTCTCCGGCTTTTTGGGTGCAACGCTGTAGGTCTCCTACCATACAGGGCCTCCGATATGTGCCTTTAAAATTCCGAAAGAACACACTTTGCATATCATAAGTGGGCTTTTTGGGTGCAACGCTGCAGGTCTCCTACCATACAGGGCCTCCGAGTTGTGGATGGTATTCTCCGGAAGTTCATTAAGCCAGGATCGTGCCGTCTTCTGCAGCATAAGTGGGAGATACCAGGTCACGACCAAGCTATTTCCGCCTTTGGTGATGCAGCAAGCCTGGAAAAAATCCTGGAGCCAAGTATCTAGCCGGGCCACTCCATCGTAGGCTTGGATGTGTCTTGAGATAGCAAATCCTTCTAGGAAGTGTGTTTGTCGAATTCATGGTCTGAAGCATTTTGGACCTACGTAGATATCATCATTCTCGTATCGCTGCGCCTCTATGTTAGAGTTGATCCGGTGTCTCGCATCACTTGGTGACAGGGAACGCCATCTTGGTTGTTCATTGTGACTGCGGTGCCTTGGAGCCAGACTTCTACTTCTGCCACTGATACATTGCAAATGTATCTATAATTTTTGATGTTCCATGCTTGGTTTTATCCACTTTCTTGTGTTTTGTTCCAACTTTGGAGTACTTTTATTATGATTTCTTGGACTAACCTATTAACAAGAGCCACAGTGCCAGCTGCCTGTTTTCTGCTGGTTTTGGTTCCAGGAATGTCAGAAAATGAATATTCTCGGAATTGGACGGGACAAAAGCCAAAGTGCCTATTTTTCTGGAAGGGATCAAGTGCCAAAATACGAGACGGAGAAGGGCTGGGGGCCGGCCACACCACTTGGCCGCGCGGCTAGGCCTGGCCCGCGCCAGGGGCTGGTCTGGCTGACCCCAGCACCCCCTCGACCTCTCCTTCCGCCTATAAGTTGCCCTCGGGATGAAAACCCTAAGTACCCGATCAAAAATCCACGCAAGAGTCTGTAGCCTCCGTCATCTCTATCCCTAGATCGGGGGGGATCTGAAGCTCTTCCCGGCACCCTGCCGGAGAGGGGAATTCACCCTGGAGGCCTTCTTCATCACCGTGCAAGCCTCCAGTGTGATGCGTGAGTAGTTCATCCTTGGACTACGGATCCATGTAATATCTAGATGGCTGGTTTCTCCTCCTTTGTGCTTTCATGTTTAGATCTAGTGAGCTCCGTTCATGATCAAGATCATCTATTTGTAATTCATACATGTTGTGTTTGCGGGGATCCGATGGATATTGAGATGCTATTTCAGATTGATTATTGATTCTATCATGTCTTTGTTATTTGAGATCTTGAATGCTTTCCGTTGTTAGTAGCTATCTTGGCCAAGTAGATGCTATCAACTCCAAGAGTTAGTAGTTATGCTCGATAGTGGGTTCATGCCTCTGGTAATCTGGGGAAGTGACAGAAATCTCTAAGGTACTAGATGTGCTGTTGCTACTAGGGAGAAAACAACAATCCTGTGTTCATAGAACAATCGTATTGTTTACTTTACACGCAGTTCATAAAGCAATAATCTGTTAATTGCAACTTAATACTGGAGGGGGTTCGGATGATAACCTGAAGGTGGATTATTAGTCATAGATGCAGTTGGATGGCGGTCTATGTATTATGTTGTAATGCCCAATCAAGTCTCAAAGGAGTCAATATGATTAGTATATGCATGTACTGATTTCTCGGTGTTTGTCAATTGCCCCGCTGTAATTTGTTTACCCAGCATGTTATCTATCTAAGGAGAGCCACCTCTAGTGAACTATGGATCCTGGTCCTTTTTCTTTACATACAATCTATAAACTTTTACTGCTTTGTGTTTACTTTCTGCAAACTTTTACTTCTTTCGATTCGATACGTTTAATCCTTTGTTTTCCACAAAACATAGTGAGATTGACAACCTCATCGCAAGTTGGGGACAAAGTTCTGTGGTTGTGTTGTGCAGGTCTCCACATTGCTACTAGAACCGGTAGTGCGCCCTGCCAAAGCTCAGCTAGTAACACCTTTGGGGTGTTTCCTTGCTCCTACTGGTTCGATTAAACCTTGGTTTCATAACTGAGGGAAGACTTGCTGCTGTATTCATCGTACCTTCCTCTTGGGGTTCCCAACGAGCTCTACGTCGAAAGTCGAGCGCATCAAGGTTTTTTCTGGCGCCGTTGCCGGGGAGTCAAGGACATCTTCACAAGGGGAGTCCCTCATAACCAATCTCTTTACTTTGTTATTTTTGTTTTGCTTAGTTTTCTTTTTGCTTTGTTTGCTTGTTTTGTCCTTCAAAAATCAAAAAAAAATTAGTTTTACTTGTTTGCTTTCTTATTTGAAAACCCCAAAAAATGACTACTCTTGAAAACACTAAGTTGTGTGACTTCACGAGCACCAACAACAATGATTTTATGAGCACACCTATTGCTCCACCTGTGGCTGAAAATACTTTATTTGAGATAAAACCTACTTTACGCAATCTTGTTATGAGAGAGCAATTTTCTAGTATTGGTAATGAAGATGCTGCTTCCCATCTAAATAACTTTGTTGAACTTTGTGAGATGCACAAGCATAGGGATATAGATGGTGATATTATTAAACTGAAATTGTTTCCTTTCTCTTTGAGAGGAAAAGCTAAAGTGGTTGAATTCCTTAACTAGGAATAGTATTGATTCTTGGACTAAGTGCAAAGATGCTTTTATTGGAAAATACTATCCTCGTTCTAAGATTATATCCATGAGAAGTGAAATAATGAAGTTTAAACAACTTGATAATGAGGATGTTGCTCAAGCTTGGGAAAGAATCAAATCTTTGGTAAAGAATTGTCCCACTCATGGACTGACTGCTTGGATGATCATCCAAACTTTTTATGCAGGATTGAACTATTCTTCAAGGAACCTATTGGATTCTGCTGCTGGAGGTACCTTTATGACCATCACTTTGGGTGCTGCAACAAAACTATTGGACAATATGATGGTTAATTATTCTGAATGGCATACCGAGAGAGCTCCACAAGATAAGAAGGTAAATTATGTTGAGGAAACCTCCTCCTTGAGTGATAAGATTGATATTATTATGTCTATGCTTGTTAATGGGAAATCCCATATTGATCCAAATAATGTTCCTTTAGCCTCTTTGGTTGCTCAAGAAGAGAAAGTTGATGTGAACTTCATAAGAAATAACAACTTTCGCAACAATGCTTTTGGTAATAATGCTTATAGGAACAATTTTGGTAACAACAATTATAAACCTTATCCTCCCAACAATGGTAATGCTTATGGAAATTCTTACAACAATAATAAGAGTGCTCCCTCTGAACTTGAAGTTATGCTTAAAGAGTTTATTAGTAAACAAACTGCTTTCAATAAAACTATTGAGGAAAAACTCTCTAATGCTGAAAGAAATATAGCATCTTTGGCTGAAGCTCAATCTACTTTGAATAAAATGGTTGCTAAACCTGAAACTAATGAGAATCCCTTTGCAGCTACTAATTCTATACAAGTAAGAATTGATGAAAATTTTAGACTATTAGCTGAATTACATGCTAAGTGGAAAAGAGAAGATGAAATTGCTAGAAACATTAATGTTTCTACTATCACCACCACTAGTGTTGAGGCTAACAATAGTTCTACTACTTTAGATGATAAAGTTGATTTTGATCTTGATGGTTGCAACATCTCTGAAGTTATTAAGTTCCTACAAAAGCTTGCTAAAAGTCCTAATGCTAGTGCTATGAACATGGCTTTTACAAAACACATTACTGATGCTCTCATAAAGATTAAAGAAGAAAAGATGAAACATAAAGCTTCTATTCCTATAAAACAAGAAGATGGTTGTGAACCCATCATTAATATGAAAGTGAATGACTTTGATTTCAAAGCTTTGTGTGATCTTGATAGTAGTGTTTCTATTATGCCTCGAAGGATTTATGATATGCTTGATTTGCCTCCTCTTGAAGATTGTTATTTGAATATCCCACTTGATGCTAATGCTAAAAAGAAACTCATGGGGAGTCTTAATGATGTTCTTATTATGGTTAACGATTCCTATGTCCCCGTTGATTTCTATGTTTTGGATGTTGAATACAATGCTTCTTGTCCTATTACTTTGGGAAGACCTTTTCTTAGAACTGTTGGTGCCATCATTGATATGAAAGAAGGCACCATTAAATATCAACTCGCACTCAAGAAAGGTATAGAACACTTCCCTAAAAATAGAGAAAAGATTTCGTTTGCTTCTCCTATGAAAACAAAATTTGGTCTTAATGCTTCTTCATTTGAGAACACTTGATTCTTTCTTTGCTTCTTATGCCTAACTTAAAGGCGTTAAAGAAAAGTACTTGTTGGGAGATAACCCAAGAGTTTTAGTTGAGTCTTGGAAGTTATTACCTCTGTAATATCTCTCCTTATCCTTTTTATTTGCTTTTTGTGCCAAGAGTAACCTCTAATGAGAGTGAAGTAATGATTGGAAAAGTTGTTGTCCCGAAACAGATTTCTGTGCTTCACCGTAAAAATTCCTAAGAGAGCTATATATGTCGGATTGAGCTGTAATTGTTTGTCCTTCTTCCCCAGGTTGTTTTCAAACTTTCGTTAGTTCAACACTTTTCGATTTCAGCAACAGAAGGTCTTGTAAAAAATTCGTCTTTACCTGCTGGTCTGTTTTGACAGATTTCTGCCATTTTTCTGCATCTGCTTCTTGTTAGTTCCTTCTTGAGTTCCGTTCGGGAATTGAGCTTTTTGAGGGAAATGCTACAGTAGATAGTGTTATAATGGAAGTTTATTTGGTGTTAGAACTAAACCTTGAGACTTATTTATCTTAAGTGCACTAATGTTGCTAATGAGATTGTGTGAAGTTTTGTATGAAGGAAAAATTTCAGGTGTATGGAAGGAATGAGTAACGAGATGAAGGATGGACTAAAGCTCAAGCTTGGGGATGCCACGCGTGTCACCCCAAGAAATATGCAAGAAGTACAAGCGTCAAATCTTGGGGATGCCCAAGGCATCCCCTTCTTCATCAATAAAAATTCTAGGTTTCTTCCAAACGCTTCATTTTTATTGTTTCATGCACAGTTGTCTTTTTCTTGGAGCGTCTTCATTTTCGTTTTCGTTTTGGTTTTCGTTTGCTTTTGTTTGCTTTGTTTTCTGAATAAATTGGTTGGACCCCCTCTTTCATACCTTGGTTTGCAAATAGTTTGGTTTGGTTTGGAAAAGAGTAGGAAAGTTCATGCTTTTGTGGTAAAAAGAGCTCGTTTTTGACTGTGGCCTATGCTTTGTCATGCCATGCTTGATATTTTCTTGGCTTTATGCTTAGTATTCTTTGCTGTAGCATGACTTGTTATAAACAATTGAGATTGCTTAATGTGCCTTGGATGAATCATCCGTTGTTTTAGCATATTAAAGCATAGTATAGTGGTATTCTCCTTTGATGCTTTATTTGGGTTGACTTGGCGCATGCTCACACCATGTTATGACTATCACAAGTCACCATAGCCTTTATGATCCTTTAGTTTTCAACTTGTAGTATCACTTTATGCTTTGATCAATGATGTTTTGTCGCTCTGCATGATTATGGCCATTATTGCTCTCTTAGTTTGTCGCTCCCAGTCTTTTGCTAGCCTCCACAACAAAGTATGACTTCACTCATGCATCCAACTCCCTAAAACAAGTTATTCCAAAGAGTTCACCATACCTACCTACTAGCTTATGCTATTCCAAGTATATTCATGCTTTTGTTTACCTTCCACTTGTTATGAGAAAACTAGTGATTAAAGCTCTCACGAACTTGATGGCACACTTTACTTTACTTGCCCTTAATAAACTTGAACCATTGTGTCTTCTACGTTGTATATGCTTGCACTTATTTGTTGGGAATTAGCAGAACCATGCTTTCATGGGGAACGCTTTCAACATTGCACTTGGTACTTATACCTAGTTGATATCATGCTCTTTTGTATATGGATGTCGTCGGTGTGAAATGAAAGGGGAGCTTGTAAGTCCATGGAGTTATGTATATGTGTTAGAGAAACGCCTGGGCCGCTGGTCTAATCCATGCTGACATGGTGGAAACCTGCAACATAACCATAATGAGCTGTCTATGAAGCATTCTTCTTATAAAAAAAGGAGTTCTATACTGAGAAAAAAGAGAAAAAGAAAAAAAGAGATACTATGAAAAGAGGAAAGAGAGAAAAAAGCACCATATTCCCATGGTAAATAATAAGAATGTTGAGATGCTCGTTGTTTGCTTGCCTTGTCATTTTGATATGGGGATTCTTCCGTATCATCGGGCAAGGGGTACCCCGTTGGCGGTTCTCAATGATACACATATACTTACGATGACAAGAACTTACCGGTGACTAAACTTGAGTAGCATGAGGAGCGGCCCTCGTATACAAGGGACATGAGATTTCTGACTTATACTTTGTCAAGCATGTACACCATAGTTTGTTCAGTTTAACCTTAATCACCTTCAAGATGCTTATGATAGGGGAAATGAGAGCTGAAAGCTTTAAGTATCATAATTTTTGGAAGCTCTTTATGAGACTTGAATCCCTACTTCCTTTTACAAAAAAGGCCTTTCTTCCACCATTATATTGAGTCTCCACCTTCTATCTTTATGCACCTACTTTGAGAGCATAGTGGCCATTCTTAGTTCTATGTGCATTGTCCCAAGACTAGTTGATTGATGCATAACTTGTTATTGCTTGTTTGAAACTATTGTATCTAGTCACTCTTATGAACTTTGAAGGTGTCCTATGCATTTATATTTGCTACTCTATTGAGGGACAAGCTGAATACTATTATGCTATGTTTTCTTTATGTGAAACAAACAAACGTCTTGCAAAGCATTGTTATTCATGAATCTTTCGTTTGTGCCTTTTCATGTTGCATCATAGTTTCTTTGCTTATTGCTAGAACTTTGTCTTTCATGTTATGATTGAAGTACTATGATCCCAGCTTTGAATGTTTTGCAAATACTTTGGTCAAGTCTTTGATGGTGCATGTCACCTCAAAAATTATTTCTTTTTATCACTTACCTACTCGAGGACGAGCAGGAGTTAAGCTTGGGGATGTTGATACATTGCAAATGTATCTATAATTTTTGATGTTCCATGCTTGGTTTTATCCACTTTCATGTGTTTTGTTCCAACTTTGGAGTACTTCTATTATGATTTCTTTGACTAACCTATTAACAAGAGTCACAGTGCCAGCTGCCTGTTTTCTGCTGTTTTTGGTTCCAGGAATGTCAGAAAATGAATATTCTCGGAATTGGACGGGACAAAAGCCAAAGTGCCTATTTTTCCGGAAGGGATCGAGTGCTAGAATACGAGACAGAGAAGGTCTGGGGGCCGGCCACACCACCTGGCCGCGCGGCCCGGCCTGGCCCGCGCTAGGGGGTGGTCTGGCCGACCCCAGCACCCCCTCGGCCTCTCCTTCCGCCTATAAGTTGCCCTCGGATCGAAAAACATAAGTACCCGATCAAAAATCCACGAAAGAGTCTGTAGCCGCCGTCATCTGTGTCCCTAGATCGAGGGGGGATCTGAAGCTCTTCCCGGCACCCTGCCGGAGAGGGGAATTCACCCTGGAGGCCTTCTTCATCACCATGCAAGCCTCTGGTGTGATGCGTGAGTAGTTTATCCTTAGACTACGGATCCATGTAGTAGCTAGATGGCTATTTTCTCCTCCTTTGTGCTCTCATGTTTAGATCTAGTGAGCTCCGTTCATGATGAAGATCATCTATTTGTAATTCATACATGTTGTGTTTGCGGGGATCTGATGGATATTGAGATGCTATTTCAGATTGATTATTGATTCTATCATGTCTTTGTTATTTGAGATCTTGCATGCTTTCCGTTGTTAGTAGCTATCTTGGCCAAGTAGATGCTAGCAACTCCCAGAGTTAGTAGTTATGCTCGATAGTGGGTTCATGCCTCTGGTAATCTGGGAAGTGACAGAAATATCTAAGGTACTAGATGTGCTGTTGCTACTAGGGAGAAAACAACAATCCTTTGTTCATAGAACAATCGTATTGTTTACTTTACACGCAGTTCGTAAACCAATAATCTGTTGCTTGCAACTTAATACTAGAGGGGGTTCGGATGATAACCTGAAGGTGGATTATTAGTCATAGATGCAGTTGGATGGCGGTCTATGTATTATGTTGTAATGCCCAATCAAGTGTCAAAGGAGTCAAGATGATTAGTATATGCATGTATTGCTTTCTTGGTGTTTGTCAATTGCCCCGCTGTAATTTGTTTACCCAGCATGTTATCTATCAAAGGAGAGCCACCTCTAGTGAACTATAGATCCCGATCCTTTTTATTTACATACAATCTATAAACTTTTACTGCTTTGTGTTTACTTTCTGCAAACTTTTACTTCTTTCCATTCGATACGTTTAATCCTTTGCTTTCCGCAAAACACAGTGAGATTGACAACCTCATCGCAAGTTGGGGACAAAGTTCTGTGGTTGTGTTGTGCAGGTCTCCACGTTGCTACTCGCACCGGTAGTGCGCCCTGCCAAAGCTCAGCTAGTAACACCTTTGGGGTGTTTCCTTGGTCCTACTGGTTCGATTAAACCTTGGTTTCATAACTGAGGGAAGACTTGTTGCTGTATTCATCGTGCCTTCCTCTTGGGGTTCCCAACGAGCTCTACGTTGAAAGTCGAGCGCATCAGCCACCACCTCCTCCACCACGACGCCCTCCTTGGCCTCCTTGAGAGCCGTTGTGATGGCTGCTTGGTGGAGGGAATGGTGCAGGTGGATTGTTTTCGGCTAGTCGCCGGCCTCCATCCAGAGCGTCATTATTCTAGTTCCGGGGAGGGTCTTCATTACGACGAGCCCCCTGCCGGCTTGACTCAGCATGGTGTTCGTCATTCCTTCGTCCATCGTTCCCCCCACCGTGGTGGGGTTCAGCAAGACGGCTTGTATGTCTAGGAGGTGGCATCCTTTATCGGTCCTCCTCCCGACGTTGCTCTTTGTCATTTTCCCTGCGATTGTTCGACTCTCGCCGGTGAGGGTATCTCGGAACTAGTGCCGCAACCGTGTCTCGCTCTATGGTTGGAGCAACATTGCTCCAGTCACGTGCGGTTCTATGCCGTTGCCATGAAGATCCGGTTCTTGAGTAGTTATCTTCCCGAAGGTCGGAATGGTGATGTTGTTTCAGGACCCGTTGGGGCCTAATATCATGTCAGGCCAGATCTGTGCGACATTGGTCAGATTGAGAGACCAGTTTTCCACTTCTAGATCTAGCGACCTTCTATTGCTCCAGACCTTTGGTGAACAGTTTTACGCCCAACTAGACTTGATCTAGGTTTGGATTGTTTGCCAGGATATCTCGAGCTACAGTGGTGTTTTCCACTGGCGTGCCATACACCAGATCTCCCTTGCTATCCAGCTGAGGTTCTCCTCTGATGGTGTCATCTCCCTCAAAGAGGGTCTTGTGGACTTCCGGATTTCTGTTATCCCGCACGGGGCCATTCCGGGTCTTCTGATGCTGCAAGGAGTTGAACTTCCCTACATATGCAATGCGCTTCTTCTCTTCCATATGGTTTTTAGCCTCATCCAGGAGTACTTGACAACGCACTTCTAGGGCTTGAGCCCTTTCTTCCAATTCTGCAGGTGTAAGCTCTGCAGTTGTAGGGATAGGCATAGTTAACGCATCATCAATGAGTTTACGGGCACCAGCGGTAACCACGTATCCATCCACTTGAGTTTCCTTTGGCTCGTCTGAGATTATAGCTCCATCCGAGTCTTCTTCATATTCCTCGGCAACCACTTCCTCCGCTGGAGGATCTTTTGCCAGGGTCTTGTTATTCTTGTTCCTCTTATTTGCCTTCTTGGCAGCGCCAAGAGCAAAGACGGCTTTGGGTCCGTTTCCTGAAGTCAAGCTCTGATCGGTACTCTCGGACATCTGGACGTCGGGATTATGTCCGAGATCCATGTTATCCTGCGCTTTGAGAGAGTTTTCTCTGGATCCTTCATCCATGGCTTGTCCTTCTTCTGTAGCTTTGGAGTCAAACTCCTGTTCATATTCCGCGAAGAACTTTCAGAAATCCGCCGACGTCATGGAATCATCCGAAGATGCCGGTAGGTCGGTGTTTTTTCCGATCGCCTCCAGCACCGAGTCTTTGTTGTCTCTAGCATCGGAAGAACCGGATCCGGATCCAACATATCCGATAAAGTGCGACGCGTGCATCCTGAGGTAGTTGCTGCTTTCCTCGTGGGCTTCCTCGAAATTCCTGGTGGTCTCGAGAACCTCATCCACGTCTGCGCCTTGCAGCATTATGCGCCTCAACATTTGCCTCATGAAGGGTTGATATGTTCCGACATTGGCGGAGCCGGAACCAAAGTTGTTGTCTTGCTCCTCCTTTATTTCAACCTCAATGGGCAGATCAATCTAGGATTCGGCCTCGCTAGGGAGATCAACTCCAGATTTGACTTGCACCGCAAGATGTGCTTTAGGCTTAGCTTTCTCCACTATCTCTGCAAATAGGTGCGGGCTGGGTGGGATTAGGGTTTTCCAAGATTCGGAACTCTCCTGCCTCTGTGGACAAAGTGGACCCAGAAAGTTCCTTTGCCTCTATCATCACTGCTGGGGTGGGTAGGGCAGTTTCAGCGAAAGCGACGTAAACATCAATCTCGCCAAAGGACATGATGGTGTAGGCAGTCACGGCCTCCCTAGCCGGAATCCAGGTCTCGTCAAGAACGATGAGAGGGATGTCGCTGGCGTAGAGGACATGATCGACGGTGATGGTCTCGCCGATTCTGATTCTTGCAGATTCCGCTCGAAACGCTGATCTGAAGCTCACTTTCCCCCACGGTGGGCGCCAACTGTCGTTGTATTGATGACAAGTATGCCATGAGGGGGTCATCGGGGCATGCAGAAGAGGGAGGTGTGAGACGTACGGTCTTCCGGGACGGTGACCACACAAGTTTACCTAGGTTCAAATCCACCGGCTTTGGATGGATCCTGCTCCTACTAGCAATCCAGTAATACGACAGAGATGGAATATGGGTTACAAGGGTTTTGCCTGTGCGAGTTGAGATTGCAGACTATTGTGAGGTGCCCTAAAGGCTTACCCTAGGAAGGCTTATATAGATATCCGGCCTAGGATTTATAGGAGAGATCTATCCGGCTATGAAGAGTCGGTTATAGAGTACATCTTGAACTACAAGTAACACAATAGGCCTATGTCGGTAAGTCTTCTGGGTCTTCCCGTAGCCGGACTAGACTCCGTCTCTTCTCCCTCACTAGCCGTCCATGAAGAAAAGCTCTAACCCGAAGTGGGCCACCCTAGTCAGTGAGGCACAATGAGGATACCCGGGAAGTATACCCCCAACAGACATTTCCAGTCTTTTCTTTGCTACAAAACATCAATAGTGGAGCCATACACATGACACATAGTCCAAAGCTTGTTAGTCAAATACTAATATCTTGGACTTGCACTTTTGAAGTAGATCACCATCATCAAATGTTTGGCATTTTTTCAAAATCCATTCTTTAGTAATATTTTAGTGTAGTAAACATTTTACCTACATCTTCTATTCATCCTTATCATGATAACTTTCATGATCAAGCTACTATAGCCTATAAGGGAGAATCACGATTATAATGTCAGTTCTCAAAACCTTTTGGAGATTAGGACTTCTAGCGTCTCCAACCTTCTCAAATTATTATACAATATGAGAACATGTATTTTGCCAAATTATACTCTATCATATTGTAACCATAGACATTGTTTTAGATATCACAATATCTTCCACACACGATAGTATCTAAAACAATTATTTTAGCTCCTAGATAACCTCGATATTAAAACAACTTTTGAATATCAAGAATCATGGAGGAAGACATGATATTTAGATACTAACACTAGCATTTTTACTCTTGATTTAATACTACTTATTAAACTTCATGGAGTAAATGGAGTTGCTGAAAGTTTGCAATATGAGTTTTAAACTTTAGATTGACACTAAAAAACAATACGATACCAGGTCATAAAGTAAATATCCAGAATTCTATAGTTCTGTTATCTCAGTTATAACTAAGCATAAGGTAGCACACGGATGCTAATGACTACAAAAAAATATGCAAATTCACTTTGATTTAGTTTATGATAAATTGAGTTAAAATTTAATCATATTACTACATGAAATCCCACTCAAAACCAGTAGAACAGACTGGTTGCCTAAGATTGAATATCAATAGGGATGAATAGAAATAAAAACAATCTCAAAGAGGAAAATTATTTGAGACAGTCAACATAAAAGGCTGACTCGGAGTGGAAAATGAATGGAGACAGATCTAAATAATAGCCAGCGCATGAAAGAAAATTATTTGAGATAGTCAGCAAAGAAGGACGACTCAGAGTCGAAATTCAATGGAAATAGACATGAAAACAAACCTCCTCAGAGCGGGAAACATTGGAGGTGGTGGGTAAAATAAACTGCCTCCAGGTGTCGGAACAACGGAGATGGCCGTGAGTAACAACTTTCGCAACTATGAAATCGTTTAGGGTCGGTCAGTAAATATATCCGTCGCTAGACCAATATTGTTGGAGATGGTTTTTGTTCACGACCGTATGAGCGTTTGTCTTTGAGCCGGAAAAAAACCCGGCTCAGATTGGTGCGTTCTTTGAGACTGAGGCGTCGAGGCGGAACGGGAAACCGGCTTAGGCCTATGGGGATTTACCGTCCCTAAGTCTGGGTTCAGTACTAGTGTGATATTCTTTAGCACAATAAACTCTATGCACAAACCTCAAGGCAAACTTCTTCATCATTCTAGAATCTTTGTCATTTCTCTGGAGCATGTTACCAAAATTTTCGTGTATTAGGTAGCTAATAAAGGTTGATTTCTACATGATATAAAGTACAATAACCAAATATATACACCATATACTTAATGGTTGTGGCTCGAAATTATAATTATTTTTTGAGCTTTACCTATTATCTTACCTCTTATCTTACACTAGTGTATGACTAAGTTTGAACGTTGACCATTGGATCAAGACTCGCTAATCCCAACATTGCTAACCGTTGGATCTTCTTTTCTATTCTATAGCATCTGAAAGATTCTATTTTGGTAGTCTTTAGCACTACGCACAAACCTTAAACACGTTTCTCTATCATACTAGAATCTTCTCCATCATTTCTCTAGACCATGTTATCAAATTTTCAAGTATTAGGTAGCTAATAAATGTTGATTTATACGAGTACATGATATAAATTAAAAGAACCAAATATACACTAACAAATTATAGATTTGGTTCAGTTTTAATTTTTTCTATCTATACCTATTATAATTTTATATAGTACTGATATGTCATACTACTACTTATATTATGTGGTATCACGTGCAAGGCATGTGCAACTTACTAGCACTTGAAAATTTTGGTACCATAGTCTAGGGTAACGAAGGAGAAGATTCTAGAATGATGAAAAAGTGTGTTTTGAGGCTTTTGAATAGCGTTCATTGTGTTAAATGCTATCAATAGAATCTTCTAGATGCTAGAATGGAAAGAAGATCCAATGGTAGATAAGTTGGGATTTGCGAGTCTAGATCCAACGGTTAATATTAATTATTCGTAAACTATACAAGGCTTGTTTTATTTGTATGATTTTTCATAGCATTCTTATAGGAATGAGTTCTTATGGGAATTTTCCTAATAATGTCATTTGATTTGTAGGAATAGAACCCTCGGGATTATTTCCTATGGAACTTTCCTAGTCTATTTCAAAGGATTTTTTCATTAGGTTTGATGTTTTGGAAAAATTCCTATGGCTAGCTTGGTGCGGAAAGGCTACTTGTTTGAAAGATCAAACTTCATATAAAATTATTATACTATTTACGATTCCTATGGTTTTCCTACACTTCAATCAAACACTCTCACGTGTGCTGATTCTCATAGTTTTTATTCCCATAAGATTCAATAAGACATGCCACACCAATCCTCCATTGTTTTCTAACACTTTGTGTTTCCCAAGGTATGGGAAGGATGTGAAAAATTCCAAAATAGAAAGTTTGAATTCTACTGGTTTTTTCCGTCAAGGACCAGAGTGGTTCCTTCCTACTGTCGCTACTACACCAACGCAGCTGACGAACACGCCAGAGAGCACACGTGCGCAACGTCGCGCCTGGTTATGGACAAGGGAGAGATCAGCCAGCACGTGTACACGAGGTTGTGGAGGAGAGATGGATGTGAGATAGAGAAAACAAATTTGTTTTGGATGCATATAGGTTCTAAAATTTATTACTAGTAGTAGAGTGTGTACGATGTAAATTCTGTAGTAGTATAGTACATCATGTCAGGAACCCATCTAACTGTGTGCTTTGACATTGCACCGCTTTCAACTCCTCCTCGATACTGCCCTCTCGCGCAATCTTCCTTTTATTCTCTGAGCTCATAGTCTCCTCTTAATCTTCGGTTTCCCCCCTCTATTTCTAGCTATATTCTTCATAGTAGTAATACTACTATACTTGCTTTACATAAGTAAGTCCTTTTTTCGGAAATCTAATTCGGCTCATGGGTACAAATGAACCCATTGTTAGAAATCACATTTCAAAATGTTAAAAAATAAAAAAAAATATGCATATACATCTAGACATTATATATCCTATGAAATATGCCCGTACACAAGTATTCGAAGAAAAGGATCATGTTTTGCATCCGATGTAAAAAATATAATGTTCGGTGCTGCAACATGACTATTCACGGACATTTCTTTTAACTTTTTAATATAAGCCACATAAAATGTTCATTTTTTTCTAAAAACGTGTGTATCAACATAGAATCTTCAGATGCATATACGAAATGATTGTTCAAATTATTTGACACTATAAATTTTATTTTTTATTTGTATTTTTTATAATAGGTTCATTTGCACACGGTGAGCCGAAACACCACCTCCCTTTTCGGAAATCCAATTTTCGTTTTTTCCCCATTTGCAACAAAGGAAAAACATAGGATTTTTGAAGGATAGGATTCCTATAGGAAAAATTACTATGGTGTCGTTTGGAACAAAGGAATAGCAATCTAAGATTCCTTTGAAATTCCTACGGTGTAGGCTATTTCATAGGAATTTGGTAGGCAAAAATAACAAGAGGTTACATATTCACCGGCCCTTATTTCGTTGATCGGTAGTTTATGCGAAAATTATTTGTGAACCAAAGGGAAAAAGTTAAAAGAAAAGTTAAAGACTAAAATACATATCATAATTTTATTTAATGTTCATTTTCTAGGATGTTGGGTTTCTTGGATATGGAAGAACGGAGAGAGGCGGTGATATGTTTCAATGCGATGATGCGCCTCATAGAAAACCATGGATATCATGGTAAAACTTTGAACATGAAGATCCATGCAGCCATATTGTGAAGCAGTTTTTTGTGAAAACTAGCATATGTCAGAGGACAAAGTGCAAAAGACTATGACTTTTGTTCTTTGTTTGTTCTTTTTTCAATCAAGGTCAAAATAGTCGGCTTGCAATATTCACCCTAACACGAAATCCCCAACCCTAAACCTCAAACCCTGAATCGTTCAAAACTCTCGGTGCATTTCGATATATGTTACAACATGGGTACCCTTAAAGCTTTTTTTTGTAAAATTTTACGACCAATATATGTATCACTTACAAGAGTTTTATATCTATTATATATTAAAAGTATTTAATATTTAACAAGAAAAAGAGAAGTACTTTAGAAAATCCCACAAAATTCAATAACATCCAATCGTTTATTTTTTAAACTGGGAGTTAATGAGCATCATATTAGATTAGACCAAAAAATTACCCACCATTGTCATTATAATGCCAAAAGATTTCACCCTACGGTATGCCATTAAATTAGGTCACCCGCCACCATATCAGATAAGAAAGCTCAGGTGCGGCGCTGTCCATTCATGGCATGCCTGCAACGTCTGAGTTCTTGGCGCGTTATCCTTCTCAAGCTAGCAAGTACCACTCCTTGCGGTCAAAACCAGGGGAATGTGAGGAATCCTTCAGCCGCGATTGAGCACGGCTCCACCTCCGTTATCTTTTTATCGAGTATAGATGTCGTACTATGGCTTTGATTAGACGTTAGACACAGAGCGCTGCACGTGATTCAATGTATCATAGCCAATCTCCTGTACGGGTTTACGAAGGGGATCTACAAGTGATCAAGCTCTTCTGCTGACTTGTTGTACGTGTCTCAGATGGTGAAGAAACAAGATGCTAGAAGCCTAGAACTAGACTGATACAGACTATACGGCTGTTGGCTTATACGGACTTGCAATCGTCCTGCTCAGCTCCATTCATATGTTATAGGAAAGCGGAGCCACAGAGTGGTACTTCGACAACATCGGCCAACATGCCAACATGGCCCATCTTGGGATCAACCAGGTTAGGCTTTCTTCACAATATTAGCAATTATGTACTGCCTCTGTTCTCCGTTCTCCGTTCGAAATAAGTGATCAGATTTGTCAATATATGGATAGAGCTCGACATTCTTTGGTGGGTACATAAATCCTTGACTAGACAAAGCTGAGTCATTCATTTTCAAACGAAGGTTGTATTAGTTGTTGGATAATTAGGCACAATTTCCATCATTAATTTTAGAATATTAAACATGACAGAACCAACTGCTAACACATGTAACTCGAATATACTAGATGTACTAAACAGCAAGATGAACGAAAACAAGTAGCAGCTAAACATGTACTCGCAGAACATGATGAATAATCGGACAGCAGCACGTCGCATGTACCGTTCGCTTGCAGATGAAGTCGCCGTAGTAGCTTTGGAGAAGATTGATCGAAGGAGACGACGACGAAGACGGCGATAGGCACCACTGCCTGACTTGGATGCAAGACGAGCCGTGATGCAGAACTCGAGCAGTCGCGCAGAGCGCTTCCCAAAAACCTTATTCGCCCTCTCCTGTACAGGATCACAAAGGCGAGTGGTTCCGGAGACCTGCTCTCCCGGCCACTGGTGCATGCTGGCAAGCGGGATAGAGTAGACTACGGTGGAAGCGCAAGCAGAGAGGTTGGCAAACCCTAGATTGGTTCGGTGGTCGTCTGTGGCGGTAGCCGCACAACACTTTATATAGAGCGGCTCAGGAAACCCTAACGGAAGCGAACGTGGGCCGAGTCCACGTTACCGTAGCCCACGATCCGGGAGCGACCCAAATAGGCTGACTGTTGACACGTCTGTCGAAACCTCACACGTTTTCCTAAGCAGCAAAAAGAAAGCTGAGCTTGGCAAGATTCCGCAACCCGCGCGCGCACGTCGTGACGGGACGGACGGGGCGGTGCGTGCGTGCGAGCGGCGGCGTCTTCGGAGGAGGAGCGCGCGTGTAGCTCTCCTCTTCTCTCTCACTTTACTAAGTGATGAACCACTCCACCTTATAAGGTGGTGTAACTCTCCTCCAACTTTCCATGTGGGACTAAACTTTAGCTCCCACTCCACTCTCATGTGAGCTGCCCCAAACATGGGCCCAAACACATGTGAGCTGCCACAAACATGGGATTTGAGATTTAGGGAAAATCTAAAATCTATATGGGCTTATTTTATTTAGCCCATTATTTCTAACAATCTCTCACCAGATCTCAAATGCCCATTTAAAGATTTGCCAATCCTCGCTACTTGTTTATATACCAGTGTTTCAGCAGAGACTGTTAAGTTCAACTTCCGCCTAGAACCTTGAGCTACGTCTATCAGCAACTTGAACAATGGACGAACCTTGAATTGCAAGTTTGGTACTTTTAGATTTCGCACAAAGTCATAACTAGTACCTGGCTACCAGTAGCCTACCCGCGGGTGTAGCATATGCGTCATACTACTTGGTCTCTTCATGAGTTTACTAGAGATCACCCAAATCTCATAGATTGTGACGTTTAACAATCGGAACTCGTATAGGTGTGTTCTTTCAAGAATGCTATGTAGGACAACATCTTTGCTAATCATAGCCAACAGAAACACATAAAGGCATGTTGCCAACCTGCCTTACAGCTTTTGAGAGTTGTACATCTTCACATAGAGAGGGTCGTCTAATACTCTCCTCCGTCAAACCACTAGCTTGTTTTTCCCAGGTCCTAATTTACGGGATCTCCAATCAAAAAGGTTGGGTTACCACTACTGTGTAACATCCATGGGTCTCAAACTCATCTCTCTCGATGCACTTTCTATCACATTTCGTGATAGTCCCTTTGTAAAGGGATCTGCCAGGTTTTTGTAAGTTTGAATATACGTAACAGTAATTACTCCGGAGTTTCTCAATTTCCTGACAGACTTCAAACGTCTCTTGACATGTCTTGATGACTTCGTGTTATCCTTAGAATTGTTCACTTTGACAATAACAGTTTGATTGTCACAATTCAAGAGGATGGCCGGTATAGGTTTCTCAACTACCGACAAGTCCATCAAGAGTTCACGCAGCCATTCTGACTCTACAGTGGCTGTGTCTAAAGCAGCAAGTTCTGCTTCCATAGTCGACCTTGTCAATATGGTTTGTTTGCAAGATCTCCATAATACCGCGCCACCTCCAAAGTTAAATACATACCCACTAGTGGCGTAGAGTTCATCTACATCAGAGATCTAGTTCGCATCACTATATCCTTTGAGCACCGTTGTATGCCTCGAATAGTGTATCCCATAACTCATTATACCATATAGATAGTGCATGACCCTTTCAAGTGCACACCAATGTTTAGTACCCGGGTTAGACATGAACCTACTCAACTTGCTCACAGCAAAAGAGATGTCGGGTCTTGTCGCGCTAGCTAAGTACATGAGTGAGCCAACGATTTGAGAGTATCTTAATTGTTCTTTCGGCTCTTTCTTGTTTTTCCGTAATGTCACACTGGGATCATAAGGTGTTGGGGAAGACTTTCCATCAACGAAACCGAAATGGCTCAAGATATTCTCAACATAGTGTGATTGTGTCAAAGTAATCCCACTCTCGTTCTTAATCAGCTTCATATTCAGAATACAATTAGCTTCTCCCAGATCTTTCATATCAAAGCTCTTTGACTGAAAGGACTTAACTTCATTTATCACATTCATGTTTGTACCAAAGATAAGGATATCATCCACGTACAAACATAATATAACACCTTCGCCCCCACCATGGCGATAGTAGACGCACTTGTTAGCCTCATTAACGACAAAGCCAACAGAAGTTAATGTTCTGTCAAACTTCTCATGCCATTGCTTAGGTGCTGCTTCAGGCCATATAAAGATTTTAACAACTTGCACACCTTTCTCTCTTCACCTTTTACCACAAACCCATCAGGCTGATCCATATAGATCTCCTCTTCGAACTCTCCATTGAGGAAAGATGTCTTAACGTCCATTTGATGAACAATATGACCATAAGAGGCAGCCAGGGATAGTAGTACTCGAATGGTGGTCAGTCTAGCAATAGGTGAATAGGTGTCAAAGTAATCTTCACCTTCTCTCTGGGTGTAGCCTTTTTCTACAAGCCGATCCTTGTACCTTTCAATAGTACCATCAGGCCTTAGCTTTTTCTTGAACACCCACTTGCAACCCACAGGCTTACAGCCATGGGGTTGTTCTGATAGTCCCAAGTTCTATTAGAAAGAATCGAGTCCATCTCGTTATGAACAGCTTCTTTCCAATCATCTGCATCAGGAGATGCATATGCCTCTGCAATGGAAATGGGAGTATCATGCACAAGGTACACAATGAAATCATCTCCAAAGGATTTTGCAACCCTCTGTCTCTTACTCCGTGTAGGAGCTTCATTGTCATCCTTCTCTAGGACTTCTTCCTTGCGTGGTTGCTCAAAATTCTCACTAGATGCACTAGTTTCAGGAAGTATTTTAGAAGAAATTCTAGCAGTGCTATGCATATATTTCATAGGAAACATATTCTCAAAGAATGTTGCATCACGAGATTCCATTATAGTATCAACATGCATAGGAACCTCAGATTTAACCACTAAAAATCTATAGCCTACACTCCGCGGAGCATATCCTAGAAAGATGCAATCCATTGTCTTTGGTCCAAGTTTGCGTTTCTTAGAAATCGATATGTTGACCTTAGCCAAACACCCCCAAGTGCGCAAGTAAGAAAGTGATGGTTTTCTCCCAGCCCACTCCTCATAAGGGGTTTTATCTTTATTCTTGTTAGGAACTCTATTCAGGACATGAAACACTGTCAACAAGGCCTCCCCCACCATGCCTTAGATAAACTAGCGGTGGCTAACATGGAATTCACCAAGTCAGTAAGCGTGCGGTTTTTCCTCTCAGCAACCCCGTTTGATTAAGGCGAGTAGGGAGGCGTCCTTTCATGAATAATGCCATGTTCCTCACAGCATTCATCAAAGATTTTGGGAAAATATTCACCACCACGATCCGACCTAAGACGTTTGATCTTTCTCTCTAGTTGATTTTCAACTTCGGCTTTATAAATTTTAAAGTAGTCTAAACCTTCATATTTTGTGCGCAACAAATAAACATAGCAGTATCTAGTCGCATCATCAATCAAATTCATGAAATATCTCTTTTCACCTTTTGTCAACACACCATTTATCTCACAAAGATCAGAATGTATGAGCTCCAGAGGTGCCAAGTTTCTCTCCTCGGCTGCCTTGTGAGGCTTTCGAGGTTGCTTTGATTGCACACAACTATGGCACTTGGAACTTTGGAAATAGTGAAATTCGGAATTAAACTCATATTGGACAACTTGGACATCTGTTGAGGGCAAACCTCTAGGGTGGCCCGATCTTTCACGATTCCCTTTCAAATCGAGGGTGGAGTGCGGGGGAAGGAGGGAAGGATGAACACGACGAACACACGCACGAAGAACACGATGGACACACACACGCAAACCCGCGATAAAACACCAATAGCTCACACCGGCGGTGACCGGTCCGGCGCAATCCCTAGGATCGGCGTCGGGCGGAGGACTCTCTCTCGAACCGGCACGGCGAGATGGGAGACTCAGTGAGATCTTGACGTCTAGGCAAAGGAACACCGATGCCTAGGCCTTGTACAACGCGGAGGCACGACGTAAACTCCAACGAGGTTTGGGGATATTGGTGCTCCTTAGTCAAGGAGCATGAGGAAAGAATTAGATAGATCCACAAAGGGGTTTCCACTAATTCCAATATCAAGCCTAGGGTTTACAATGGAGGTGGGGGTCTATATATAGGCCAGCCACAAGTTCAAGGGTAATTCAGGCATTAAAGTAGAGTTCTGGGCGAAGTAGAGGGGTACATGGACCACAGGGCCCGGCTAGGCTCGCATGCCCATCGCTTGGGCCGGACAGTCCGGGTCGGCACGGCCGGACAGTCCGGGCAGAGCGGACACTCCGTGTGGTGTCCGGGGAGTGTCCGATTCGACCTTCTAAATGTCCACGCCAGGTCCGGGCTCGGGCAGGCCGAACACTCCGGCTGAGTCGGGCCGGACACTCCGGTGTGGCCGGACACTCCGTCTGGATTCGGGCGGACACTCCGGCAGCTTCAGCTCAGGTGCAGCTTCAGGGCTCGTGGGTCGACGCGACGGGAGTTCGTACCTGATGATGCACAGAGTAGAGGTATGAAGTAGCACGCCATCCAAGGAGGTATCAAATTGGCACGAAGAGAGGAGCGAGTTCACCTTAGCTTGGAGGAGTTTGGCTCGGGCACAAGTCATGGGTCCACTTGGGGGACTTGTTGGTGTAGATGTAGAAGCGTCCGTAGGGCGGGCTGCATCAGCTCCCCCCCTTGGGAAAGAGTCGTCCTCGACTCTTCATGGATATCATCTTGAGCATCTCCATGGTAGGGTGAGAGATCCTTGACATTGATTGTATTGCTTGCAAGGTACTTGGAGGTCGGGATGTCGATGATGTAGGCGTTGTTGTTTATTCGTTTGAGGACCTTGAAGGGACCATCTCCTCTTGGCTTGAGCTTGGAGTCACGTTCCTTGGGGAAGCGGTCCTTGCTTAGGTGTATCCACACAAGGTCACCTTCTTCCAATATCATCGACATGAAGCTTGTTCGATAGTTGCTCTTGTTTCTTCATGAAGCTTCTTCATAGCTTGTGCGTGCTTCTCGACGTCCATGTTTGTGCGCTCATGGAGAGGTAGTGGTAGGATGTCGAGTGCGGTGAGGGGCTCGAAACCATAGACGATCATGAATGGACTCATCTTGGTTGTTGAGTGCTTGGCTCGATTGTAGGCGAACTCGGCGTGTGGAATGCATTCCTCCCAATCCTTCAGGTTTTTCTTGATCAACACACAAAGGAGAGTTCCGAGGCTTCGGTTGACAACTTCGGTTTGGCCATCAGTTTGAGGATGTGATGCAGATGAAAAGAGGAGCTTGACGCCGAGCTTGGCCATGAGGGTCTTCCACAAGTAGCTCATTAATTTGACATCGCGGTCGGAGACGATTGTCCTTGGCACACCGTGAAGACAGACGATTTCCCTGAAAAACAGATTTGTAACATGTGAAGCATCATCGGTCTTATGGCACGGTATGAAGTGTGCCATCTTGGAAAAACGATCCACAACAACAAATATAGAATCATGACCATGCTTAGATCTAGGGAATCCTAACACGAAATCCATGCTAATGTCGGACCAAGGTGTATGAGGAATAGGCAATGGCATATAAAGACCATAGGGATTAGCTTGCGACTTAGCTTGAACACATGTCGTGCATCGTTGAACGTAGCGCTCCACGTCACGCTTCATCTTGGGCCAAAAGTAGTGATTGGAGAGCATGTACAATGTCTTGTCGCGACCAAAGTGACCCATAAGGCCTCCACCATGAGATTCTTGGAGAAGCAAAAGTTGAAGCGACGACTTTGGAATGCATAGCTTGTTTTGTTTAAAAAGAAAGCCCTTATGCAAATAGAAATCATCAACTCCCTTGTCATTGTAGCACTTTGCGAAAATTAGTTCAAAGAACGGGTCGGAAGCATACAAAGATTTTATTTCCTCAAGACCCAACACGTTGATTTCAAGTCTCGTAAGAAGGCTTGTATGTTTGCGAGACAATGCGTCCGCAACTACATTATCTTTGCCCTTCTTATACTTGACAATGTACGGAAAAGACTCCATGAACTCAACCCACTTAGCATGTCTCTTGCTCAAGTTAGCTTGGCCTTTGAGATATTTCAACGACTCATGGTCGGAATGTATGATAAATTCCTTGGGCCAAAGGTAGTGTTGCCAAACTTGAAGGACACGAGCTAAGGCAAAAAGCTCTTTGTCATAAATCGGATAGTTAAGGCGGGCACCATTAAGTTTTTCGCTATGGTAGGCTATAGGACGTCCGTTTTGCATAAGGACTCCTCCAATGCCAATACCACTAGCATCACACTCTATCTCAAAAGTTTTTATGAAATCCGGTAAAGCAAGAAGAGGTGCTTCAGTGAGCCTCTTTTTAAGTTCATCAAAAGCTTTTTGTTGTGCTTTGCCCCACACGAAGGTCACATTCTTTTTGGTTAATTCATTAAGGGGACAAGCAATGGTTGAAAAGTCTTTCACAAAGCGAAGATAGAAACCGGCCAACCCATGAAAACTTCGGAGTTCACTCACATTTGTTGGTATGGGCCAATCTCGTATGTCCTTTACCTTGGAAACATCAACTTCAATTCCATTCAAAGAAACGACAAATCCAAGAAAAATCAAATTGTCTTTAGCAAAAGTGCACTTGGGAAGATTAGCATAAAGCTTTTCATGTCGAAGGATTTGCAAAACTTCCTTGACATGTGTTATATGGTCCTCAAGTGATTTGCTATAAACAAGAATATCATCGAAATAGACAACAACACTTTTTCCAATGAGAGAACGCAAGATGTGATTCATAAAGCGCATGAAGGTGGATGTGGCATTTGATAACCAAAGGGCATAACCAACCATTCATAGAGACCAAGTTTGGTCTTGAAGGCGGTTTTCCACTCATCACCTTCAGCCATGCATATTTGATGGTAACCACTACGAAGATCAATTTTCGAAAAAATAGTGGCTCCACACAACTCATCAAACATGTCATCGAGACGTGGTATGGGATGTCGATAACGCACGGTGATAGCATTGATTGGACGGCAGTCCATGCATAACTGTAACGTATCATCCGTCTTTGGAACAAGAATCACAGGTACGGCACTTGGACTAGTGCTAACTTGGATCAAACCTTTGGAGACGAGTTGGTTGATTTGATGTTCAATCTCCTTTGTCTCCTCCGGGTTCGTGCGGTAAGCGGCGTGGTTGGGAAGTGGTGCACCGGGGATGAGGTCAATGCGATGTTCTATGCCGCGAAGAGGAGGTAGTCCATGTGGAAGCTCCTCGGGGAACACATCCTTGAATTCCTGCAAAACACTCATCAAAGATGGAGGAACATTGGTTAATTCGTTAGTTCCTTGCGCTAGTCCCTTGCAAAGGAGGACATAGTGCAAGATGGATGGGTTGTTCCGAACATCTCTCATCTCACTTTTGGTGGCAAGGAGAACACTCTTCGTTTTTCCACTCGAATTTGGCTTGTGGCTCTCACTCACTATGAGGTGGTTCTCTCTCTCACCGCTCTTCTCACAAGTAGGTGTTGTGCTTTGTGTCCTCTCTAAAGCCTTTGCATTGTCCGCAATTATTTGGCTAGGAGTCATCGGTTGCAAAACACATGTTTTGTTGAGCCATTTGAAGGTGTATATATTGGTGCGCCCATCATGTTGAGCAGCCTTATCAAATTTCCATGGTCGACCAAGAAGCATGTGGCAAACTATCATAGGAACCACATCACACTCCACCGTATCTTTGTAAGGACCAATGGCGAAGGAGACCGATACGGTATGCTTGATCTTCACGGACCCTTGGTCACTTAGCCATTGCACGTGGTAGGGGTGCTTGTGTGGATGGAGGGTGAGGTTGAGCTTCTCACACAACTCGGTGCTAGCAAGGTTGTGACAACTCCCTCTGTCAATGATCACCTTGATAGATTTTCCATTGATGTCGCCTCGTGTTTGGAAGATATTGGAGCGTTGGTCTTCATGCTCTTGTGCTTGAGTGGTCAAGATTCTTGTGACGACAAGCGATGGACTTGCGTCATGTTCACACATGAGGAGTTCTTGATCATCTTCCACTCGTTGCCTTGCCATTGCTTCCTTGACACGGGCATCAAACTCATTTTCACTCAAGTACTCTTCATTACCATTGTCATGGATGAACAAGACTTTCTTGTTTCCACATTCAGCCGACTTGTGTCCTTTACCTCCACACTTGTAGCATTCACCGTTGAAAGGTGTATCACTTTTTGCTTGCTTGCCATTTGGTGGAAGTTTTCCTTGAGGAAGTGTGGGCTTGAAGGAAGGCTTGGAGGTACTTGAGGAGCTACCATTGAAAGTTGTTGGTGTAGGGGTTGAAGCTTGCTTGTAGGTGAAGTACGTCTTGGGCTTGTTGTACTTGATATCCTCTTGCACTTGACGTTCAGCCTTTGTTGCAATGTGCACAAGCTCAACCATGGTGTTGTATGTTTGGAACTCGACGATGCGCTTGATTGGGTGATTCAAGCCAATAAGGAAAAGTGCCATTGTTTGCTCCATGCGCTCATCAATGCTGGCGCGAATCAACTTGAGTTCCATTTCCTTGAAGTATTCTTCCATGGTCTTTGTCCCTTGACGAAGCGCTTGAAGGTTGTTGAACAGGTCACACGTGTAGTGTGCGGGGACGAACCGGGATCTCATGTGAGCCTTCATGTCATGCCAAGTTGTGATTGGCGGCTCTTGTCTTGCATCACGAGCAACTTGAACTTGTTCCCACCAAAGGTTGGCGTAATAATCAAACTCTAGCGAAGCCATGGCGACCATCTTCTTGTTGCTATAGTTGTGCATGCGCAAGATCTTGTCGACTTTGAGTGCCCACGAGAGGTATTCTTCAGGGTCATTGAATCCGGTGAACTTGGGCATTGTGAACTTGAGCTTGCCAAAAGTTTCTTCATCGTTGCGGTCATTGCGACGAGCTTGGTGACCTTGTTGATGATCTTGTAGTTGGGGAGGTGGAACTTGGTTCTCGCGTCCTTGTTGCGGAGCTTGCTCTTGGTATTGTTGTTGAGGAGGAGCTTGCTCTTGCTCTTGGCGTGGTTGTTGACGTGGTTGAGGTACTTGGGCCTCATGGTAGCGAAGGTGTGTAGCCTCTTGACGCGGTTGATGACGAAGAGGAGGCTCGTTCCTCGGTTGGTGATGTTGGTTAGGCACATGGGCCTCACGGCGAAGAACATGGTCATGAGCCTCTTGACGTGGTGGGCGTCGCTCAACTTGTATCACTTGATGCTCCAAGTTTTGTTGATGTGGAGGAGGCTCCTCGTGATGACCATGGTGTCGTTGTTGATATTCATGACGTTGATGATGAGGAGGAGGATCTTGAAGAGCTTGACGTTGATGACGAGCTTGATTCTCCAAATTGGACTCATCACTTGTTGTGTCAAGAATGTGTCGCGGTCGATGGTGGTAGACTTGCGGTTGCGCTTGCGGTTCCTCTTGTGGTTGCTCTTGTTGAATCACTAGTGCCCTTGCGTGATGATGGTGTGCTTCTTGCCTTGCTGGTGGCCTTGAAGAGAGGTCACCATCATAGCTTGATGTTGCGGCGTGCCGTGGGGAAGGTACATAGTTCGAAGAGATTCCATCTTCAACCACGAGGGCATCATTACGTCTTTGAGCACTTTGATGTAGATCTTGTGGAAGAGGTGCATGACGATGCGAAGAACTTGCAGAGCTTGAAGCGCGTGAACGGGGTCTTGTCATGCCGTCGATGAGGCATCGAAGATTGTCATTTGTTTCGGCGAAGTAGCGTTGGAGCGCTTCATTTTGGTGGCCAAAGTTGTGATGCATTGCATGCATTTGTCATTCGAGGCCGTCGAAGCGGTTGTCAATGTTCTTGAACTCGGCTTGCGTCTCGCCAAATTGTTCATCCTGTCGCGTCTCAAGGGCTTGGCAACGTTCACGGAACTCTTGTCGAACGATGAAGTGACTTGCACGCGTCATGTACGGACCTTGATCTTCTTCTTGGGGGGCATGTTGGCTCGTCTCACCGTGCCTATCCATCATGCAAAACACACAAGTATTGTATATGGAAGTGGAATATGGTAGTGTTAGCCTTGTACCTCACCTTGGGGATTGCACCAAACTAGAAACCACAAGTGAGAGCTATTAGCGTGCAAAGTGGAAATGCCAAGAAAACTCACACTAACTCTCAAAAGCTTGTTGGTGGTAGGTTAGGGTTGTGGAAAGCCAAAGAACCAACCAAAAGAAAAGGGGGTAGTCAAAAGTGGTAAAAATCCAACAAAACTCAAGTCAAAGGCGAAGGTCAACAACTCAAAAGGGTGACGGGAACCTACGACTATGTACACACACGTGGAGAAAGTTGGGATTGACACGACTATGAAAATGAGCAAACAAAATGTCCTAACGAAGACTAAGCTCGTTGTCGTGCCAATGCAAGGAGAGACCGTGGCTCGTTTGCAAAGAGGAAAAGTGAGCAACGGATTTGTGCACTTGCCTTGGGCGCTCTTCTTTCTCTCTTGCTTACAAGCTTTGAGACTCTCTTTTGCAAGGGGAGACTATTTTTCTTTTGCTTTTTCTTTGTATTTTTTTTCTTTTTCTTGCTCTCCCTTGATGCTACCTAGTCACACTTGATATTGCTCTTGCACTCTCACTATCCAAGGACAAATGCACAATGCTCAAGAAAACACAAGATGAGCCACTCTCATGGGATAGGTACACACAAAGGAAGATGGGGGTTAACAAGGTGACGCAAGTTATACCTTCTTTGATGATGAACTTGGCGTCGGTGGTGTAGGATGATGTCCGTGGTCCGTGGTGTCGATGAGCGCGGAAGTTGATGATGCGGAAGCTTGCTGGTACTTGCTGACACGTACACGGGACACGAGCAAACAAAGGAGATTAGCCAATAAGGCAAAACAGTCAAAATAGGCGTTACAGCCGGACACTCTGGTCTGTCTGGGCCGGATACTCTGGTCTGACCGGACACTCCGGTCTGGTTCGACCGGACACTCCGGCGCGGGTTTCCTGCTCGTGTTCTTGAGCGGAAATCCTCACCTTCGGGCCTCAAATCCGCGAAAAACTGGCCAAATCGGGCTGGGGAAACACGGGATAAAGATGGACCAACTCCTTAGACAAGGTTTCCGGATCAAAACCACAAATAACACTCCAAATCAAGAGATCGATCCAAAGGCAAATATGAGCTGTTTTTTGTGGGGATTTTCGAATTTTTGGTGGATAGAAGAAAATTTTGTGGGGGGAATCGTGAGCAACGAAGCTCTTGATACCAATATGTTGAGGGCAAACCTCTAGGGTGGCCCAATCTTTCACGATTCCCTTTCAAATCGAGGGTGGAGTGCGGGGGAAGGAGGGAAGGATGAACACGATGAACACACGCACGAAGAACGCGATGGACACACACACGCAAACCCGCGATAGAACACCAATAGCTCACACCGGCGGTGACCGGTCCGGCGCAATCCCTAGGATCGGCGTCGGGCGGAGGACTCTCTTTCGAACCGGCACGGCGAGATGGGAGACTCGGTGAGATCTTGACGTCTAGGCAAAGGAACACCGATGCCTAGGCCTTGTACAACATGGAGGCACGATGCAAACTCCAACGAGGTTTGGGGATATTGGTGCTCCTTAGTCAAGGAGCATGAGGCAAGAATTAGATAGATCCACAAAGGGGTTTCCACTAATTCCAATATCAAGCCTAGGGTTTATAATGGAGGTGGGGGTCTATATATAGGCCAGCCACAAGTTTAGGGGTAATTCAGGCATTAAAGTAGAGTTATGGGCGAAGTAGAGGGGTACATGGGCAATAGAGCCCAGCTAGGCTCGCAGGCCCATCGATTGGGCCGGACAGTCCAGGTCGGCACGACCGGATAGTCTGGGCAGAGCAGACACTCCGGGTGGTGTCCGGGGAGTGTCCGATTCGACCTTCTGAATGTCCACGCCAGGTTCGGGCTCGGGCAGGCCAGACACTCCGGCTGAGTTAGGCCGGACACTCCGGTGTGGCAGGATACTCCGTCTGGATTCGGGCGGACACTCCGGCAGCTTCAGCTCAGGTGCAGCTTCAGGGCTCGTGGGTCGACGCGGCGGGAGTTCGTACCTGATGATGCATAGAGTAGAGGTATGAAGTAGCACGCCATCCAAGGAGGTATCAAATTGGCATGAAGAGAGGAGCAAGTTCACCTTAGCTTGGAGGAGTTTGGCTTGGGCACGAGTCATGGGTCCACTTGGGGGACTTGTTGGTGTAGATGTAGAAGCGTCCGTAGGGCGGGCTACATCAACATCAAACCAAAATTAATGTGACATAAACGAGAATGCCAAACACGGGTATCATCATTAACAACACCACAAATATGGTTTAAAGACTTATTAAAAAAATCTGAAATTGAAAAGCGGAACAATCCTCCGCACTCATATCCTTTACCAATAAATTGTCCATGTCTCGACACAATGACTTTATTAGACTCAAAAACAATCTTAAACCCATCTCTGCATAGAAGGGAGCCGCTAACGAGATTCTTGTTCATGGAAGGGACATGCTGCACGTTCTTCAGCTACAAGATCTTTCCCGAAGTGAACTTCAGATCCACTGTGCCAACACCACGAACAGAAGCATGTGACCCATTCCCCATTAGGACGGATGAATCCCGAGCGACCTGATAAGAAGTGAACATAGAGATGTCAGCACACACATGAATATTAGCACCCGTATCAATCCACCAACATGGTGATTGAAAAACTGAAAAAATAGTAAATAGATTACCATACCCATCAGCATTGCTAGCAGTCACGATGTTGACAGTCTTCCTCTTTTTTCCTTTACGATCTGCATGTTCTGGGCAGTCCTTGGAAAAGTGACTGAGCACTCCGTAGGTAAAGCAACCTAGCTCGGCCTTGTTCGGCTTCTTCTTCTTGAAGGTTGTAGTCTTTTCAGGCTTGTTGAAGGAGGGCTTATAGTTCCCTTTGTTCTTGCCGAAGGTCTTCTTCTACACCATATTGGCCCTGGACTGACCCTCGCCTCCTTTCTCAGCAGTGTCCTTGGCCCGAGCCTTCTCCTCAACATCAAGAGACGCTATCAGGTTTTCAACTGATATCTCTTGCCTCTTATGCTTGAGAGTTGTGGCGAAGTTCCTCCATGAAGAAGGCAACTTTGCAATAATGCACCCAGCCACAAACTTGTTGGGTAGGATACACTTAAGGATTTCAAACTCCTTAGCAAAGCCTGTATCTCATGAGTCTGTTCGACTACAGAACGGTTGTTAACCATCCTGTAATCATGGAATCTCTCCATGATATACAGTTTACTGCCAGCATCTGCTACACCGAACTTAGCGTCCAGTGCCTCCCAGAGCTTCTTTGTGTTTTTGAAGTGCATATACACGTCAAACAGCTTGTTATCAAGAACACTCAGAACACATCCCACGAAGGGTAGATTGGCTTCCTTGAACTTGTTCTGATCCT
This sequence comes from Avena eriantha, assembly GCA_910589775.1. NCBI lineage: Eukaryota > Viridiplantae > Streptophyta > Magnoliopsida > Poales > Poaceae > Avena > Avena eriantha. Next base: position 387,732,202 of record OU342742.1, read on the forward strand.
GCTCAGATATAGTTCATTCAGGTAAACCCTCGCCAGTATCGAATATTTTCAGAGCTTGCAGCCACATGGTGGTCTTATACTGCCACCTCTTAAAATGCACACGGTAAACTTTTCTGGCTTCATAGCATCAGCTAGATGTCCCATGCTTAACTCAGGAAATTGCCTATAATAAGGTTTTTGGACTGTTGGATAATTACGCACAATTTCCATGATTAATTCCAGAATATTAAACATGACAGAACCAACTGCTAACACATGTAACTCGAACATACTAGATGTACTAAACAACAAGATGAACGGAAACAAGTAGCATCTAAGCATGTACTCGCAGAACATAATGAATAATCGGACATTAGCACGTCGCACGTACTGTTCGCTTGCAGATGAAGTCGCCGTAGTAGCTTTGGGGAAGATTGATCGAAGAAGACGACGACGAAGATGGCGATAGGCAGCACTACCTGACTTGGATGGAAGACGAGTCGTGATGCAGAACTCGAGCAGTCGCGCAGAGCGCTTCCCAAAAACCTTATTCGTCCTCTCCCGTACAGGATCGCAATGGCGAGTGGTTCCGGAGACCTGCTCTCCCGTCCGCCGGTGCACGCCGGCAAGCGGGATAGAGTAAACTACGGTGGCGACGCAAGCAGAGAGGTTGCAAACCCTAGATTGGTTCGGTGGTCGTCTGTGGCGGTAGCCGCACAATACTTTATATAGAGCGGCGAATAGGTTGACTGTTGACACGTCTGTTAAAACCTCACATGTTTTCCTGAGCAGCAAAAAGAAAGCTCGGCTCACCCGCAACCCGCAACCCGCGCGCATCGTGACGGGACGGGCGGTGCGTGCGTGCGAGCGACGGCGTCGTCGTCGGAGGAGCGCGCGTGTAGCTCTCCTCTTCTCACTCACTTTACTAAGTGATGAACCACTCCACCTTATAAGGTGGTGTAACTCTCCTCCAACTTTTCATGTGGAACTAAACTTTAGCTCCCACTCCACTCCCATGTGAGCTGCCCCAAACATAGGCACAAACACATGTGAGCTACCACAAAATGGGCTTTGAGATTTAGAGAAAATCTGAAATCTATATGGACTTATTTTATTTAACCCATTATTTCTAACAGTAGTATTTCTTGAAACAACCATGTTTACCACGACTGAGTCCATCCGATTAATTGCACACACATACACGCTTCATCTTTAAAATACTGACAATACTGACAATATGTAAATTTGTCTCCGTAGAAAATCGGTGGAATTACACTCCCTCTTTAAAATAGATGTCTTATATTTGTCATGAATCTATATACTCTCTTCGACTCAAATTAATTGACTTCGATTTGTGTAGATTCGAATGTATGTAGACATGTTTTAGTGCTAGATATATCCGAATGTAGGCAAATCCAAATCAATTAATATAGGCAAATCCACTATGTAATAATGTCTCCCATTTTCCATTACTTAGGGTATCTCGCTGATGGACATGGATGTAGAGAAGCAATCAACGTATTAATTTGTGCATAATTATTAGGTACCAACATTCTTCATGGTCATGCTGCCCCATGAGTTGATGATGGCACCGTCTCTCTGTCTTGGATTACAGGCACATGAGAATATGTATCGAAGGGAAAATTCTATTGGACAGTAAAATCTATACTTTGCTCTGTCTCTCCAATCAGCTGCCGGTACGTTTAATTAGGCTCTAATTAGGCTCGGAACAATAGATCCCTTTCAGATTGCATGCAACCAACCCAGCGCGCAAGCATGCCAAAGGCCAAATTCAATATCTTTCACACCCGCGCAAGCAACCAGTCCACACACACAAAATTTATTCGAATGAGCTTAAAAAGAGAGAAACGAGAAATGAAGACTAATTAGAGGGGGTTACTACTGTTAATAAAATGCTTGCAGGGATTAGAAAAAAAGTAATGTGCGACAAATATTTTTTCTGACTGAGCCCTCTAAATCAGGATGGAGTATTATGTCCCTGAGCAAACATATGAAGATGTATACTTGATTAATTTGTGATTAATTCATACGTACTAAGTTCTTGATCCATGCACCTGACTGGTCTTAATTGACCTATTCCAATATAATTGACAAAATTATTTATCCTAGAAGTAATTAGTCTATAAATATGTCTCTTATAATCTATTGTCCATTCAATTTATTGTATGTATCTAATGATAAATCATAGATTTAGTTGTAGTATATATTTTTGTTGCTTACAACTTTTCTAATATTTATTTTTTGATATTAAAGTACACCGTAGACCCTCTACTATGCTATCGTTAAAACTGATGGTTGGTTTCCTTTAGCGTTAATATTTGAATTTTAAAAAGTAACCTGCTTATAGTGATTTGGCGACAAGAAAAAAGTATGATCATTACTCTTGGACTGTTTGTTACAAATGTTTATCAAAACCATTAATACATTTTGGAGCTTTAATTTGATTTTCTAAAGATTGTCACCAAATGATTTATGGGCCGTTGACATTTATTTACGTTTTAAAGATGTTATTTTCGATCTTAAGAAGATGTACCATTTGTTAGATAAGTTTATCACTTGAAAGTCATTAGTTTTAGACATAGATTTTTGGTATAGGAGTTTCTTTATGTTAGTTGATACTTTCTAGAGCATGAATTTTGCTACGATTAGGCCCATCTTTTCTGATGATCATATATACTATAGGACAACTGATTAAAATGTTGCCGATGTTTCTTCGTAGGTTTCCTTTAAGAAAGAAAAGGGCTACTAGAAATTCTTTGTGATATAACAAAGAACTCAACATGTAGAAGAGAAGAGTAATTAAAGATGTTTCTATAACTACAATTTATTATTCTATAATACTTACCGTTGGGAAAACTATCCTTTATAAATATATAATTGTGTAAACAATTTTAATTGAATATGTTTCTATTGATATGATTGACTGCCTTTTAAATTTTTTATAATGACATGTATTTCTTAATATTTTGGGTGAGGAATAAGGCTGCAAACTTACTGTTTAAGATCACCGACCATCAATTTTAGATGTTGATGTGGTCTCGTACTAGTAGCATAATAAACATATCGATGTCAATTGTTATAAATTGATGTTTCTTGGGGAATGATAGCATTTGTTCTTCATTACTTCTTCACATTCTAAGCTCTAGAATAATTTCATGATATTACAAGGAAGATAAGGAGACAAACAAAAGTTAGATATTGGCAGACTATATACTGAATATTCCTAAACAACCTAAAGTTCATGTAATTCCAACTCATGAGCTCAAATTGAAGATCGGACTACCGGTGATGCTACTATGCAATATTAAACAGAGTGTTGGGGTTAAGAAATGGTACAAAGGATGACAATAACTCGTCGTGGGAGAAGACTCATCGAAGCCCAGACAACAATAAGGACCCTTGTAGGTGACAAGGTATAAATTCCAAGAATAATCATGTCACCATACGAATCGGCATGGTCATTGTTGATAAAAATAAGAAAATATCATATATGTTTTCTCTTATAAGGGCATAAGAAATCCACGGGAAATATCTGAATAAGGTAAGCCCATATCAACCTAAAAAGTATTCACAGATGGATGCTATGCGTTGTATTCTCAACAGTCATAGAAAGGAACGGACTACGGGTAACGGTAAACGACGAAGATATCAAAGAGGATGATGTGTTCGATAAAGAACCCTGTCTACATAGATATTTTCCGAAGGTATGAATGAAATGACATGATTATTGTATTATGCTAGACCATATTTACTATCCTTTAAGATAAGCATAAGTAAATGGAAATTAGTTTGCTATAAAATATCTTCAAATTAAAATAATTGACTTACTTATGGTACACATGATTGTTATGCAGTGTATGATAGGAGTACTATGGTCTTGAGAAGCACTAGAAATATGCATCAACATCTGATGAAAATAATCCAAAAAATATAGAAAATGTTTGCACACTTTAACCTTATGGTTTCTTGGAATATCTATCAGATGAAAGTCACATCTGAATAATTTAGGGTGAAATGAGAATTCGAATATTCTAACGTATAATGCAATAATTATTTTTTCTCCACTTGTTTATGAGAGTACTTAAATATTCTTTATCTAACGTTGTTCTTGCAATTGGTCTTATAATTGTGTTTGTTATAATAAAATAGTCACCATGATATAATAAATTATTTATCAATTTCCGAAAAATGGATCCTACCACTAACTAGTCAATTGATTTTTCCAACCAAACCAGTCAACTAAATATTAAGAATACCAATATCATATTTTTAAGTTAGTTAAAAAACAACAAACAAAATTAAGTAAATAGCTATAAAACATTTCAGATCACTCAACTAATAAATCCATTGGTGTAGTACCATACATATTAGTATTTTATAGCTCTAAAAAGATTCTACAAAAGAATTGAACAACTATACTATCAAGTTACTATATTTAATGAAAGCATATATTCGGTTAAATATTACAAGACTTAGGTTTTAAATGCAAAATTTACTTTTTTACGCATACAATTAGGATTAAGTTCATTTTAGCGATGTTTATGAAATAGGACAAATAAAGAGAATGCCAAAACATTTAGCGGGTTATTACTAATGTACACTCTTCATTCATAAAATACATAGAAGGGATAAAAGCATAGTAAATAACATATACTAGCTGCCTGTGCATTTGCGCAGCCCCCTCTACTAGTTTGACCTAATTTCAATATATCGAGATGAAGTCACTTAAGTGGGGAAAAATAGCTAGGAATCTTAAAATTCATAGAACTTTGAACTTGTCTATTCAACACGGTCTATATTGTGTGAAGATTAGGGTGGTTTGCATTCTAGGCCATATTTTGCGTGCTCCCATCACAAAACAATTTTTGTCCCTTGGAAAAATACAAATATTTTTTCCATTCTACCTCCGTTTCAAACCTTAAGGCTTATATTTTTCCGAAAATTCAACCTACGGTAAGTTTAAATAAACATTTAGAAAAACTATCAAGATCTAGGATATTATATAGATATCATACGGAATAATGTTTCAGGATGTATCAAATGGTATGGATTTCATATTATAAATATAATATATTTTTCTAAAAACTTGGAAAACCTTTATTAAGTTTGACTTTTGAAAAAAATAAAATAAGATGATTTGAAGTGGAGGTATTATAAGTCTTAGAAACTCACACTGTTTACCATACCAAGATACACCCATCTACATAATATGGGCACAATAAAATCAACTATGATGTGGTGATGACTGAGCTTCTCGGTCATTTCACTTGAAACATTAGAATTTTCATATATGGCAACCCATATCACAAAGCAAGTATTTTCACAAGTTGTCCAAAAAATTATTTATTTATTTTTTGATGGTAAAATTTTGAACATGAAGATCCAGGCAACCAATATTGTGAATAATTTTTTTCTATAAGTTGTCAGAATTCATGGTTGTCATATTCGTGGAAATATGAACACGTCAGAGGACAAGATGCGAATGCCTTTGACTATTGTTATTTCTTTATATTTCTAATCAAGGTCAAAATATTCGACTTTGCAAATTCACCCTAACATGAAACTCCCAACCCTAAACCCTGAATCATTCAAAACTCTCGGTGGTTCTCGATATATTTTACTACAAAGGTACCTTTAAAGCATTTTTGTAAAATTTTAGGATCAGTATATGTATCTATCACATGAGGATATATTTGAGCTAATTTCAATATATCAACATTAAGTGTTGGGAAAAGTTAGCTAGGAATCTTGAAAATTCATAGAACTTTGAAATTGTCTATTAAAAACATCCATATTTTGTGAAAATTAGGGTTGTCGCACTCTAGGCCATATTTTGGGTACTCCCATCACAAAATTATTTTTCCCCTTCGAAATATACAATGGTTTTTATACTACCTCTGTTTGAAAGCTTAAAGCTTATTTATTTTTCAAAATTCAAGCTACGGGAAGTTTGACTAATGTTTTTTTCGTATAAGTTAGAAACTTGCATTGTTGAGCATGTCATTATGCACCATCTACCAAATATGGGCACATTACTGTAACCCGCGATGTGGAGAGGACCAGAATGTTCATACTATAATTGGCAAGCCACATCGCAAAGCAAGTTTGTTCACAAGTTGTCCAAAAATCATGTCTACATTTTTTCCATGGTGAGAGTGGTGACTCGGACATAAGAAGTTCTCATGCACATGATAACTAGGAAATCTATTAAACTTAACTAAGTTTACCTATCTGCAAAAAAACTAAATTTACCCACTATTGTTCTTCATTGGCACCCATCTCCTTGTGAGCTTCATTATGCCTCACCCAAACAAGGGCCAAATGGAGTACTACTATAGTTCAAATATTGTTAAAAGTTGATGGTGACATGAAGTGGGCCATAGCGTTCTAGGCACCACTATACGATGCCGAAATCATTGCGCAGAAGCTTACAAGGGAAGCAAAGGATGCCTGTTGTGATTCCCACTAGTACTAGTCCTACTATAGAGTAGTATAGTTAAGTGATACTTGACTTACACGTGATACTCAAATAATAGAAGTACTCCATATGACATACTATCATCACTATAAAATTATAATAGGTAACGCGCGAAAAATAATTACAACTTTGAGCCACATCCATAAAGTATTGGGTGTATATTTAGTTCTTGTACTTTATATCACATAGAAATCAACATTTATTTATTAGTTACCTAAGATTCAAATTTTAGGTAACATGCTCCAAATAAATAAGAGATAGATTCTAGAATGATGGAGAACTATGTTTTGAGATTTGTGCATAGCGTTTATTGTGCCAAATACTATAAATAGAATCTTCTAGATGCTACTAGAATAGAAAAGAAGATTGAACGGCTAACAATGTTGGGATTTCCTAGTCTTGATCTTACGGTTAATATTCAAAATTATTCATACACTAGATAGTGGTAGTGCCTATATCCGAGCGGCCCCACCTGTCAGAATTCAAGTTAGACACATGGAAAATTTGTTTACCATGGAAAGATGCACTCATCTACTGTAGTACATATTACTTACTATCTTTGTTGCAAAATACTAAACTTTTTTAGCAAGATTTTTTAGCTTGCTAAATAACCTTACATTGTGGAATGGGGGAGTACCAAAGATGGGCATATTATTATAAACTTTGTTGTAGAGAGTTCCATGACTTTGGTCTAAAAACAGAATGTTCGTTCATGGTGGACCATGTTGTTTTTACAGAAGTTGTCAAAACCCATGTCTACTACCAAAGCGATGATTGTAGCGGTGTCGTGACTTAGCAGTAAGTTTCAACCTTCCACTATAATCGTTCGTGATTTGCGCTAACCGAGGGAGTATTTCAGTTCTTGTTCTATACTTGGTGATTCCCGTATGCACATGTAAGTACGTAGACATGTGCGTGTTACTAGCCCCGTACTAGGAAATAGTTTACAAAATTCTCATTATTTAAAAATTGATCTCTCGAAAATGGCATTAGAAGCATATATTAAAAAAATTATAATTATACAGGATGTATAGGAACTATTTTCTAAACAACATTCACGTCTACTTGGTAGTATAGAATATATACAAGGTTGTTGCTCGATAAAAATATCTCTCAAAGATAGCAATAGAAATAGAGATATATTCCCTCTATTTCAAATCAGTTGACTCCATTTTATCTAAATACACATGTATCTAGAAACATGCGAATCTAGACAAATTTAAGTCAATTAATTTTAAATTAGAATAAAAAAATTATAATAATTGTACACAAAGTACCACGTCCAACCCTCTTCTACGGTTCTTACCTTTTTAAAATATTAGAAATACTATTTGTGCACTATAAAAATATGTACCTTCTTATAAGGGTCCCACCTCATGTGGCCTCGGTGGAAGTTTATGATTGGCTAGGGGGACACCGGTAGCTAATGGCTCGACATGAATTTCATTTTCGTGTCTATAACTCACTCTATCTACAAATAACTGACTTAGTTTTTTCTAGATAATATGAATATCCTATAGGTTAAGAGGACACCACATGCAAGTTTTTTATTATTTTGACATTCTTACGGGCCACGGTGGATGTTGTCGATATACACATGTTGTTTGGTAGACCGGGTTGTTGACAGGTGTGCTAGAGCCAAAGCACGAGCACACGCAGACGCCCAACAAAAAATATGAGACATGCCCGTATACGCCCATGTTTCATAGTCTATGTATTATCCCCAAAAAGAAACTGTCAAAAGGAGATATTCCCGACATGCGGTTCTAGAAGAGCTAGTTCCATCGTCCACCAGCGTCGATCATACATTCCCAACATGTCGGTTACGGAGACTTGCTCATCTGCGACGACAGTTTCCACCACCAGAGTGGGTGCGCACATGCATCTTGCGCCTGCCTAGAGCCAGGCTCCGCGTTTGTCTCTCCACCGGTAGGGCTAGTATTCCACCTCGAGGATGACCACTTATTCCCAATGAACAGTTTCTAGTACTATGTGTGCCCATATTGTTCTATTTTCCGGTGCTTGTACCTGGTCCGCTGATACTACCTTGAGTCGTCCACAGAAATGACAACGACATATTCATCCTCATGTCGGCGCACTGTGCCCGACCACTGTTGTGTCCTTTGAGTGTGTCACATCAGCAGGGTTGTTGTGTCTACTATACATGGTGATGATGTGGGTTAAAGACGTGATGTCATCGGTGGGATTGTTTATGGTGTACTACTCGAGGCACACTATTAAGACGATATTCGAGGCGAAAACCAGCACGTCGCCAGCCTTAGTCACGTTGGAACAGCTTAGGTCCTTCTTCACCATGCCGCTGCAGTATCTTGTCGGAGATGGATCATACAAGTGCCCAATTGCCATATTATATATACCCAGTAAGTTGCATCTGTCCTGCATGTGAGACTTATATAATAGACGACTTATATAATAGACGTATGACATATTATTACTGTATTTAAGTATAATAGGTGAATCTAGAAAAAATTAAATTTGATCGACATATATAATGTCTGGTGTATATTTGATTCTTAAACCTTGTATCATGTAGAAGTCAACGTTTATTACCTACCTAACACTTGAAAATTTGGTAACTTGATCTAGATAAACGACAGAGAATATTCAATAATGATGGAGAAGTGCGTTTGGAGGTTTATTCTTAGCATTTATTGTGCTAAAGACTATCAATAGAATATTCTAGATGATAGAAAAAGAAGATCCAACAGCTAAAAATGTTGGATTCAGGAGTCTTGATCTAATGTCATATTCAAATATATTCATACACTATAATGTGGTAAGATATATATGTATATGTAACTAGTAGTAAGATGCACGTGCAAGGCACGTGAGAATCAGATAATACAAGTATCTCATATATTTTTTTATATAAAATTATAATAGGTGTAGCTCAAAAAATAATTATAATTTCGAGCAACGTTCGTAAAGTATCAGGTGTATATTTGGTTCTTATACTTTGTATCATTTAGAAATCAACCTATTTAGCTACCTATCGACATGCTCAAGAGAAATGACAGAGAAGATTATAGAATTATAGAGAAGTATATTTTAAGATTAGTGCATAGCATTCATTGTGTTACAGACTATCAAAAGAATCTTCTAGATTAGAATGGATAGAAGATTCACCAGTTACCAATGTTGGGGTTTGTCAATCTTTATCCAACAGTCAAAGTTTAAATTTATTTATATACTATATAGTTGTAAGATATGATGAAGGATGGATTTTGGCTGCTAAGTACTGTGCACTATATTATATTCTCTATCGTTGAGTTTTGGATTATTTTATGATCTTTAACCATTTCCATGTTTTGGATAAATTTCTGCGTACTCATATGAATTGGTTCGAGTTTTAACTAAGATGATTTTGTACTCGTCAACTCTCCTACTCTCCTTTGCATTGACTTTTTTAAATTTCTAATTTGCGCATATAAAGGTACAGAGTGAGAAATACTAGTCCCTCTATATGTTTAATAATACACCTTCTAGGGTGTATTCTAGAAAAAAAGAAATAGTCTCTCTTATATGAATCTCCCTGGCCATTTACTTGAAAAGACAGTAAAAAGCCTGGCTTTATTACAGCTCGATTGCATCCTAGCCGCTCCACCTTTTATTCTATGAGTAATGCACTAGTTTCCCTATCCTCCCCTCTTTTCTACTAGCCCCACTCTAAGTCGCCATCCGCGCCGCCCAATTTCCAGATTCTGTGTTCTTCACCTCGTCCCTCTTCTCCAGAGCCCAAACCAGCTAATCCCAAACATGGTCTCCACACTAGGTGCATTGAGATGGCTAGATCGAGAAAGAACATTGACAACGATTCTCGGCTATTTCAGGAGTTGTTTAACAAAAACCCCCTTGAAAAACTCACATCTAGATGCTACATCATCACCGCCGTGAGCCTCGTTAGTTCGTCTAAACTTTTTCTTGACATGGCAAAATATGGTGCAACTCTGCTGGCTTCTGAGCCATTTGGCCTCCCATGTGTACTTCATTCTCACCAGACTCAGATATCGCGGGATTTCATGTTGGATGGCAAGAGCCTCCTCTATAAGTTCTCGCCGCTCGACAGGTTCTCCTCAGATGTTATCATGTCAGGCAACACTTATAAACAGCAGGCAGGTGCCAATGGTGATTAGATCACAAAGGTTGGCCTCAAATACAGCTTGGAACTTGTCAACATGTACACTTGTCGCAAGATTCTTCTCCTAGTGGGGTTGTTTGAAGCCACCAATATCCTAGATACTTTCTTGGATAATGGCCATCGTATGGTTCTCATTCATCATGGCCATCAAGATGCATGGATAGTTCTTCCAAATAATTCCATGACCTATTTCAGTTACAATGATGTAGTTATCCACATAAGGCATGTGTTTGCCATAATTGAGATTGGTAGTGTTTATGTGTGGATTCCTTATTATCCTAATAATTATATCTCCACATCTAGCGCAATAGCTTTGAAAGGGCATGTACGCTCCCATGTGTGGCTTTGGTAATTAATGACAATCCATATGGACTAATGTGCAAATTGAGTTCCACTTGTAGGTTTGTCCATTGGCATTACGTGGACCATGTGTTGGTTTCAAGGATAAAAAGAAGAAGGATCGTCCAAGGGCTTTGTGCCTATTGGAATCAAGTAGAAGAAGAAGATCAAGTATGTATTGAATACGAAGAAGATGGAGTTCCTCATGGATATATTCAAGACATCATCAAGAATTGAAGTGAAAGCTAAAGATGCGTCATCTCTAGAAGATCTCATGCTTGAAGCTTGCCATCCTTGGCATCATGGAATGATGAAGACAAGTTTGAAGAAGAGGCGTCCCCATGGAGTATGGGGGAGCATTTCTCAAGTATTCATAAAGCAAGAGCAAGCAAGTGCAATCAAGAATAGAGATCCATCTTGAGAAGGACAAGACGGTCTACATCAAGCTCAAGTGGAATGCTCAAGGGAAAGGTATGACCTTGATAGGTTTTCTATTTTACCGGTCTCTTGTAGTGCTAGGAGACCGGGTTTAGGATAGATAGCTGTACTATCAAGAGGGGCTCTCGAGTGGGTGACTCATTCGTATCTTTCAGAGAGAGCTCAAACCTTTGCATACATAGCATCATCTTTCTTGGTTGTTGTTTGGTTCTTTTCCATGCAAGGTCTAGAGCTTGTGGTTATCTTCATGACAATCTCTAGTTCATCAAAAACGGATTTCCCTTGAATACCTTATTGTGTTTTTTGATCTTGCGGGTTTTTCCGGCTCCTCGCCTTGGGACGTATCTCACATATATATTCATGGTATTTTCTCCTTTAGTGATCATGGATTCTACATGTTGTTATATTTCCAACAAAATTGGTTTATCTTATTTGGAGTTCAGATGCAAAACGTGTGGTAGTTTTGGTTCTAGAGTTTCTGCCTGACCGGTAGTTCCGGCGGGCCACCGGTAGTACTGCTAGGGCATTTTGCCGTTGGTAGTACCGGTGTTAATTCCGTCCCAAATTTCAGTAACCCCGTTTTCGATTCAGTACCTTCTCTGTATTGATGAGTTCTATTTGTCGGTTGTTCGATCGGTACTTTGGGTGGTAGTACCAACTCCGCCAGAAGTTCCGGTGGACAGACGGTAGTACCGGCAAAGATCTTTTTGTGTTTGTTCGCGTCGCTGTTTTGGACCGTTGGATGGGTGCCACCGGTAGTATCGGCCACCCACCGGTACTACCGGCCACGTGCGATCCTGTGAGTAACGGGCAGATCGGGGAGCCCTTTAAAAGGAGCTCCCCTTTCCCCTTCGGGCCAAACTTGCTCTTTCTTGGTTTTTGGCTTTCTCTCTCCTCCATTGTTGACCTTGAAGAGCTTGCCCTCTCCCCTTCTCCCTCCTATGATTCTTGCATCTTTTTGAGGGATTTGAGAGAGAAGATCTAGATTTACAACCCCACCAAACCAAATCCATTCTTTGTGAAGGAATCCTTGGAATCTAGATCTTGGAGAGTTTTGTGTTCTCCTATTTTGTTCTTCCCCCCTTATTCCCCCAATAGCTTTTGTATATTTGTTGGAATTGGGGAATGAAGAACTTTCCATTGCATTTGTTGCGTAGGTTTGAGTTCTCCTCGGAGATTCGGCGAGTACGAGCTTGTGGGCTTGTTACTCTTGGGTTCTTGAAACCCTAGACGGTTGTGTGGTTGGATTGTTGACCTTTTGTGGTCTTGTAGCCTTTTGTGGCCTTGTTGCATTCTGTGGCTTTGTAGCCTTTGTGGCATTGTTGTTGGGAACCTCCAATTTAGTTGTGGAGATTACCCCAATCTTGTACGGGTTCGGTGACCACCCTCAAGTGTCCCGTAGTGGAATGTGAGTAGGCCTTTGTGGCGAGCTCACGGGAGAATAGGGTGAGCCTTTTGTGGCGTCGGTAGGTTGCATGCCTTCACATCTTGGGGTGAGGCCATGTGTGGCGTTGGGTGAGCATCGAGCCACCAAACCTCAAGGTGAGCCACTTGTGGCGTTCGAAGTACATTGCACCCCCGCACCTCTGCAACGGAGATGTAGCTTCTTTGGAAGTGAACTTCGGGAAACAAATCATCGTCTCCACGTCCATCGGTTATCTCTCAACCAAGCCCTTTACTTATGCAATTTACATTGTGATAGCCTTCGTGCTTGAAGTATATTATCTTGTTATCACCTTGTTGCTTGTCTTGCTCAGCATAGGTTGTTGGTGCACTTAGTGAACCTAGTGAATATAGGTTTTGGCTTGATAAATTAAACGTTAAGTTTTATTCCGCATTTATTAGAGAATAAGCCGTAATAATTTTAAAACGTCTATTCACCCCCCTCTAGGCGACATCAATTTCCCTTCCAATTGGTATCAGAGCGAGGTCTCTCGCTTCTTAGGCTTCACTGCCTCGAGAGTAAGGATGTCCCCTAGGGGTTTAGTGCTCTCTCACACATTTACATTGGATGGAACAAATTATGATGTTTGGCGTATTTGCATGCTTAGTCATTTCCGGGTCATTGACCCAAATATTGAGCGAATTCTAGATATGGGCTTGTCTCCTCCGAAGGATCCCCAAAATTTATCTTTCGAGGCGAAGACAAACTCTTATCTCGAAGATCAAGCATCTAATGTGCTTGTTAATGTTTTGAGCTTTGTAGTTATTTCCTCAATCATGCCTTTTCGGAATGCTCATGATATTTGGACCAAGCTTCAAGCAAAATATGATGTGTCCAAGCTTAATGAGGATGATTGTGTTCCCTCCACCTCCAGTCATGATGAGTTCTCATTTTCTTCCACTACACCAACATGTGAGTTGTCACAAGGTAATGATATGGTGAGTGGTGATAGAACTTGCAATATGGATAGTGAGCTTGCCATTCATGATCCTTCATATCTATCTCATTGCAATGTTGTATCTTTGGGCATGAAAACATGTAGGACTATATGTGATTTACATCCTAGTGTTGATTACCCTTCATATCATGTAGAAATGGATTGAATATATCTCATGATGATATGCTTTCTTTGCTTTGTTGCCATGATAAATGTGCTTCTATTTCCTCTAGTACTTGTGTTGCTAACCATGTAGAGGAAATCGAAGAACGTGTGGGCCAAGGCAAGGTTTCTATTGGAGCTTCAAGTGTTCCCCCATCATCACCTTCTCCCAACATTCACTTGTGCCTCATGGCTAAGGAATCAAAGGTAACTTCTCCTTTGGATCCCAATGCACCTAATGATGATGTGAGTGTTGACTTAGATGAAGTAGATGATGATGTTGCTTCTTTAAAAGAGAAGGGGGAGCTAGTCCTTCGTGCTCTAGACAAAAATTAAAATGCTTACTCTACTTTCATTGAAATCTTGAACTTGGCCATTGAAAGTAAGCAACTAATTTATGAGCATGAGGACACAATTGACAAAATGAGTAGTCTTGAGCGTGAGTATGCTAATGAAATTGCCAACCTAAATGAAGCTCTTGAAGAGGAACAAACCACCAAGGAATCTCTTGAGGATACCTTTGCCCTAGAGCTATCTAGGGTGAAGAAATCTCATGATAGATACCTTGAGGTGTCAAGTGACCTCCAAATTAAAAATAATGTGCTTGAAGTTACCTATGCTATACTCCTTGAGGATTTTGAGCACCTCAACAATGGCTCTAGGGTCATCAAGTGGGAGCTCATCAAACTCACCGAGTCACATGAGCAACTTAAAGCATCATACTCTAAAGAGATTTCCAAGTTGCCCTCACCTCTTACTACTATTGATGATGCTTGTGCTACTAACTCTATCTCTTGTTAAGCATCTATTATGAAGGAGAATGTTGAGCTAAAATGTCAACTTCCTTTGCTAACTAGCAACTATGGGAAATTGGAAGAGAGTCATGCTAAGCTCTCAAGCTCGCATGAGGATCTTCTAGTTTCCCATGGTAGGCTAAAGTTGGATCATGAGGACATTGTGTCAAAGGTAACATCCAGTGTGCCTCATGTGGACATTAGCACTACATCCATTCCTAGGATCATGTTGCCATGTGCTAGTCCTTGTAGTTCATCATCTCATAACCATGCTATATCTTGTGATGAATTGCATACTTTGCCTTGTTTCTCTAACAACGTAGCATCTACTTCCTTTAGTATTGTTGTTGATACTAACCATGTAGAGGTAAAAAGAAGCTCAAGGCTCAAGTCACTTCTTTGAAGAGTGACTTGAAGAAGTGGCATGAAGGGAAGAACACATTCAAGAACATCTTGGGAGTGCGAAGATCCCCCCATGACAAGAGTGGGCTTGGATTCAACTCCAACATCAAGAACAAGTCCACCAACAAGTTGAAGGACAAGGGCAACAAGAAGAATGGCCAAGGTCAAGTGAAGAATCCAGCCAACATTGTGTGCTTCAAGTGCAAGGAAGAAGGACATCATGTGAGATGCTGCGCATTGAAGAAGAAGCAACAAGGGAAGCGGCCTCAAGCTCCACCTCAAGTTAGAAGCAGGCCTCTTCCCAAGGCTCAAACTCTTCCTCAAGTGGTGGCTACATATGCCGCGAGAAGGGGAACCTTTATTCCTCATGCACCGTGGGTAACTCCTCATCCAAGACTATCTTGATTGATGATGTATATTCTATTCATAAGGATGAGGTGGGCAATGTGTTTGCCAAATATGTTGGTGCCCAATGTGGTGTCAAGAAAAGAACCATTTGGGTGGCCAAGCCTATTGTGACTAACTTTTTAGGACCCAACTTGGTTGGGGACCAACAAGCTAAAACTTGATCAATATGTGTTGATTGGAGGGCATTGGAGGCTTGGCTACATTATGATGAATTGAGGGATCTTCATCATTTCTTTTCTCAAGTCAAGCCAATTGGATTATATTGCTTCTATCTTATATCCAATGTTCCTCCTTGCGGTAACATGTGTTAAACTCATTTACATTGAAAGTTACTTGATCCCTTGTGCACGTGTGGTTTTGTACTTTGCATGTGTATGTATATGTTGTGCTTCCCTCTTACTTATAGTGAGTTATCAAGTATATTTATGTATGTTGGTTGGCACATCATATATTTGTGTTCTTGTGTTTGAGCCTTTGATGAATTTATTTGGTATCTTTTTGGGCTCTTGGGAGAGATTAATGGACTATCCCGTTTTGGGGGAGTGTTATGCTTGGGCATTTCACAATCCTAAAATGTGTGTACATGAGGAATACCACTTAGTATGTATATTTCAAGTTTATATAGTCTCCATGTGGTATGCCTTTCTCATGAGAAATTCAAGCTCCATAATGCCCATTAATCATCTCTATTTGGGTGTTTTTACCTCTTGCTGAGGATTCTTAGTTTATTACATTATGGGGGAGTCATATGCTTTGTGTGTATTACAAACCTAGAAAATGTGGACATTTGAGGTAGTGTCACATAGAATTGATATTGATATTTATCTAGATTCTAAGTGGCACATTTAGCTCAAACAAGTTCCAATTTGCTTTGTTTCTTTTATTGCTCATCTTTTGGATCTTGTTTGTGAGAGCTTTAATTGATATGTGTTTCCTCATATTTGTACCTCCATATCCTCCATGGAAACCATTTTCTTCAAGTTACTTTAATCTTTAATGATTGTGTGTGTAACATCCCAAAACTTTAATCAAGGTTATCAAGATCTAATCACCCAATGTAGAGTAAACGAAAACTTTTGTTAAGAAAATGAAGGGAATGCATGTGTGTTTTGCATTAGTGTAGAATTGAGTGTTTATGCCATGCTTGATTGTTCTAAATGTTGTGAAATAATTTAAAGGTGAATGCCACATCATCTAGACCTTTTACAAACAAAATCCAAAGAAAAAGAAATCAAATAAGAATAAATAAAGCAAATGGTCATTTTGATCATTTTAAACCACTAGGTCACTTTAGGTGTTCCTAGAAGAAGATTTCCAACAAAAACAATTCTACTTCTTTTCACCCCTTGCCAGAACAAGTGAAAGTGTATCAAGGCCCACTTTACAAACTTACAAAAAACATCTAGCAAATCATTTTAAAGGACAATTGAAAATTGAATCAAGTGTATGTGTTAAGATTACACTTTTTCAAAAACCCATCAAATGAATTCACCTTTAACTATCCAAGCAAACATAGTCTCTCAAGCTTAATCTAAGATCACTCAAAAAATTTGAGTCAAAAATTCAAAAGTAAATTTCATGCGGCCATTTCATCAAACACTTGGCATGCACAGAATAATATCTAGCCTAACTTCACTGTTTTACACAGTGATCATCGACCAATTGACCTCCCCTTAACTCCTCTGGTCCCCTCTGAGACTAACCTAGCCCAAACCAGCACACCCCTCCACCGTTTGCACAGTGGAGCACCGCCGGTTTGTGGTCATCGTCGGCCGACCACGGCTAGCTCGCACCAGATATCCCCGCGCCCATCTAGCATGTCCACTAGCCTCGCTGCACTCTACCGCCACCCCATGTCCAGGCCACAGCCCCAGCCGAGCCGTAGACGACCCTAGTCGCGCCGCACACTGCCTCTCTGCGCCATGTCCAGAGCGCGCCAGTACGCCATACTCGACCAGCCCCGCCAGCTCGCGCCTTGCCCTCACCGCGCATGCACAACCTTGCCATGATCACCCCACCCCGGCAGACACCACCGTTCGCCGCCGCGCGAACCGCAGCTGCCACACGCCGCTGCAAACACCACTGCCTCCACTCAGAGCGCCACACGCGCCATACCAAACTAAGCCGCCCCACGCCACGCCATTAAGTCCATGAGAACCGCCAGGG
Source organism: Avena eriantha (assembly GCA_910589775.1). NCBI lineage: Eukaryota > Viridiplantae > Streptophyta > Magnoliopsida > Poales > Poaceae > Avena > Avena eriantha. The sequence goes on from OU342742.1 coordinate 387,749,929, forward strand.
AGCACCGCACCGTCCTACGCCCTCGCCCATGCCATTAGCTGCTTGTAGTGACGCCACCATCGAGCTCACCGCGGCACCGCTCGGTCCCCTCGCCGAGCTATAAAAGGAGGCCACGCTAGCCTCCATTCCTCACACAATTCGACTCCCCACTCCTCACTGACCTTCCCCACCTCTTCCCGGAGCAAGGCGCGCACCACCGTGCCAGAATTGCACCGAAGTCCGCCGCTGCTGGAGGAGAAGGGCGCCGTCGATTCCGACCACCCCAAGCTCCACCGTGACCGCGCCTTGCCTCGCCATTGTCTACCATGCCGTTTGCCCCTGTCGCCGACCCTAGCTAGAGCCCAGGTGAGCCCACGAGACCCTCATCACCGTGCTAGGTCACATTCCTCGCTAGAGCTGTTCGTCGTCGACAATGACGCTCGGCAGTTTGATTATAATAGGATTGCACGGTCCAGATTCGCTGATATTGTTTCGCGTTAGATGAGTCGCTGACCAGTGGACCCCCTCTGTCAGCCGCGCGCTGCGCTGTGCTGTGCTGGTGGGCCGGCTCGTTTAAGTTCCCGCCCAGGCCTGGAAATTCAAATATTGATTTTCCAATTTAGTTGAAATCCTATTATGTCCACTTATTCAAAAATCAATTCAGAGAGTTTCACTGAACCAAATGACATGATTCAAATTTTGTTAGAAAGATAATTAAATTATCTATCCAAGCCCATTGGATTTATATCAATTGGAGTTAGGGTTAATATATAGTAAAAATAACAAGACATAGACTTTTGCAACTTCAAACATTTTTTAAAAATCAACCATAATAGCTTTTGAGTTGATTCCAACTCTCAAATGTCACATATAGCAATATCTATCTGAATGTGTAAAAACATTTAGGTTTGCATGCAGTGACATTGGACTAGTACCAAAAGGATGCTATTAGGGCATTTCTAGTCACTTTAAATTTATTAAATAGTAATCTCAAACTTTATAAAATGTGACCTACACTTTAAATCACATTCCCATGTATTGGAATATGTGGTGATGACATGTGTCCACATGATCCCATATTCTATTTGGAGAATATTAAATCTTAATTAATTTCAATGAGTAGAAATTACTTTTCTAAAATAAAAGGAATAAAACTAGTTCTTTATATCATGTGATGTTTGTGATGATGCTAGATCATCCAGTGTGATCCTTATTGTGCTAAATACACTTAGTTCAGTGCTCTTTGGTGATTGTGTACCCCATATTTTATGTATCGACGATAGTACCGACCAAGTCTACGAGGAGGAGGAGTTCTACCCCGAAGAAGACGAAGAAAACTTTAATCACTACACCAATCAAGGCAAGCCATCATTAACAATGCAAGCTAATACTTGCAGGCTTGAGAACTTAAGCAAAATGCATTAGGCATGCCTTGGTTATATACTTTGATTTATACCCATCCCAAGTTTTACTTGCAAGCTTTACTCTCTTACTTTACCAAAGTTCTTTACTTTTAGTATAGGTAGCATAAAGAGTATAAAATTTGGCCTATCTAGTTGCACTTAGATGTCATTCTATGGCATGAGATTGAAGATTAGCACCCCTCATTAGTGAGCACTCTTAACCTTAGTGGCTAGTGCTAAATATAAAACTTGACCACTCTAGATGGGAATACTTGGTGAAATTGATTATGAAAACCTTGGAATGATGCTTCATTCTATTGAGATGTTTTGAAATGTGTTGAGAAAACACAATGGTTTGATGATGAAAATGTTGAGGCATGAGCCTTACCCCTTTATAAAAACTAATGGTTGGGTTCGGATGCGATACCATTCCAATTTTACCGTACAACCACAATACCTGAATTAGGTAGGGCTTAGCAGGAAGTTTATATGTATTAGTATGGCTTCCCTCACGGGAGAGGTTTGAGCTGAGGCTATCTCTTGATGTGTGTCCACCTATGTAGTGCCCAGGATGGCAGATGGCCATAGCTGGGAGGCCAAGCTCATAGGGGAGGTGCCTATACTAGAGTGTGTAATCGAAAGGTTATTATTGATTATCCGCATACTAAGTATGATGATTCAGGGTTATCCCTAACGGATGTATCGAATTTTGTGGTGAAAGTGTACCACCTCTGTAGAGTGTCAAACTATTCGAATAGCCGCGTCCGCGGTCATGTACAGTTGGAGTGGCCATACTGTTCCGTCGTCATATGTTTTCAAATGACTGGTGAAATGAATTATGACTTTGACTTGACCACAACATGGTTGTGACTATGAAAACTAAGTTCCCACTTAGGTGATTTAGAACATTAAATTAGCTTTCTTTACTTCTAAACTCATCTTAAGATAAATATAGCTTTTTCAAATAAACCTAGGGCTTAGTATTCCTACTAGAACTACCTTACTTGTTAGTGATAGTTTGCGAGTACTTAAAGTGTACTCATGGCTTTGTCTCTGGATATTCCCGTGGCAAGACTATGAGGAGGACTATCAGGAAGATGGACAGCAGGACGGCTACGATAACTAGGATCATCTCCCATCGTCAGCATTGCCTGTGACCTTGAAGATGGAGCCCACTACTATGATTATTATTCCGCTGCTTGTTTGTATTAAGACTGGATCATGAGATCCTTTATTTGTGTAAAACCTTATTATGGTTTGTAATGGATGATGTATTGTGATATCCAATCTGTTATGTCTTGCAAAAATGGTAATCCTGGGATTGCGATGTATGGCATAACAGGCATCTGGGATTAAAACTCCGTGTGTTGACAAGTTGGTAACAGATCCATTCTGACCATAGGAGACCCTAGTTAGAATGGACGTCTAAACAAAAACTTAGTTTCAAAACCAAAAAAGTGAGTATTTATGAAAACCTATTCCCACTCTTATCCTTGATTCTTTCAAAACAATTCATGTTCCTCAAAATTCTTACATTCCTACATAAAATTTGACACACTTGATCACCTCCCTAACTTACTCATCCTACATTTTTACAGATGGAGGTTCAGTATTGCAAGTTCTACCGGTTGGGAAATAGAGGCCAACTGATCTTTGAGAGGGATCTAGATGCGCTCTCAGAGTATTTGGAGCGCCCGCATCAGGAATTCTTTGGGGCTCAACTCAACGATCACCCAGGAGGAGATCTACAGTGGCTGATAGTTGCAGATCTTCGAGGCAAGATGGAAGCACCCCTTTCTGAGAAGATTCAATTCACCGTGCGGGAGAACAACTAGCTAGATGGATTAGCCAGGGCAATACATGAAGCTCTCGCCTGTCTTTGCGGACAAAACATCAACTTGATCCAGGGAACTCGCTTTGCGCACTTCGCAAGGCGTGATTCTATGGGAATGCCATTGGAGATGCCAAGTCACCCGGAGATGAAGCGCCAGGTGGAAAACCTTGACTTCCTGCTGTATGATAGGCAGAAGGAATTGGACAATGCTCGATCCTACGCCAACCACAACCTTAACATTGCCGCCCAGAAGGAGCAGACTCTCTCCATGCTCATCAAGGATCGCAAATCACTTTGTCGTCAACGCGAGAAGAAGGATCGCACATTCGCTCGTCTTTGCAAGAAGGTGGCCGACCTCGAGAAGACCATCCGTGAGCAGGAAATCCGACTAGAAGCGAAGGAAGAGGAAGAAGGTGAAGACATCTAGGGAGATCTTCACTCATACCTCAGTGTTGACAATGACTACCTGGAGGATGATGCCATGGATTTCTACACCGATGATGATGATTCCGACTTCATTGATGATGAGTAGATGCACTTGATCACTACCGTAGGAATGAATTGTATCGGTCCGACTGCATCGTAGTTTCAAAGAATGGTTCTTAAAACCATCTGTTTTTCATTTGTGTGTGGTGTGTGTATGTATGGTGTGCCTTGAATGAATGAATGAGAAGAAGAAGTTAGTTTGCAAAACCTGAGTGAAACTCAAAGTTTATAGCTTTTGAAAACAAAACCAGGAACCTTAGAAATTTCCCTCTTATCTCATTATCTATCTCAATCTTCAGATGAATCGTGGAAACCCCGGAGGAAGCAGCTCATCGCAGGACCCAATGCTGTATATTCTTTAGATGCTAGTTTCCGAACGTGAAGCTAGTAGAGCAGAACGCCAAGCCAACCTAGCCACCCTGCAACAGATAGCTCAGATGGCCCACAATAATCAAGGCCATGGAAATCAGGATCACCATGGATCCAAACTCAAAAACTTTCAGAATACAAATCCCCCTATCTTTAGTAAGTTTGAAGACCCTTTAGATGCTTATGATTGGTTGCAAACCATGGAAAACAACCTGGAGGTCGCTGGAGTTGACTCCAACGAGAAGGTAGTGTTTGCCACCCACTACCTGGCAGGAGATGCAAGAGCCTGGTGGAATAGCACCCGTACCATGAAGAACGGTCAAGTGATGATGTGGGAAGCTTTCAAGATCATGTTCAGCCACACCCATGTGCCGCAAGGTTTAGTCATCCGGATGAGAGATGAGTTTAGAGAACTGAAGCAAGGGAGGATGACAGTAGTCGAGTACCGTGACAAATTTTTGTCGCTAGCTAGATATGCCCCTGATGAGATGAACACTGAAGCCAAGAAGAAGGAAAGGTTCCTGAACGGATTTCATGATGAGATGCAAACAGTGTTAGTCAACATCCATTTTGAAGACCTAGCAGAGCTTATAGATTCCGCCATCCAGATGGAAGGGAAGATCAACCAAGCCAATGACAACCGCAAGCGTAGAATGATGCACTAGAGTGGCTCCAACCATGCCTAGAAGTATCGCCCCAACCAGTCTGCAGGATATGCCCCGAGAAACAATAGACCCCCGATGAACCAAACAAGCTACCCCAATCATAGCGGAGGAAACTTGAAGTCTGGAGGAAATCACAACAACACCGGCAACTCCAACAACTTCAACCGTGCACCTCCCAAGTGCAACAACAACAATACTTCCCCAAGGACTGGAAACAATGATGTGCCTATTACAGCCAAAGACAAGTCCCATATCACTTGCTTTGAATGTGGAGTCAAGGGTCACTACTCCAACGAGTGTCCCAAGAAGCTTGCAGCCACCACCAATGTGAATGCACCAGCTCAACAACAACGTCGTGTTCAGTTTGGAAGAAGATTTTCCCCAGGGAACTCACTCAACCGCAACGGCCGTCTGTTCCACATGAACGCTGAAGAAGCCCAGGAAGCGCCAGATGTTGTGATGGGTATGTTTTCTATTAGCATAGTATTAGGAAGAGTGTTGTTTGATTCTGGAGCATCGCGCTTATTTTTTACCAAAAATTTTCATGCACTAGTAAGATTCAACCCACAAAACTGAAGCATGTTATGATAGTTCAAATACCTGGTTCAACCACCAAAGCTAGAAAAATTTGCAAGGATGTACCTATCAGAATCCATGGGATAGATTTTTATGCTAATCTAATAGTACTTGGAACCAATGGTTTGGAAGTAGTACTAGGAATGGATTGGATGTCAAAACATAAAGGATTGATCGACTGTGCCAAGAAAGCCATAACCATGACTAGTAGCTCTGGAGTATCAGTAGAGCATGTATCTGAGACCTTGCGCCGTCAATTCAAGTGCAACAAGAGTCTAGCCCAACCAACCCTAGACCAAGTCAGAGTAGTCTGTGAATACCCCGACATATTCCAAGATTAATTGCCCGGTATGCCCCCGGATCAGGATATCAAGTTCATCATTGAACTAATTCCTGGAACTGGACCCATAACTCAGAGACCCTATAGCATGAACCCCTCTGAACTAGTGGAGCTGAAGAAGCAACTTGATGCTATGCTGGCGAAAGGTTTGATTCAACCAAGTGCATCGCCATGGAGATCGCCTGTTTTGTTTGTCGACAAGAAAGATGGAGGTAACCGTTTGTGCACTTATTACCGGAAGCTGAATGATGTCACCATCAAGAACAACTACCCACTGCCCAAGATAGAGGATCTGTTTGATCAGTTGACTGGTGCCAGAGTGTTTTCTAAGATTGATCTTAGGACGGGTTATCATCAACTCAAGATTCGTTCAACAGATATTTCAAAGACCGCCTTTACCACCAGATATGGATTATATGAGCATACGGTCATGTCTTTTGGATTAACCAATGCCCCCGCTTGTTTCATGAACCAAATGAATAAGATCTTTATGAATTTCTTGGATAAGTTTGTCGTTGTTTTTATCGACGATATTCTAATATATTCAAAGTCATAACAAGACCATGAGCTACATCTGAGAACCATCCTTGAAACCCTTAGAGAACATCAGTTGTATGCCAAGTTTAGCAAATGTGAGTTTTGGTTGAAGGAAGAAGGATTCCTAGGACATATTGTGTCGGCAGGAGGAGTCATTGTCGATCCCGCCAAGATTAGAGATCTTGAAGCATGGAAAGCCCCAACCACCCAAACACAAGTCCGTGCATTTCTCGGATTAGCGGGATATTACCGCAAGTTTGTTGAAGGATTTTCGAGCATCGCAAGACCGATGACCCAACTATTGAAGAACGATAAGAAGTTTGAATGGACCGGAAAATGTGAAGCAAGTTTTCAAGAGCTCAAGAAGAGATTGATTTCAGCGCCAATCTTGATTATGCCAGATATCAAGAAGCCTTTTGATGTGTATTGTGATGCATCCAAGATTGGTCTCGGATGTGTGTTGATGCAAGAAGGAAAAGTCATAGCATATCTATCCCGACAACTCAAGCAGCATGAGCAAAACTACCCTACCCATGATCTCGAACTAGCAGCCGTAGTTTTGGTATTGAAGACATGGCGTCATTACCTTATGGGTAACCGCTGTGAGATTTATTCGTATCACAAGAGCTTGAAGTATATTTTCACCTAGAAGGAGCTGAATATGAGGCAGAGGAGATGGATAGAGTTAATCAAGGATTATGACCTTGACATTCACTATCACCCCGTCAAAGCCAACATGGTCACGGATTGCCGTGTAGATTAAACACCATGATCAAAGAAGCTCAGCCAAGTTTGCATGAAGAGTTGGAGCAGTTTAGAACGGAGCTAGTTAGTAAAGGATTTTTAGCTAGCATAGAACTTCAATCCACTTTGATTAGTCAGATCAAGGAAGCCCATAAAGGAAATGCAAGTATCGACGGAATCAAGCGTCGTATCAGTACAGGAAAGGTACCCGGATTCACTGAAGATGAAGAAGGAGTTTTGTGGTACAAGGGACGTATCTGCGTGCCAGCAGATTTCGAGCTAAAACAAGTTATCATGCAAGAAGCTCATGATACTCTTTATTCTATCCATCCCGGAGGAACGAAGATGTATCAGGATTTGAAAGAGCAATTTTGGTGGCACAAGATGAAGAGAGAAATCGGAAGCTACATCACCAAGTGTGATATCTGTCAAAGAGTCAAAGTGGAACATCAGAGACCAGCATGACTGTTGCAACCATTGCAGATTCCGAAATGGAAGTGGGATTCTGTCGGAATGGATTTTATCACCGGTTTGCCTACTTCTAGTAGGGGAAATGACTCTATTTGGGTCATAATTGATAGACTGTCCAAGGTAGCCCATTTTATACCTATCAAGACAACCTACCAGAGTTCGAAGCTAGCAGAGTTGTACATTGCTAGAATCGTCAGTTTGCATGGAACCCCTAAGACCATAGTATCGGATCGAGGAACCCAATTCTCAACAGCCGGATTTTTAATCCAGATGCCCGTTATGCCATACCTCGCAATCCCAGGATTACCATTTTTGCGAGACATAACGGATTGGATATCACAGTACATCATCCATTACAAACCATACATAAGGTCTTACACAAATAAGGATCTCATGATCCAGTCTTAATACGACAAGCAGCAGAAATAAAAGATAAGCGTAGCGGTGGGGTCCATCTTCAGGGGCACAGGCAATGCTGATGAAGGCAGATAGTCCTAGTTATCATAGCCATCATGTTGACCATCATCTTGATAATCTCCTTCATAGTCTGGCCATGATAATAGCCAGGGACAAAAGCCATGAGTACTCTTTAAGTACTCGCAAACTACCACTAACAAGTATTATGAATCTAGATTAAAGTGCTAACTCTAAGTTTAAATATAAAGTTAAGTTTGAAACCTAAGCTGAGTTCTGAAGCAAAGAAAGATAAAGTAAAAGTCTAGAATCACTTAAGTTGGGGAAACTATTGTCATAAACACAACCCTGTTGTGTTTGAGTCAAGATTCATCATTCATATCAAGTTTTTTAGAAAACATCTAACAACGAAACAGTATGGCCATTCCAACTGTCCATAACCGCGGACGCGGCTATTCGAATAGTTTGACACTCTCCATGGGTGGTACACTTTCACCACAAGATTCGATATATCTGTCAGGGATAACCCTGAATCATCATACTTAGTATGCAGATAATCAAACATAACCTTCCCTTTACACACCCTAGTATAAGCACCTCTCCTATGAGCATGGCCTCCCAACCATGACCATCAGTCATCTTGGGCACTGCATAGGTGGACATCATGAGAGGTAGCCTCAGCTCAGACCTCTCCCATGAGGGAACTAGTACTAATGCATATAAATTTCCAGCTAAGCCTTACCCAATTAAGGTAATGTGGTTGTACGGTAAATTTGGAATGGTATCGCATCCGAATCCAACATCAGTTTTATTAAAGGGTTAAGGCTCATGCCTCATTTTCATCCTCATCAACCATTTGTGTTTCTCAACACATGTCAAAACATCTCAATAGAATGACTCATCATTCCAAGGTTTTCATAATTCATTTTCACCAAGTGTTCCCATCTAAAATCACTCAAGTTTTTGATTCTACTCTAAACTACTAAGTTAAGAGTGTTCACTAAGGTGGAAAAGATGGGTTCAATCTCATGCCATAGAATGACATCTAAAGGGTTCTAAATAGGTTAAGTTTTATACTTTTTATGCTACCTTCAAAACAAGTAAAGAATTTTGTATAACCTAAGAGGGGTAAAACTTGTAACTAAGACTTGGGGTACTAATAGTTAAAAGGGAGTGTGATCACATCATGCTTAAGGCATCTTTGCTAAACCATCTAGTTTGATTCTAATTTGCTAAGCACTAAACTTGCAAGTGTTAGCTTGCAATGTTAATGGTGGCTTGCACTTAAAAGTGCTAGCTTGCTAATAGTAGCTTGCCTTGGTTGGTGGAGTGGTTGAAGTTTTCTTCCTCTTCTTCTTGGTAGAACTCCTTCTCCTCGAAAGCTTGGTCGGTACTATCGTCTATAAATACATACGGAGTGCACAATCACTAAACAATACTTAACTAATATAAGTAGCATTCTAAGACACATATTTGATGATCTATTATCATCACAAGCATCACAAGTTTAATTTCATCCCTTTTATTTTAGAAAAGTAATTTCTACTCATTGAAAACTTAATTAAAATTTAATATTCACCACCAAAATATGGGATCATGTGGACACATGTCCTCACCACATATTCTAATATGTGGGAAAGAGATTTTAAAGGTTGGATCAACATTACTTTGGTTTAAGTTCATTATTTAATGATTTAAAGTGACTAGAAATGCCTATATAGCATTATTTTGGTACTAGTCCAAAGTCACAGCATGTAAACCTTAATATTATCACATATTTGGATAGATATGATGAAATGTGATTTTTGAGAGTTGGAATCAACTCAAAAGCTAACTTGGTTGGTTTTATAAAAATGTTGCAAGTTGCAAATGCTTCTGTCTTCTTATTTTTATTAGGAGAGATCTATAACTCTAATTGAATTAAATCCAACGGGCTTGGATAGATCATCTTAATATCTTTCATGAAAAATTAGTTTCATGCCATTTGGATTTGTAAAACACCCAGAATTGAATTTTAAAATAGTGGACAGAAACTACATTTAACTAAAAAGAAAAATCCAGATTTGAATGTGTGGGCTAGCGCGGGAAACGACTTGGGCCGGCCCAGTGGCGCTCCACGGCGCGGGGCTCAGCTGACAGGGGGGGGGTGCCGCTTGTCAGCGGCACTTAACACGCGAAATGGTAAGCGCGCTGTGGGCCGTAGGATTAGAAGGCAGATCTACGGCTGAGGGTCGTCGTCGACAACGAAAAGGTTGCCGGTGAGCTCGAACCCTAGCGGCTTGGTGGGGGTCTGCTGGGGACGTACCAGGGCTCCAGCGGGGTCGGCGAGGCGGGCAAATGAAGTGGAAGACGACAACGAGGCGAGGCGCGGTTGCGGCGGAGCTTGGGGTGGTCACAATCAACAGCGCCCTTCTCCTCCTGTCGTGGCTTCTCCGGCTCCAATTCCAGCGAGGCAGAGCTCGCCTTGCTCCAGCGAGAGGTGGGTGAGGTTCAGTGAGGCGAGGGGAGTGGAATGGTGTGGAGAAGAGAGGCTGGGGAGGGCTCCTTTTATAGGCCCGACGGTGAGACCGAGCGGGATGGGCAGTCGACGGTGGCGACATGGCTACGGCGAGGTAGAGGCATGCCTGCGGGTGGCGATCGACGTGCTGTCACCTAGCGGTGCTCTAGGCATTGAATGCAGCCGTAGGGGCGATGGCACGCGGTCTGGGCGAGGTGGCGCTCTGAGCGGCAGAGGCGGTGGTGTCCACGGCGAGCGGTGGCTGTGAGGCATTGGGCGGCCAGCGGGGGTGTCTGGGGTGTTCTCCAGGTCGAGGCAGAGCGGCGGGCGCGGGCTGATGCCGAGGGGCGGTCTGTGCGAGTGGGGACCGAGCGCGCTCTGCAGGCGGCACTGGCATGGTGCGGTGGCACTGGGCGCGGTTTGTCCTTGGTGGTCCACTACACTCCTGGGCTCGGGCAAGGGACAGGGGGTGTTAAGGGCCTGGTTAGACTAGGAGGGGACAGAGGAGATAAATGTAGATCATTTGGGGGCAAAACCCTGTTCAAAACAGTGAGCTAGGATTAGAGTAGAAATTATGCATGCCAAGTGTTTGATTAAATGGCCGCATGGAAGAAAGTTTTGAATTTTGGTTTCAAAATTTTTGAGTGAGCTCCACTAGTTCTAGGTAGTCTCTGGTTGCAAGGGTTTTGAAAGTGGAGCTCAAAAAGATGGGTTTTGAAATAGGGGTGATCTATGCATATGCATTAGATTCAATTTTCAAATGCAATTTAAAATAAGTAACAGAATGTTTCTAGCAGATCCAAAGGTGGGCCTTGGTACCTAATTATGTGTACTAGCAAGGGGTACAAGGATCAAGAATTGTTTCTGTCAAGAAATGAGTGCTAGGAATAGCCAAAGTAGGCATGAGAGTGAAATTTGCCAAAATGACCATTCCTCCTTTTTAATTCTTTTTGATTTGATTTTCTTTAGGAGAAGTTTGGGAATGATGTAGATGATGTTTAAATCACTTAAGAAACATTTTACAAGCATTGGATCACTCAATCATGGCAATTCAAACAACTCCTATTTTAAATGCACACATGTATGAATGCTTTCATTTTAAATTTGGAAAAGTTTTTGTTAACCCTATTTTTGGTTGATTTGATCTTGATAAACTTGGATTGAAGTTTTGGGATGTTACACCAATTTACCTCAAGATTTTGGCAGAAAGTTCAAGAAGGATTGGGAACCAAGCTGAATTTCAGCACACCTTATCACCCGCGAACCGATGGACAAACTGAAAGAGTCAATAAAATTTTAGAAGATATGTTGAGAGCTTGTGTTCTAGAGTATGGATCAAAATGGGAAGATTGTCTGCCTTTCGCAGAATTCTCATACAACAACAGTTATCAAGCCAGTTTGCAAATGCCCCCATTTGAGTTCTTATATGGAAGGAAGTGCCATACCCCCTTGAATTGGTCGCAAGTAGGAGAGAGTCAGATTTTTGGACCCGACATCCTGCGAGAAGCTGAAGAGAAAGTTCACAAAGTCCGCCAGCACCTCAAGAGTGCCCAATCCAGGCAAAAGAGTTATGCTGACAAGAGACGTAGAGACCTGACCTTCAATGTCGGAGATTTTGTGTATCTCAAAGTGTCACCTTTGAAGGGAATGCAAAGTTTTCAATTGAAAGGAAAGTTAGCCCCCAAATATATCGGACCCTTCAAGATTCTGAATCGCCGAGGAGAAGTATCTTATCAACTGGAACTGCCCGAGGAGATGTCAGCCATCCATGATGTGTTCCATATCTCGTTACTTCGCAAATGCCTAGAAGTTCCGGAAAAGACCGAAGTTTTCAAGAACATCGATCACCGAGCCATAGATATCAACAAGGATCTGACGTATCGTGAAGTGCCCATCCGTATCTTGGAAGAAGCCTTCAGAACCACCAGGACCCGAAGTATCAATCTTCTCGAGATCCAATGGAGAAACCATACCGAGGAACAAGCTACCTGGGAGCAAGAAGATTACATTAGGACTGAGTTCCCCAATCTCTTTAGTTCCTAGTTTTTCTTAAATCTCGGGATGATATTTTGTTTAAGGTGGGAAGGTTTGTAACATCCCAAAACTTTAATCAAGGTTACCAAGATCTAATCACCCAATGTAGGGTTAACAAAAACTTTTATTAAGAAAATGAAGGGAATGCATGTGTGTTTTGCATTAGTGTAGAATTGAGTGTTTATGCGATGCTTGATTGTTCTAAATGTTGTGAACTGTTTTAAAGGTGAATGCCACATAATCTAGACCTTTTAAAAAAATATCCAAAGAAAAAGAAATCAAACAAGAATAAATAAGGCAAGTGGTCATTTTTATCATTTTTAAACACTAGGTCACTTTAGGTGTTCCTAGAAGAAGATTTCCGACAGAAACAATTCTACTTCTTTTCACCCCTTGCTAGACCAAGTGAAAGTGTATCAGGGCCCACTTTACAAACTTACAAAAAACGTCTAGCAAATCATTTTAAAGGACAATTGAAAATTGAATCAAGGGTATGTGTTAAGATCACACTTTTTCAAAAACCCATCAAATGAATTCACCTTGACCTATCCAAGCAAATCTAGTCTCTCAAGCTTAATCTAAGATCACTCAAAAATTTTGAATCAAAAATTCAAAAGTAAATTTCATGCGGCCATTTCATCAAACACTTGGCATGCACAGAATAATCTCTAGCCTAACTTCACTGTTTTGCATAGTGATCATCGACCAATTGACCTCCCCTTAACTCCTCTGGTCCCCTCTAAGTCTAACCCAGCCAGACCAGCACACCCCTCCACTGTTTGCATAGTGGAGCGCCACCGGTTTGTGGTCATCGCCGGCCGACCACAGCCAGCTCGCACTAGATAGCCCCGCGCCCATCCAGCATGTTCACTAGCCTCGCCGCACTCTACCGCCACCCCCTATCCAGACCAGAGCCCCAGTCGAGCCGTGGACCACCCTAGTCGCGCCGCGCACCACCTCTCTGCGCGCCAGTGCGCCGTGCCCGACCAGCCCCGCCAGCTTGCGCCTTGCCCTCACCGTGCATGCGCAGCCTCGCCATGATCACCCCATCCCGGCAGACACCCCCGTTCGCTGCCGCGCGACCTACAGCTGCGGCACGCCGCCGCAAACACCACTCCCTCCGCTCAGAGCACCGCACGCGCCAGACCAAACCAAGCTGCCCCACGCCACACCATTAAGTCCGTGAGAACCGCCAAGGAGCACCGCACCATCCTACGCCCTCACCCATGCCGTTAGCTGCCTGTAGCGACGCCACCGTCGAGCTCACCGCGGCACCGCACGGTCCCCTCGCCGAGCTATAAAAGGAGGCCAACCGAGCCTCCATTCCTCATACCATTCAACTCCCCACTCCTCACTGACCTTCCCCACCTCTTCCTGGAGCAAGGCGAGCACCACCATGCCAGAATTGCACCGGAGTCCGCCGCTACTGGAGGAGAAGGGCGCCGTCGATTCCGACCACCCCAAGCTCCGCCGTGACCGCACCTCGCCTTGCCGTCGTCTACCATGTCGTTTGCCCCTGTCGCCGAATCTAGCTGGAGCCCAGGTGAGCCCCACGAGACCCCCACCGCCACTCTAGGTCACATTCCTTGCCAGAGCTGTTCGTCATTGACGATGGCGCTCGGCCATAGGATTAGAATAGGATTACACGGTCCAGATTCGCTGATACCATTTCGCGTTAGATGAGTCACTGACTAGTGGACCCCCTCTTTCAGATGTGCGCTGCGCTGTGCTGTGCAGTTGGGCCGGCCCGTTTAAGTTCCTGCCTAGGCCTGGAAATTCAAATATTGATTTTCCAATTTAGTTGAAATCCTATTATGTCCACTTATTCAAAAATCAATTCAAAGAGTTTCACTAAACCAAATGACATGATTCAAATTTTGTTAGAAAAATAATTAAAATATCTATCCAAGCCCGTTGGATTTAAATCAATTGGAGTTAGGGTTAATCTATATTAAAAAAACAAGACAGAGACTTTTGCAACTTCAAACATTTTTCAAAAATCAACCAAAATAGCTTTTGAGTTGATTCCAACTCTCAAAAAATCACATTTTACAATATTTATCTGAATGTGTAAAAACATTAGGTTTACATGCAGTGACATTGGAGTAGTACCAAAATGATGCTATTAGGTTATTTCTAGTCACTTTAAATTTATTAAATAGTAATCTCAATCTTTCTAAAATGTGACCAACACTTTAAATCACATTCACATGTATTAGAATATGTGGTGATGACATGTGTCCACATGATGCCATATTATATTTGGAGAATATTAAATCTTAATTAATTTCAATGATTAGAAATTACTTTTCTAAAATAAAAGGAATAAAACTAGTGCCTTATTTCATGTGATGTTTGTGATGATGCTAGATCATCTAGTGTGAGCCTTAGTGTGCTAAATAGACTTAGTTAAGTTTTGTTTGGTGATTGTGTACCCCATATTTTATTTATAGACGATAGTACCGACCAAGTCTACGAGGAAGAGGAGTTCTACCCGGAAGAAGACGAAGAAAACTTCAATCACTGCACCAATCAAGGCAAGCCATCATTAACAATGCAAGCTAACACTTGCAAGCTTGAGAACTTAATCAAAATGCATTAGGCATGCTTTGGTTATATACTTTGATTTGTACCCATCCCAAGTTTTACTTGCAATCTTTACTCTCTTACTTTACCAAAGTTCTTTACTTTTAGTATAGGTAGCATAAAGAGTATAAAATTTGGCCTATCTAGTTGTACTTAGATGTCATTCAATGGCATGCGATTGAAGATTAGCACCCCTCCTTAGTGAGCACTATTAACCTTAGTGGCTAGTGCTAAGTATAAAACTTGATCACTGATGGCTCAATGCACGGCGCTCAGAAAAATGCTTGATGGCGGTGTTGATGTAGAGCTCGTTGCGAACCCCAAGAGGAAGGTATGATGAGCACAGCAGCAAGTTTCCCTTAGTTATGAAACCAAGGTTTAATCGAACCAGTAGGAGCAAGGAAACACCCCAAAGGTGCTACTAGCTGAGCTTTGGCAGGGCGCACTATCGGTGCTAGTAGCAACGTGGAGATCTGCACAACACAACTACAGAACTTTGTCCCCAACTTGCGATGAGGTTGTCAATCTCACCGTGTTTTGTGGAAAACAAAGGAGTAAACGTATCGAATGGAAAGAAGTAAAAGTTTGCAGAAAGTAAACACAAAGTAGTAAACAATTGTAGATTGTATGTAAAGTAAAAGGACCGGGATCCATAGTTCACTAGAGTTGGCTCTCCTTAGATAGATAACATGCTGGGTGAACAAATTACAGCAGGGCAATTCACAAACACCGAGAAAGCAATACATGCATATACTAATCATCTTGACTCCTTTGAGACTTGATTGGGCATTACAACATAATACATAAACCGCCATCCAACTGCATCTATGACTAATAATCCACCTTCAGGTTATCATCCGAACCCCTTCCAGTATTAAGTTGCAAACAACAGATTATTGCTTTACAAACTGCGTGTAAAGTAAACAATACAATTGTTCTATGAACAAAGGATCGTTGTTTTCTCCCTAGTAGCAACAACACATCTAGTACCTTAGAGATATCTGTCACTTCCCCAGATTACTAGAGGCATGAACCCACTATCGAGCATAAATACTAACTCTTGGAGTTGCTAGCATCTACTTGGCCAAGATAGCTACTAACAACGGAAAGCATGCAATATCTCAAATAACAAAGACATGATAGAATCAATAATCAATCTGAAATAGCATCTCAATATCCATCGGATCCCCGCAAACACAACATGTATGAATTACAAATAGATGATCTTGATCATGAACGGAGCTCACAAGATCTAAACATGAAAGCACAAAGGAGGAGAGACCAGCCATCTAGCTACTACATGGATCCGTAGTCCAAGGATGAACTACTCAGGCATCACACCAGAGGCTTGCATGGTGATGAAGAAGGCCTCCAGGGTGAAGTCCCCTCTCCGGCAGGGTGCCGGGAAGAGCTTCAGATCCCCCCCGATCTAGGGATAGAGACGACGGCGGCTATAGACTCTTTCGTGGAATTTTGATCGTGTTCTTAGGGTTTTTGTCCCGAAGGCAACTTATAGGCGGAAGGAGAGGCCAAGGGGGTGCTGGGGTCGGCCAGACCACCCCCTGGCGCGGGCCAAGCCTGGCCACGCGGCCAGGTGGTGTGGATGGCCCCTGGCCCCTCTCCATCTCATATTCTGGCACTTGATCCCTTCCGGAAAAATAGGCACTTTGGCTTTTGTCCCATCCAATTCTGTGAATATTCATTTTCTGAATTTCCTAGAACCAAAAACAGCAGAAAACAGGCAGCTGGGACTGTGGCTCTTGATAATAGGTTAGTCCAAGAAATCATAATAAAAGTACTCCAAAGTTGGAACAAAACACAAGAAAGTGGATAAAGCTAAGCATGGAACATCCAAAATTATAGATACATTTGCAATGTATCAATCACTCTAGATGGGAATACTTGGTGAAAATGATTATGAAAACCTTGGAATGATGCTTCATTCTATTGAGATGTTTTCACATGTGTTGAGAAAACACAATGGTTTGATGATGAAAATGTTGAGGCATGCGCCTTACTCCTTTATAAAAACTAATGGTTGGGTTCGGATACGATACTTGTCAACACCCGGATTTTTAATCCCATATGCCTGTTATGCCATACATCGCAATCCCAGCATTACCATTTTTGCTAGACATACTAGATTGCATATCACAGTACATCATCCATTACAAACCATAATAAGGTCTTACACAAATAAAGGATCTCATGATCCAGTCTTAATACAACAAGCAGCGGAGATAAATAATAAGCGTAGTGGTAGGGTCCATCTTCAGTGTCACAGGCAATGCTGACGATGGGAGATAGTCTTAGTTATCATAGCCGTCTTGCTTTCCTTCCTCTTGGTAGTCCTCTTCATAGTCTGGCCAGGGACAAAAGCCATGAGTACTCTTTAAGTTCTCGCAAACAATCACTAATAAGTAAAGTAGTCCTAGAAGGAATGCTAACTCTAAGTTTATTTGTAAAGTTAAGTTTGGAACCTAAGCTGAGTTCAGAGACAAAGAAAGATAAAAATAAAGTTCTAGAATCACTTAAGTTGGGCAACTAGTTTCATAGTCACAACCCTGTTGTGGTCAAGTCAAGATTCATCATTCATTTCATAGGTCATTTTGAAAACATCTGACAACGAAACACTATGGCCACTCCAACTGTCCATAACCGCGGACGTGGCTATTCGAATAGTTTGACACTCCGAAGAGGTTGTACACTTTCACCACAAGATTCGATACATCTGTCAGGGATAACCCTAAATCATCATACTTAGTATGTAGATAATCAAACATAACCTTTGCTTTAAACACTCTAGTATAAGCACCTCTCCTATGAGCTTGGCCTTCCAGCCATGACCATCTGTCATCCTGGGCACTGCATAGGTGGACAACATTGAGAGGTAGCCTCAGCTCAGACCTCTCCCATGAGGGAACTCATACTAATGCATATAAACTTCTGGCTAAGTGTTACCCAATTCAGGTATTGTGGTTGTACGGTAAAATTGGAATGGTATCGCATCCAAACCCAACCATCAGTTTGCATAAAAGGGCTAAGGCTCATGCGTCAACATTTTCATCATCATAAACCATTTGTGTTTCTCAACACATGTCAAAACATCTCAATAGAATGACTCATCATTCCAAGGTTTTCACAAGTCATTTTCCCCAAGTATTTCCATCTAAAGTGGTCAAGGTTTTGGTTTGGCTCTAAACCACTAAGTTAAGAGTGTTCACTAATGTGGGATACTAAAATCAATCTCATGCCATAGAATGACATCTAAGTCTAACTAGATAGGCCAAGATTTATACTTTTTATGCTATCTATAAACAAAGTAAATAACTTTGGTAGAGTAAAGGAAAGTAAAGCTTGTAAATGAGACATGGGATGGTATAAGTCAAGAAGTATAACTAAGCATGCCTAAAGCATTTGCTCAAGTTAAGGGGGCAAGTGTTACCTTGCTTAGTTCTAGCTTGCATAGTTAAGAAACTTGCAAGTCTTAGCTTGCATTGTTAATGATGGCTTGCCTTGGTTGGTGAAGTGGTTGAAATTCTCTTCCTCCTCTTCTTGGTAGAACTCCTCCTCCTCGAAAGCTTGGTCGGTACTACCGTCTATAAATACATACGGGATACACAATCACCAAACAATACTTAACTAGTCTATTTAGTACCCTAAGGCACACATTTGATGATCTATTATCATAACCAACATCACAAGGTTTAATAACTAGTTTCATTTTATTTTATTTGAGAAAAGTAATTTCTACTCATTGAAAATAACTAAGATTTAATATTCTCCAATTAAAATATGGGATCATGTGGACACATGTCATCACCACATATTCTAATGCACGGGAATGTGATTTAAATGTTGGATCACATTTTAATAAGTTTTAAGATTAATATTTAATGATTTAAAGTGACTAGAAATGCCTATATAGCATTATTTTGGTACTTGTCCAAAGTTACTGCATGCAAACCTTAATATTATTACATATACAGATAGGTATGGTTAAATGTGATTTTTGAGAGTTGGAATCAACTCAAAATCTATTATGGTTGATTTTAGAAAAATGTTTGAATGTGAAAAAACTTCTGTCTTGTTATTTTTACTAGGAGAGATCTCCAACTCTAAATGATTTAAATCCAACGGGCTTGGATATATATTTAAAGTACCTTTCCAACAAAATTGGAATCAATTAATTTGGATTTGTATAACTCTCTGAATTGATTTTCAAACTAAGGGACAAATTCTAGTTTAAGTCTTAAAAGACAAATCTAAATTTGAATCATAGGGCCAGCACGGGAAATAAATTTGGCTGGCCCAGATTCACTCTGTGGCGCTGAGGACTGCTGACAGGGGGGGTCCCGCCTGTCAGTGGCTCATTAAACGCGAAGCGGTACGGGGCAGTGTGGATCGTAGGATTAGAACTAGATCAACGGCTCACGGTCGTCGTCAACGCCGAACACGTCGCCGGCGAGACAGAAACCTAGCGACGCGGTGGGGGTGCAGTGGGGGCATACCAGTGCTCCAGCGAGTGCGGCGAGGCGGGCAAACGAACGAGTCGATGACGGCAAGCTCAGGCGAAGTCACGGCAGAGGCTGGGGAGGACGAAATTGACGGGGGCGTCTCCTCCTCTGCCACGGCTTCCTCCGGTGAAATTCCGTCAACTGGCTGCTCGAGCTGCTCTGGCGAGAGGTGGGGAAGTACTTGTGGTGAGAGGAGAGTGTGAGAGTGTGAGAAATTCGTGCTAGGGAGGCTTCTTTATATAGGCGCGGCGAGGCGGCAGAGAAGCATGGGCAGAGCTCGTCGGTGACGACGGCACAGGGAGCTATTGGCGTGGGCGAGGTCGGCGGACAGTGGGTGGTTCCTTGGCGGTTAGCTAGGGCGTAATGGTGGTTCTAGGGGCGGTGGATAGCGGTCGGGCGCGTCGTGCGCTCTAGGAGGCATAGGGGTGCTCGACGTGGTTCCCGGCGAGTGTGGGTCGAGCGGCGGGGTACGGCCGTGTCTGGCAGGCTGAGGTGGTTAAGGCGGAGCGGCGCGCGTGGTCTGGGGTCGAGGCACGGTCTGTGGCGTGCTAGCTATGATGGTGCTCTGGCGTGCTCTGGCGCGGCGCAGAGAGGATAGTGCGGGGGTTGTCTGGGGTGGTCAAGTTGCTAGTAGTGGCCGTGGGGTGGACCGTGGATGGCGGTGAGGTCACGCCTTGCTTCCTGGAGTGGCGGAGAGGGGCTGGCGGTCTGCTGCGAGCTGTGTATGATCGACCGACGAGCATGGCCTCGGGGTGGTGGTGTACTGTTGCCCTAGGCCAAATGCTAGGTCCTTGATGGACTGGTTGGGTTTAGGAGATACAAAGGCATTGATTTGGGTTCAAATGGCTCGACAAAATTTGATCAAAAACAGTGATAGTTAGGCCAGTTTGATTCTGCTCACAAGGTGTTTGACAAAATGGCCTCAAGAATTCAAATTTGGAATTTTGAAATGAAATTTGGTCGAGTTGTTTGTCACATGCTTAAGCATCTCTGGTTGCTTGGGATTTTAAAATGGAGTTCATTTGAGAGGTTTTTGAAATGGGGTGATCTATATGAACTAGATTCCATTTTCAAATGCCAATTAAATTTAGTGTTTGAATAATTTTGGAAGATCACAAAGTGGGCCTTTTTACATCACTACTTGTACTAGAAAGGGGTGCAAAGATCCACAATTGTTTCTGTTGGGATTTGAGTCCTAGGAACACTCAAAGTGGGCTAGTGGATTAAAATGACAAAAGTGACCATTTCCTTTATTTAATTCTTTTTTATTTCTTTTTCTTTGGGATTTTCTTGGGAATGATCTAGATGATGTGTAATTCACCTTAGAGTCATTTTACAATCAATAGATCACTCAATCATGGAAATTTACAACAATTCTTATTTAATGCAACACACATATGCACGCTTGATTATTTAAATGGGAAAAGTTTTTTGTTAACCCTAAATTGGGTGATTTGGATCTCGATTAACCTTGATTAAAGGTTTGGGATGTTACAAACCTTTCCCCCTTAAACAAAATCTCGTCCCAAGATTTAAGAAAGAAAATTAGGAACTAAAGAGATCTGGGAACTCAGTCCTAATGTAATCTTCTCGTTCCCAAGTGGTTTCTTCTTCGGTATGGTTGCTCCATTGAATCTTGAGAAACTTGATACTCTGGGTCTGGGTGGTTCTATAAGCTTCTTCCAAAATACGGAAGGGAACTTCATGATACGTCAGATCATTGTTGATTTCAACAGCTCAGTGATCGATGTTCTTGAAAACTTCGGTCGTCTCCGGTACTTCTAGACATTTGCGAAGTAACGAGATATGGAACACATGGTGGATAGCAGACATCTCCTCTGGCAGTTCCAGTTAATATGATACTTCTCCCCGACAATTTAGAATCTTGAATAGTCCAATATATCTAGGGGCTAACTTTCCCTTCAAAACGTTGGGTTCCCTTCAATGGCGACACTTTGAGATACACATAATCTCCATCATTGAAAGTCAGGTCTCTCCTTCTCTTGTCAGCATGACTCTTCTGTCTGGATTGGGAGGTCTTGAGGTGCTCACAGACTTTGTGAACCTTCTCTTCGGCTTCTCATAGGATGTCGGGTCCGAATATCTGACTCTCTCCTACTTGCGACCAATTCAGAGGGGTACGACACTTTCTTCCGTATAGGAACTCAAATGGTGCCATTTGCAAACTGACTTGATAATTTTTGTTGTATGAGAATTCTGCGAAAGGCAGGCAGTCTTCCCATTTTGATCCATACTCGAGCACACAAGCTTTCAACATATCCTCTAGGATTTGGTTGACTCTTTCAGTCTATCCATCAGTTTGCGGGTGATAAGCTATGATGAAATTCAACTCGGTTCCTAATCCTTCTTCGACTTTCTGCCAAAATCTCGAGGTAAATTGGGTTCCTCGATCTGATACTATGGTCTTGGGGGTTCCATGCAAACTCACAATTCTAGCAATGTACAACTCTGCTAGCTTCGAACTCTGGTATGTTGTCTTGATAGGTATGAAATGGGCTACCTTGGACAGTCTATCAACTATGACCTAGATAGAGTCATTTCCCCTACTAGAAGTAGGCAAACCGGTGATAAAGTCCATTCCGACGGAATCCCATTTCCATTCCAGAATCTGCAATGGTTGCAACAGTCCTGCGGGTCTCTGATGTTCCGCTTTGACTCTCTGACAGATATCACACTTGGCGATGCAGCTTCCGATTTCTCTCTTCATCTTGTGCCACCAAAATTGCTCCTTCAAATATTGGTACATCTTCGTTCCCCCGAGCTGGATAGAATAAAGAGTATCATGAGCTTCTTGCATGATAACTTGCTTCAGCTCAGAATCTGCTAGCACACAGATACGTCCTTTGTACCACAAAACTCCTTCTTCATCTTCGGTGAATCCCGGTACCTTTCCTGTACCAATACGACGCTTGATTCCATCGATACTTGCATTTCCCTTTTGGGCTTCCTTGATTTGGCTAATAAAAGTGGGTTGAAGTTCAATGCTAGCTCAAAATCCACTACTAACTAGCTTAGTTCGGAACTGCTCCTACTCTTCATACAAACTTGCTTGCTTCTCCTTGATCATAGTGTTTAGCCTACACGGCAATCTGCTAAGAGCATCCGCTACCACATTGGCTTTGCCGGGGTGATAGTGAATGTCAAGGTCATAATCCTTCATTAACTCTATCCATCTCCTTTGCCTCATATTCATCTCCTTCTGAGTGAAAATATACTTCAAGCTTTTGTGATCTGAAGAAATCTCACAGCGATTACCCTTAAGATAATAACGCCATGTCTTCAATGCCAAAACTACGGATGTTAACTCAAGATCATGGGTAGGATAGTTCTGCTCATGCTGCTTTAGTTGTCGAGACAAATATGTTATGACTTTGCCTTCTTGCATCAACACACATCCGAGACCAATCTTGGATGCATCACAATACACATCAAACGGCTTCTTGATATCTGGCATGATCAATATTGGGACTGAAATCAATCTCTTCTTGAGCTCTTGGAAACTTGCTTCACATTTGTTGGTCCATTCAAACTTCTTGTCCTTCTTCAATAATTGGGTCATGGGTCTTGCGATGCTCGAAAATCCTTCTACGAACTTGTGGTAATATCTCACTAATCCGAGAAATGCGCGGACTTGGGTTTGAGTGGTTGGGGCTTCCCATTCTTCAACATCTCTGATCTTTGTGGGGTCAACAGCGACTCCTCCGGCTGACACAATATGTCCTAGGAATCCTACTTCCTTCAGCCAAAACTCAGATATGCTGAACTTCGCATACAACCGATGCTCTCTAAGGGTTTCAAGGATGATTCTTAGATGTTGTTCATGCTCTTCTTCTGACTTGGAGTAGATAAGGATATCGTCGATAAACACAACAACAAACTTATCTAGAAAATTCATAAAGATCTTATTCATGAGATTCATGAAATAAGCAGGGGCATTGGTTAATCCAAAATACATGACCGTATACTCGTATAATCCATAACGAGTAGTAAAGGCGGTCTTTGGAATATCCGTTGCACAAATCATAAGTTGGTGATAACCAATCCTAAGATCGATCTTAGAGAACACGCTGGCACCAGTCAACTGATCAAATAAATCCTCGATCTTTGGCAGGGGATATTTAGTTTTGATGGTGACGTCATTCAGCTTCCTGTAATCTGTGCACCAATGGTTGCCTCCATATTTCTTGTCGACAAACAGAACTGTTGATCTCCATGGTGATGCGCTTGGTTGAATAAAACCTGTTGCCAACATAGCATCCAGCTGCTTCTTCAGTTCCTCTAACTCTGAGGGGTTCATGCTATAGGGTCTCTGGGCTATGGGTCCGGTTCCGGGGATTAAAACAATAATGAACTCAATATCCCGATCCGGGGGCATACCGGGCAATTCATCTAGGAATACGTCAGGGTATTCACAGACTACTCTGACTTGGTCTATGCTGGGTAGGGCTAGACTCTTATTGCACTTGAATTGACGAGGTAAGGTTTCAGATATATGATCTACTGATACTCCGGAGCTACTGGTCATGGTGATGGTTTTCTTGGCACAGTCTATTAATCCTTTATGCTTTGACATCCAATCCATTCCTAGTACTACTTCCAAACCCTTGGTTCCAAGTACTATTAGATTGGCATAAAAATCTATCCCATGTATTCTGTTAGGTACATCTTTGCAAATTTTTCTAGCTTTTGTAGTTGAACTAGGGATTTGAACTATCATGACATGCTTCAAGTTGTTTGGGTGAATCTTACTAGTGCATGCAAATTCTTCGGTGACAAATGAGTTCGATGCTCCATAATCAAACAACACTCTTTCTAAAACTGAGTTGACAGAAAACATACCCAACACTACATCTGGCGCTTCTTGGGCTTCTTCGGCGTTCATGTAGAAGAGAGGGCCATTGTGGTTGTGAGGGTTCCCTAGGGCGAATCTTCTTCTGGGCTAAACATGACGTTGTTGTTGAGATGGGGCATTCACATTAGCAGTGGCGGCAATCTTCTTGGGACACTCATTGGAGTAGTGACCCTTCACTCCACACTCGAAACAAGTAATATGAGACTTGTCTTTGGCTGCCACGGGCACAGCATTCCTTCCAGTTGTGGGTGCAGTGTTGTTGTTGTTGTTGGACTTGGGCGGTGCACGGTTGAAGTTGTTGGAGTTGTCGGGGTTGTTGTTGTTTCCTCCAGACTTCACATTTCCTCCGCTATGGTTGGGGTAGCTTGGACGAGACTTTGGGGGTCGATTGTTCCGCGGGGCATATCCTGCAGAAGGGTTGGGACGGTACTTCTGGTGACTGTTGGATCCAGCTTGGTGCATCATCCGACATTTGCGGTTGTCGTTTGCTTGATTAATCTTCCCTTCCATCTGAATGGCAGAGTCGACTAGCTCTTCGAGATCCTCGAAACTGATGTTGACGAGAACTGTCTTCATCTCATCTTGCAGTCTGTTCAGGAATCTCTATTTCTTCTTGGCTTCGGTATTGATCTCATCAGGTGCATACCTGGCTAGGGACAAGAATCTGTCACGGTACTCCACTACAGTCATTCTGCCTTGCTTTAACTCTCTGAACTCATCTCTCATTTTGGTGACTAGACTCTGCGGCACGTGGGTGCGGCTGAACTTGATCTTGAAGGCTTCCCATGTCATCACTTGATCATGGTTCATTGTGCGGGTGCGGTTCCACCATGCTCTTGCATCTCCTGCCAAATAGTGGGTGGAAAAAAGAACTTTCTCGTTGTCATCCACTCTGGCTACTTCTAAGTTGTTCAGTGGGTTCTCTGAAGTGCTAAAGATTGGGGGATTGGTATTCTGGAATTTTTTAAGCTTGGATCCTGGATGATCCTGATTTCCATGGTTCTGATTGTTGTGAGCCATCCAGGCGATCTGCTGCAGGGTGACTAGATTTGCTTGGCGCTCTGCCCTACTAGCTTCACAGTCTGCAATGAGAGTCTGCAACATTGGGTCTTGCGCTGAGCTACTCCCTCCTTGGTTTCCACGAGTCATCTGAAGATTGAGATAGATAAAGGGGTAAGAGGGAAAGTTCTAAGGTTCATGGTTTTGGTTTCAAAGCTAAAACTTTGAGTTTGACTCAGATTTTGCAACTAACTTCTTCTCATTCATTCAAGCAAAGCACACGATACAAACACACACACACCACAACATCAAAGGAAAACAGATGGTTTTAAGAACCATTCTGTGAGCTACGATACAATGGGACCGATACTCCTCACTCCTACGATAGTGCTCTAGTGCATCTACTCATCATCGATGAATTCGGAGTCCTCATCGTTGGTGTAGAAGTCCATGGCATCATCCTCCAGATAGTCATCATCATTGCTGAGGTAGGAGTCAATATCCCCTTGGATGTCTTCAACTTTCTCTTCTTCTTCTTTTGCTGCTAACTGAGCTTCTTGCTACTTCATGGTCTTCTCGAGTTCAGCCACCTTCTTGCGAAGACGGTCGATGGTGCGATCCTTCTTTGCATGTTGAAGGCGAAGAGATTGGCGATCCTTGACTAGAAGTGAGAAAGTATGGGCCTTCTGAGCGGCAATGGCGAGGTTGTGGTTGGCAAACTCTCTAGCATTGTCCAATTGCTTATGTCTGTCGTACAGTAGGAAGTCAAGGTTCTCCACTTGATGCTTCAACTCCGTGTGACTTGGCATCTCTAGAGGCATTCCCATCGAATCACGCCTTGCATAGTGAGCAAAGCGGGTTCCTTGGATCAAGTTGACATTCTGTGCGCAAAGACAAGCGAGAGCTTCATGCATTGCCCTGGTTAATCCATCTAGCCAGTTGTTCTCTCTCACGGAGAACTGAATCCTCCCAGACATTGGTGCCTCTATCTTGCCTCAAAGATCAGCATTTACTAGCCATTGTAAATCTCCTCCTGGGGGACCAGGGAGTTGAGCTCCAAGAAATTCCGGATGAGGACGCTCCAAGTACTCAGACAGTGCATCCAGATCCCTCTCGAAGATCAGTTAGCCTCTGTTGCACAACTGGTAGAACTTGTTGTACTGAGCTTCCATCTATAAGAATTTAGGATGAGAAAGTTAGTGAAGTGATCAAGTGTGTCAAGATTTTATGTAGTAATGTAAGAATTTGGAGGAACATGTATTTTTGTGAGAGAAAGAATCTCCAAGGGTAAGAGAGGAATTGGTTTTCATAAATACTCACTTGTGTTTTTGAAACTAAGTTTTTGTTCGGACGTCCATTCTAACTAGGGTCTCCTATGGTCAGGATGGCTCTGATACCAACTTGTCAACACCCGGATTTTTAATCCCAGATGCCTGTTATGCCATACATCACAATACCAGGATTACCATTTTTGCGAGACATAACAGATTGGATATCATAGAACATCAACCATTACAAATCATAATAAGGTCTTACACAAATAAAGGATCTCCTGATCCAGTCTTAATACAACAAGCAGCGGAGATAAATAATAAGCGTAGCGGTGGGGTCCATCTTCAGGGGCACAGGCAATGCTGACAAAGTCAGATAGTCCTAGTTATCATAGCCGTCCTGCTGGCCATCATCTTGGTAGTCTCCTTCATAGTCTGGCCATGAGAATAGCTAGGGAAAAAAGCCATGAGTACTGTTTAAGTACTCGCAAACTACCACTAACAAGTAGTATAATTCCAAAGTAAAGTGCTAACTCTAAGTTTAACTATAAGGTTAAGTTTGAAACCTCAGCTGAGTTCAGAAGCAAAAAAGATAAAATAAAGTTCTAGAATCACTTCAGTTGGGAAACTAGTGTCATAAACACAACCCTGTTGTGTTTAAGTCAACATTCATCATTCCTCTCATAAGTTATTTTGAAAACATCTGACAACGAAACAGTATGGACATTCCAACTGTCCATAATCGCGGACGCGGCTATTCGAATAGTTTGACACTCTGCAGAGGTGGTACACTTTCACCACAAGATTCGATACATCTATTAGGGATAACCCAGAATCATCATACTTAGTATGCAGATAATCAAACATAACCTTTCCTTTACACACCCTAGTATAAGCACATCTCCTATGAGCATGGCCTCCCAACCATGACCATTTGTCATCCTGGGCACTGCATAGGTGGACAACATTGAGAGGCAGCCTCAGCTCAAACCTCTCCCGCGAGGGAACTAATACTAATACATATAAATTTCTAGCTAAGCCTTACCAAATTTAGGTATTGTGGTTGTATGGTAATATTGGAATGGTATCGCATCCGAATCCAACCATCAGTTTTTGTAAAAGGGCTAAGGCTCATGCCTCAACATTTTCACCATCATAAACCATTTGTGTTCTTCAACACATGTCAAAACATCTCAATAGAATGACTCATCCTTCCAAGGTTTTCATAATTCATTTTCACCAAGTATTCACATCTAGTGTGACTCAAGTTTTTGATCTACTCTAAACTACTAATTAAGAGTGTTCACTAAGGTGAAAAGATGGGGTCAATCTCATGCCATAGAATGACATCTAAAGTTATCTAAATAGGTCAAGTTTTATACTCTTTATGCTACCTTCAAAACAAGTAAAGGACTTTGGTAAAGTAAATGAAGTAAAGCTTTGAAAAGAACACTTGGGGTAAGTAATGGTCAAAGTGGTATAGGCAAAGCATGCCTAAAGCATCTACTTAGATTATCTAGCTTGCAAGGGTTAGCTTGCATTGTTAATGGTGGCTTGCCTTGTGTAGTGCAGTGGTTGAAGTTTTCTTCCTCCTCTTGATAGAACTCCTCCTCCTTGAAAGCTTGGTCGGTACTATCGTCTATAAATACATACGGAGTACACAATCACCAAACAATACTATCTACATACGGAGCACTCTAAGGCACACATTTGATGATCTATTATCATCACAAGCATCACAAGTATTATTAACTATCTACATTCTTTTTATTTAAGAAAAGTAATTTCTACTCATTGAAAATTAACTAAGATTTAATATTCACCACTTAAAATATGGGATCATATGGACACATGTCATCACCACATATTCTCACATGTGGGAATGTGATTTAAGGGTTGGATCATATTTACTTAGGTTTAAGTTTATTATTTAATGATTTAAATTGACTAGAAATGCCTATATAGCATTATTTTGGTACTAGTCCAAAGTCACTGCATGTAAACCTGAATATTATTATATATTCAGATAGGTATGGTTAAATGTGATTTTTGAGAGTTGGAATCAACTCAAAAGCTATCATGGTTGATTTTATAAAAATGTTTGAATGTGCAAAAGCTTCTGTCTTGTTATTTTTACTAGGAGAGATCTCTAATTCTAATTGAATTAAATCCAACAGGCTTGGGTAGATCTTTTCAGTATGTTTCTAACAAAATTGGAATCACTCCATTTGGATTTTTAAATCTCTCTGAATGGTTTTTTAAACTAAGGGACATAACTAGGTTTAAACTAAATAAGAAAATCTAAGTTTGAATTAAATGGGTCACGCGGCAAAGTAAACGGGCCGGCCCAGTGGCGTTCCACGGCATAGAGGACAGCTGACAGGAGGTCCACCAGTCAGCGGCTCTTTACATGTGAAGCGGTACGGGGCGATGTGGGCCGTTAGATTAGAACTAGGATCTATGGCTGGGGCTCGTCGTCGACGATGGATAGGTCGCCGACGAGGTCTAACCCTAGTGGCTCGGTGGCGGTACTCAGGGGGCATACCAGGGCTCCAGCTACGGCGGGGATGGGGGCGATCGAACATGCTGTCGACGCCGAGCTCAGGGGTGGTCGCTGCAGCTCCTGTGGTAGACGAAATCGACGGCGCCTTCTCCTCCTCTGCAGTGGGCTTCTCGGGCCAAATTCCGGCGAACAAGTGCTCGAGCTGCTCTGGCTAGAGGTAGGGAAGGACCAGTGAGGAGAGGGGAGTGGAATGGTGTGAGTGGTTTGTGCTGGGGTGGCCTCTATTTATAGCTCGACGAGGCGACCGAAAGGGATGGGCGGGCGACTCCGGCGAGGGGTGAACATCGTGCTAGCGGCGTGGCTTGAGGTAGGGGACGATGGCCTGCCTCCTGGCGGTGCTCTATGACTTAAATGTGTGGCTAGGGGCGGTGCCATTTGGTCGGGAGCGTCCCGCGCTCTCGGAGACAGAGGCGGTGCTCGACGCGGTGCATGGCGACTGTGGGTCGTGCGGCGGTGCACGGCCGTGTCTGGCGGGTTGCTGGGGTCGAGGCGGAGCGGCGCGCGCAGTCTGCGGTCGAGGCGCGGTCTCTGATGTGCTGGCGGTCTTGGCGCTCTGGCTGCGCACAGGCTTAGTGCACGACGGTTCCTCGGTGGTCCAGGGGCTGGCAGTGAGCATGGGGTGGACCGTGGGCAGTGGTGAGGTCATGCCGTGCTCCCTGGAGCGGCAGAGAGGGGTTGGCGGTCTGCTGCTATGTTGGCAAGGTTTCGTCCGCGAGCATGTCCTCGGGGTGGCGTGGTACTGCTGCTAGGGATAAAGGGGTGGGGTGATTAGGCTTTGGTTAGAGCTAGAAGGGACAGAGGGAGCAAATTGAGGTCAAATGGGTGGCAAAACCCTGTAGAAACAGTGAGCTAGGATTAGAGTGTGATTCATGCCTGCCAGGTGTTCGACACAATGGCCGCATGAACTCAAGTTTGGTATTTTTGAATGAATTTTGGTGATTTTGCTATACACATGCTTAAGCCTCTGTGGTTGCTTGGATTTTGAAAGTGGAGCTCATTTGAGTGGTTTTTGAATAAGTGTGATCTTCCCATATGAACTACATTCAATTTTCAAATGCCATTTGAAATTAGTGTTTGAAATTTTTTGGCAGATCACAAAGTGGGCCTTGGTACATCATTACATGTACAAGCAAGGGGTGCAAAGATACATATTTGTCTCTGTTAAGAATTGAGCCCTAGGAATAGCCAAAGTAGTCATGTTGATTAAAATGGCACAAATGACCATTTCTTTCTTTTATTCATTTTGATTTGTTTTTCTTTGGGATTTGTTTGGGAATGAGCTAGATGATGTTTATTTCACCTAAGAATCATTTTACAAGCAATGGATCACTTAAACAAGGTAATTCAAATCAACTCCTATTTTAAATGCACACACATATGAATGCTTTAATAATTTCAATTAGAAAAGTTTTTGTTAACCCTAATTTTGATGATTTGGATCTTAATAACCTTGGATTAGAGTTTTGGGATGTTACAAACCTTCCCCCCTTAAACAAAATCTCGTCCCAAGATTTACGAAAGAAGACTAGGAACTAAAGAGATCTGGGAACTCTGTCCTAATGTAATCTTCTCGCTCCTAGGTGGCTTCTTCCTCGGTATGGTTGCTCCATTGAATCTTGAGAAACTTGATGCTCCTGGTTCTGGTGGTTATGTAAGCTTCCTCCAAGATACGGATGGGTACTTCACGATATGTCAGGTCATTGTTGATCTCCATAGCTCGGTGACCTATGTTTTTGAAAACTTCCGTCTTCTCCGGCACTTCTAGGCATTTGCGAAGTAACGAGATATGGAACACGTTGTGGATGGCTGGCATCTCTTCAGGCAGTTCCAATTGATACAATACTTCTCCTCGATGATTCAGAATCTTGAATGGTCTGATATATATGGGGGCTAACTTTCCTATTATACTAAAGCGTTGCGTTCCCTTCAATGGCGAAACCTTGAGATACACAAAATCTCCGACATTGAAAGTCAGGTCTCTCCTTCTCTTGTCCGCATAACTCTTTTGTTTGGACTAGGCGATCTTGAGGTGCTCACGAACTTTGTGAACCTTCTCTTCGGCTTCTCGGAGAATGTCGGGTCCAAAAATCTGACTCTCTCCTACTTGCGACCAATTCAAGGGGGTACGACACTTCCTTCCATATAGGAACTCAAATGGTGCCATTTGCAAACTAGCTTGATAACTATTGTTATATGAGAATTCTGCGAAAGGCAGGCAGTCTTCCCATTTTGATACGTACTCCAAACACAAGCTCTTAACATATCCTCTAGGATTTGGTTGACTCTTTCAGTCTGTCCATCAGTTTGAGGGTGATAAGCGGTGCTGAAGTTCAACTTGGTTCCTAATCCATCCTAGACTTTCTGCCAAAATCTCGAGGTAAACTGGGTTCCTTGATCTGATACTATGGTCTTGGGAGTTCCATGCAGACTAACAATCCTAGCAATATACAGTTCTGCTAGCTTCGAACTCTGGTAGGTAGTCTTGTCAGGTATGAAGTGATCTACCTTGGACAGTTTATCAACTATGACCCAGGTTGAGTCATTTCCCCTACTGGAAGTAGGCAAACCGGTGATAAAGTCCATTCCTACGGAATCCCATTTCCATTCTAGAATCTGCAATGGTAGCAACAGTCCTACGGGTCTCTGATGCTCTGCTTTGACTCTTTGACATATGTCACACTTGGCGATGTAGCTTCCGATTTCTCTCTTCATCTTGTGCCACCAAAATTGCTCTTTCAAATCTTGATACATCTTCATTCCTCCGGGGTGGATAGAATAAAGAGTATCATGAGCTTCTTGCATGATGACTTGCTTCAGCTCCGAATCTGCTGGCACACAAATATGTCCTTTGTACCACAGAACTCCTTCGTCGTCTTCAGTGAATCCTGGTACCTTTCCTGTACCAATACGACGTTTGATTCCGTCGATACTTTCATTTCCCTTCTGGGCTTCCTTGATTTGGCTAATCAAAGTGGGTTGAAGTTCAATACTAGCTAAGAATCCTTTGCTAACCAGCTCAGTTCTAAACTGCTCCAACTCCTCATACAAACTTAGCTGCTTCTCTTTAATCATGGTGTTTACCTACACGGCAATCTGCTAAGGGCATCCGCTACCACATTGGCATTGCCGGGGTGATAGTGAATGTCAAGGTCATAATCCTTGATTAACTCTATCCATCTCCTTTGCCTCATATTCAGCTCCTTCTGTGTAAAAATATACTTCAAGCTCTTGTGATCTAAGTAAATCTCACAGCGATTACCCATCAGATAATGACGCCATGTCTTTAATGCCAAAACTACGGCTGCTAGTTCAAGGTCATGAGTAGGATAGTTCTGCTCATGCTGCTTCAGTTGTCGAGACAGATAAGCGATAACCTTGCCTTCTTGCATCAATACACATCCGAGACCACTCTTGGATGCATCACAATATACATCAAACGGCTTCTTGATGTCTGGCATGATCAATATTGGGGCTGATATCAATCTCTTCTTTAGTTCTTGAAAACTGGCTTCACATTTGTCGGTCCATTCAAACTTCTTGTCCTTCTTTAACAATTGGGTCATGGGTCTGGCGATGCTCGAGAATCCTTCTACGAACTTGCGGTAGTATCCCGCTAATCCGAGAAATGCACGGACTTGGGTTTGAGTGGTTGGGGCTTCCCATTCTTCGATATCTTTGATCTTGGCGGGATCAACAGAGACTCCTCCGGCAGACACAATATGTCCTAGGAATCCTACTTCTTTCAGCCAAAATTCACACTTGCTGAACTTGGCATACAACCGATGCTCTCTCAGGGTTTCTAGAATGATTCTCAGATGTTGCTCATGCTCTTCTTCTGACTTGGAGTATATAAGGATGTCGTCGATAAACACAACTACGAACTTATCTAGGAAATTCATAAAGATCTTATTCATGAGATTCATGAAATAATCAGGGGCATTGGTTAATCCAAAAGACATAACCGTATACTCGTATAAACCATAGCGAGTAGTAAAGGCGGTCTTTGGAATATCCGTTTCATGAATCTTAAGTTGGTGATAACCAGTCCTAAGATCAATCTTTGAGAATACTTGAGCTCCAGTCAACTAATCAAATAGATCCTATATTTTTGGCAAGGGGTACTTGTTCTTGATGGTGACGTCATTCAACTTTCTGTAATCTGTGCACAAACGGTTGCCTGCATCTTTCTTGTCGATGAAAAACACTGGTGATCTCCATGGCGATGCGCTTGGTTGAATCAAGCCTGTTGCTAACATAGCATCCAACTGCTTCTTCAGTTCCACTAACTCTGAGGGGTTCGTGCTATAGGGTCTCTGGGCTATGGGTCCTGTTCCGGGGATTAGTTTGACAATGAACTCAGTATCCCTATCCGGGGGCATACCTGGCAATTCATCTGGGAATACGTCGGGGTATTCACAAACTACTCTTACTTGGTCTATGGTGGGTAGGGCTAGACTCTTGTTGCACTTGAATTGAAGAGGTAAGGTTTCAAATATATGCTCTACTGTGACTCTAGAGCTACTGGTCATGGTGATGACTTTCTTAGCACAGTCTATAATTCCTTTATGCCTTGACATCCAGTCCATACCTAGTACTACTTCCAATCCTTTGGTTCCGAGTACTATTAGGTTGGCATAAAAATCTATCCCATGTATTCTGATAGGCACAGCTTTGCAAATTTTTCTAGCTTTTGTAGTTGACCCGGGGATTTGAACTATCATGACATGCTTCAAGTTGGTTGGGTAAATCTTACTAGTGCATGCAAATTCTTCGGTGACAAATGAATGCGATGCTCCCGAATCAAACAATACCCTTGCTAAAATGGAGTTGACAGAAAACATACCTAGCACTACATCTGGCGCTTCTTGGGCTTCTTCGGCGTTCATGTGGAAGAGACGGCTGTTGCGGTTGTGCGGGTTCCCTGGGGCAAATCTTCTCCCTGATTGAACACGACGCTGCTGTTGAGCTGGGGCATTCACATTGGCAGTGGCGACAATCTTATTGGGACACTCATTGGAATAGTGACCCTTCACTCCACACTCGAAATAAGTTATCTGGGACTTGTCCTTTGCTGCGACGGGCACATCATTGCTACCAGTTCTAGGTGCAGTGTTGTTGTTGTTGTTCTTGGGAGGTGCACGGTTGAAGTTTTTGGCGTTGCCGGTGTTGTGATTGTTTCCTCCCGACTTCACATTGCCTCCGCTACGGTTGGGGTAGCTTGGGCGAGACATTGGGGGTCGATTTTTCCTTGGTGCATATCCTGGTGAGGGGTTGGGACAGTACTTCTGGTGACTGCTGGATCCAGATTGCTGCATCATACGATGTTTGCGGTTGTCGTTTTCCTGGTTAATCTTCCCTTCCATCTGAATGGCAGAGTCGACTAGCTCTTCGAGATCCTCGAAGCGGATGTTGACGAGGACAGTCTGCATCTCATCATGCAGTCCGTTCAGGAATCTCTCCTTCTTCTTGGCCTCCGTGTTGATCTCATCAGGTGCATACCTTGCAAGCGACAGGAACCTGTCACGGTACTCCACCACATTCATTCTTCCTTGCTTCAGTTCTCGAAATTTCATCCCTCATTCTGGTGACTAGACGTTGCGGCACGTGGGTGCGACTGAACTTGATTTTGAAGGCTTCCCATGTCATCACTTGACCATGGTTCATGGTGCGGATACTGTTCCACCATGCTCTTGCATCTACTGCCAGATAATGGGTGGCGAAGAGAACTTTCTCGTTGTCATCAACTCCTGCAACTTCTAAGTTGTTTTCCATTGTCTACAACCAGTCATCAGCATCCAGTGGGTTCTCTGAAGTACTAAAGATTGGGGGATTGGTATTCTGGAAGTTTTTGAGTTTGGATCCATGATGATCCTGATTTCCATGCCCTTGGTTGTTTTGGGCCATCTGAGCTATCTGCTGCAATGTTGCTAAGTTGGCCTAGCATTCTGCCATGCTTGCTTCACGGTCTGCAACTAACATTTGCATAATCTGTAGCATTGGGTCTTGCGATGAGCTGCTCCCTCCTTGGTTTCCACGAGTCATCCGAAGATTGAGGTAGATAAGGGGGTAAGAGGGAAAGTTCTAAGGTTCATGGTTTTGGTTTCAAGGTAAAACTTTGAGTTTGACTCAGGTTTTTGCAACTAACTCCATTTCATTCATGCAAACAGGCACCCGATACAACACACACCACAACA
Organism: Avena eriantha; assembly: GCA_910589775.1. NCBI lineage: Eukaryota > Viridiplantae > Streptophyta > Magnoliopsida > Poales > Poaceae > Avena > Avena eriantha. The sequence goes on from OU342742.1 coordinate 387,785,281, forward strand.
AAGAAAAAAAGATGGTTTTAAGAACCATTCTGCAAGCTACGATACAATGGGACCGATACATCTCATGCTACGATAGTGCTTTAGTGCATCTACTCATCGTCGATGAAGTCGTAGTCCTCATCGTCAGTGTAGAAGTCCACCGCATCCTCCTCCAGAAAGTCGTCCTCATTACTGAGGTAAGAATCCATGTCTCCCTGGATGTCTTCACCATCCTCTTCTTCCTCCTTGGCTGCAAGCTGAGCTTCCTGCTCCTTGACGGTCTTCTCGAGGTCGGCTACCTTCTTGCAAAGACGGGCGATGGTGCGATCCTTCTTCTCGCGCTAGAGGCGAAGGGACTGACAATCCTTGACAAGCAGTGAGAAAGTCTGGGCCTTCTGGGCGGCAATGGCATGGTTGTGGGTGGCAAACTCCCTAGAATTGTCCAATTCCTTCTGGCGATCATACAACAGGAAGTCGGTTCTCCACTTGACGCTTCGGCTCTGGGTGACTGGGCATCTCCATCAGCATTCCCATGAAGTCACGTCTTGCATAGTGAGCAAAATGGGTTCCTTGGATTTGGTTAACACTGAGGGCACATAGACGTGCGAGAGCTTCATGCATTGCCTTGGCTAATCCATCTAGCCAGTTGTTCTCTCTAACGGAGAACTGGATTCTCCTAGACGTTGGTCCTTCTATGCTTCCTCTAAGATCAGCGGTGACTAGCCACTGTAAATCTCCTCCTGGGGGTCCTGGAAGTTAAGATCCAAGAAACTCTAGATGTGGGCGTCCCAGTAACTCCGACAGTGAATCCAGATCCCTTTCGAAGATCAGCTGACCTCCGTTTCCCAACTGGTAGAACTTGCTGAACTGAGTCTCCATCTACAAGAATTAAGGATGAGGAAATTAGTGAAGTGATCAAGTGTGTCAAATTTTAAGTAGTAATGTAAGAATTTTCAGGAACATGAATTTTTGAGAAACAATGAATTCCCAACGATAAGAGAGGAAATAATTTTTCATAAATACTCACTTTGGTTTGGAAATTAAGTTTTTGTTCGGACGTCCATTCTAACTAGGGTCTCCTATAGTCAGGATGGCTCTGATACCAACTTGTCAACACCCGGATTTTTAATCCCAGATGTCTGTTATGCCATACCTTACAATCCCAGGATTACCATTTTTGCGAGACATAACAGATTGGATATCACAGTACATCATCCATTACAAACCATACATAAGGTCTTACACAAATAAGGATCTCATGATCCAGTCTTAACACAACAAACAACGGAATAAAAGATAAGCGTAGCGGTGGGGTCCATCTTTAGGGGCACAGGCAATGCTGACGAAGGCAGATAGTCCTAGTTATCATAGTCGTCCTGCTGGCCATCATCTTGGTAGTCTCCTTCATAGTCTGGACATGAGAATAGCCAGGGACAAAAGCCATGAGTACTCTTTAAGTACTCGCAAACTACCACTAACAAGTAGTATAGTTCTAAAGTAAAGTGCTAACTCTAAGTTTAACTATAAGGTTAAGTTTGAAACCTAAGCTGAGTTCAGAAGCAAAGAAAGATAAAATAAAGTTCTAGAATCACTTAAGTTGGGAAGCTAGTGTCATAAACAAAACCCTCTTGTGTTCAAGTCAACATTCATCATTCCTCTCATAAGTTATTTTGAAAACATCTGACAACGAAACAGTATGGACATTCCAACTGTCCATAACCACGAACGCGGATATTCGAATAGTTTGACACTCTGCAGAGGTGGTACACTTTCACCACAAGATTCGATACATCTATCAGGGATAACCCTGAATCATCATACTTAGTATGCAGATAATCAAACATAACCTTTCCTTTACAGACCCTAGTATAAGCACCTCTCCTATGAGCATGGCCTCCCAACCATGACCATCTGTCATCTTGGGCACTGCATAGGTGGACAACATTGAGAGGTAGCCTCAGCTCAAACCTCTCCCACGAGGGAACTAATACTAATGCATATAAATTTCCAGCTAAGCCTTACCCAATTCAGGTATTGTGGTTGTACGGTAAAATTGGAATGGTATCGCATCCGAATCCAACCATCAGTTCTTGTAAAAGGGTTTAGGCTCATGCCTCAACATTTTCACCATCATAAACCATTTTTGTTCTTCAACACATGTCAAAACATCTCAATAGAATGACTCATCATTCCAAGGTTTTCATAATTCATTTTCACCAAGTATTCACATCTAGAGTGAATCAAGTTTTTGATCTACTCTAAACTACTAAGTTAAGAGTGTTCAGTAAGGTGAAAAGATGGGGTCAATCTCATGCCATAGAATGTCATCTAAAGTTATCTAGATAGGTCAAGTTTTATACTCTTTATGCTACCTTCAAAACAAGTAAAGGACTTTGGTAAAGTAAAGGAAGTAAAGCTTTGAAAATAACACTTGGGGTAAGTAATGGTCAAAGTGGTATAGCCAAAGCATCCCTAAATCATCTACTTAGATTACCTAGATTGTTAATGATGGCTTTCCTTGTGTAGTGCAGTGGTTGAAGTTTTCTTCCTCCTCTTGATAGAACTCCTCCTCCTCCTCGAAAGCTTGCTCGGTACTATCGTCTATAAATACATACGGAGTACACAATCACCAAACAATACTTACTAGTTTAATTAGAACTCTAAGGCATACATTTGATGATTTATTATCATCACAAGCATCACAAGTATTATTAACTATCTACATTCTTTTTATTTAAGAAAAGTAATTTCTACTCATTGAAAATTAACTAAGATTTAATATTCACCACTTAAAATATGGGATCATATGGACACATGTCATCACCACATATTCTCACATGTGGGAATGTGATTTAAGGGTTGGATCATATTTACTTAGGTTTATGTTTATTATTTAATGATTTAAAGTGACTAGAAATGCCTATAGCATTATTTTGGTACTAGTCCAAAGTCACTACATGTAAACCTTAATATTATTACATATTCAGATACGTATGGTTAAATGTGATTTTTAAGAGTTGGAATCAACTCAAAAGCTATCATGGTTGATTTTATAAAAATGTTTGAATGTGCAAAAGCTTCTGTCTTGTTATTTTTACTAGGAGAGATCTCTAATTCTAATTGAATTAAATCCAACGGGCTTGGGTAGATCTTTTCAGTACTTTCTAACAAAATTGGAATCACTCCATTTGAATTTGTAAATCTCTCTGAATGGATTTTTAAACTAAGGGACAGAACTAGGATTACACTAAATAGAAAAATCTAAATTTGAATTAAATGGGTCACGCGGGAAAGTAAACAAGTCGGTCCAGTGGCGTTCCGTGGCACAGAGGACAGCTGACAGGGGGGTCCACCGGTCAGCGGCTCTTTACACGCGAAGCAGTACGGGTCAATGTGGGCCATTAGATTAGATTTAGGATCTACGGCTGGGGTTCGTCGTCGATGACGGATAGGTCGCCGGCGAGGTCTAACCCTAGCGGCTCGGTGGGGGTGCTCAGGGGTCATACCAGGGCTCTAGCTACAGCGGCGATGGGGGCGATCGAACGTGCTGTCGACGGCGGGCTCAGTGGTGGTCGCTGCAGCTCCTGAGGTGGACGAAATCGACGGCACCTTCTCCTCCTCTGCAGCAGGCTTCTCCGGCCAAATTCCGCTGAACAAGTGCTCGAGCTGCTCCGGCTAGAGGTGGGGAAGGACCAGTGAGGATAGGGGAGTGGAATGGTGTGAGTGGTTTGTGCTGGGGTGGCCTCTATTTATAGCTGGACGAGGCGACCGAAAGGGATGGGCGGGCGACTCCGGTGAGGGCTGCACAGCGTGCTAGCGGCGTGGCTTGAGGTAGGGGACGGTGGCCTGCCTCCTGGCGGTGCTCTATGACTTAAATGCGTGGCTAGGGGCGGTGGCGTTTGGTCAGGAGCATCCTGTGCTCTAGGAGACAGAGGCGGTGCTCGACGCGGCGCACAGCGACTGTGGGTCGCGTGGCGGTGCACGGCCGTGTCTAGCGGGTTGCTGGGGTCGAGGCGGAGCTGCGCGTGCAGTCTGCGGTCGAGGCACGGTCTGTGGTGTGCTGGCGGCGTTGGCGCTTTGGCTGCGCAGAGGCTTAGTGCGTAGCGGTTCCCCGGTGGTCCAGGGGCTGGCAGTGAGCGTGGGGTGGACCGTGGGCGGCGGTGAGGTCATGCCGTGCTCCCTGGAGCGGTGGAGAGGGGTTGGCGGTCTGCTGCTGTGTTGGCAAGGTTTGGCTGGCGAGCATGTCCTCGGGGTGGCGTGGTACTGCTGCTAGGGACAAAGGGGTGGGGTGATTAGGCTTTGCTTAGAGCTAGAAGGGACAGAGGGAGCAAATTGAGGTCAAATGGGTGGCAAAACCCTGTAGAAACAGTGAGATAGGATTAGAGTGTGATTCATGCCTGCCAGGTGTTCGACACAATGGCCGCATGAACTCAAGTTTGGAATTTTTGAATGAATTTTGGTGAATTTTCTATACACATGCTTAAGCCTCTGTGGTTTCTTGGGTTTTGAAAGTGGAGCTCATTTGAGTGGTTTTTGAATAAGTGTGATCTTCCCATATGAACTACATTCAATTTTCAAATGCCATTTAAAATTAGTGTTTGAAAGTTTTTGGCAGATCACAAAGTGGGCCTTGGTACATCATTACATGTACTAGCAAGGGGTGCAAAGATCCATATTTGTCTCCGTTAAGAATTGAGCCCTTGGAATAGCCAAAGTAGGCATGTTGATTAAAATGGCACAAATCACCGTTTCTTTCTTTTATTCATTTTGATTTGTTTTTCTTTGGGATTTCTCTGGGAATGATCTAGATAATGTTTATTTCACCTAAGAATCATTTTACACGCAATGGATCACTAAAACAAGGCAATTCAAATCAACTCCTATTTTAAATGCACACACATGTGAATGCTTTAATAATTTTAATTAGAAAAGTTTTTGTTAACCCTAATTTTGATGATTTGGATCTTAATAACCTTGGATTAGAGTTTTGGGATGTTACAATTAATTGGGCCAGCCCAGATTCACTCCGCGGCGCTGAGGACTGCTGATAGGGGGGTCCCGCCTGTCAATGGCTCATTAAACATGAAGCGGTACAGGGCAGTGTGGACCATAGGATTAGAACTAGATCAACGGCGCACGGTCGTCGTCGACGACGGACACTTCGCCGGCGAGATGTAAACCTAGCGACACGGTGGAGGTGCAGTGGGGGTGTATTAGGGCTCCAGCGAGTGCGACGAGGCGGGCAAATGAACAAGTCGACGACGACGAGCTCAGGCGAAGTCGTAGCAGAGGCTTGGGTGGACGAAATCGACGGGGGCGTCTTCTCCTCTACTGCGGCTTCCTCTAGTGAAATTTCGGTGACTGGCTGCTCGAGCTGCTCCGATGAGAGGTGGGGAAGGACTTGTGGTTAGAGGGGAGTGTGAGAGTGTGAGGAATTCATGCTGGGGAGGCTTCCTTATATAGGCACGGCGAGGCGGCAGAGAAGCATGGGCGGCGCTCGTCAGTGACGACGGCACAGTGGGCTATTGGCGTGGGCGAGGTAGGCGGACAGTGGGTGGTTCCTTGGCGGTTAGCTAGGGCGTAATGGTGGTGCTAGGGGCGGTGGATAGCGGTCGGGCGTGTTGCGCACTCTAGGAGACAGAGGCGGTGCTCGACGTGGTTCCCAGCGAGTGTGTGTCGAGCGGCGGAGTACGGCCGTGTCTGGCGGGCTGAGGTGGTCAAGGCAGAGGGGCGCGCGCGGTGTGGGGTCGAGGCGGGATATGTGGCGTGCTGGCTGTGATGGCGCTCTAGCGTGCTCTAGCGTGCACAGAGAGGATAGTGCGGAGGTTGTCTGGGGTGGTCCAGTGGCTAGCAGTGGTCGTGGGGTGGACCATGGACGGCGGTGAGGTCACGCCTTGCTTCCCGGAGCAGCGGAGAGGGGCTGGCAATCTGCTGCGAGCTGCGCATGATCGACCGGCGAGCATGGCCTCGGGGTGGGGGTGTACTGTTGCCCGAGGCCAAATGGTAAGTCCTTGATGGACTGGTTGGGTTTAGGGGAGACAAAGGCATTGATTTGGGTTCAAATGGCTCGATAAAATTTGATAAAAAACAATGATAGTAAGGCCAGGTTGATTCTGCTCACAAGGTGTTTGACAAAATGGCCTCAAGAATTCAAATTTGGAATTTTCAAATGTAATTTGGTGGAGTTGTTTGTCACATGCTTAAGCATCTCTGGTTGCTTGGGATTTTAAAATGGAGTTCATTTGAGAGGTTTTTCAAATGGGGTGATCTATACATATGAACTCGATTCCATTTTCAAATGCCAATTAAATTTAGTGTTTGAATAATTTTGGAAGATCACAAAGTGGGCCTTGGTACATCACTACTTGTACTAGCAAGGGATGCAAGATCCACAATTGTTTCTGTTGGGATTTGAGTCCTAGGAACACTCAAAGTGGGCTAGTGGATTAAAATGACAAAAGTGACCATTTCCTTTATTTAATTCTTTTTGATTTCTTTTTCTTGGGGATTTTCTTGGGACTGATCTAGATGATGTGTAATTCACCTTAGAGTCATTTTACAATCAATAGATCACTCAATCATGGCAATTCACAACAATTCTTATTTAATGCAACACACATATGCATGCTTGATTATTTAAATGGGAAAAGTTTTTTGTTAACCCAAATTGGGTGATTTGGATCTTGATTAACCTTGATCAAAGATTTGGGATGTTACAATACCATTCCAATTTTACCGTACAACCACAATACCTGAATTAGGTAGGGCTTAGTCGGAAGTTTATATGCATTAGTATGGGTTCCCTCGTGGGAGAGGTTTGAGCTAAGGCTACCTCTTGATGTGTGTCCACCTATGCAGTGCCCAGGATGGCAGATGGCCATGGCTGGGAGGCCAAGCTCACAGGGGAGGTGCCTATACTAGAGTGTGTAATTGAAAGGTTATGATTGATTATCCGCATACTAAGTATGATGATTCAGGGTTATCCCTGACGGATGTATCGAATTTTGTGGTGAAAGTGTACCACCTATGTAGAGTGTCAAACTATTCGAATAGCCACGCCCGCAGTCATGGACAGTTGGAGTGGCCATACTGTTCTCACGTCAGATGTTTTCAAAATGACTGGTGAAATGAATTATGACTTTGACATAGCCACAACATGGTTGTGACTATGAAAACTAAGTTCCCACTTAGGTGATTTAGAACATGAAATTTTCTTTCTTTACTTATGAACTCAGCTTAAGATAAATATAGCTTTTGCAAAAAATCCTACAGCTTAGTATTCCTACTAGAACTTAGCTTTGTCCCTGGCTATTCCCGTGGCCAGACTATGAGGAGGACTATCAGGAACATGGACAGCAGGACGGCTACGACAACTAGGATCATCTCCCATCGTCAACATTGCCTATGACCCTGAAGATGGAGCCCACTACTACGCTTATTATTTCGCTGCTTGTTTGTATTAAGAGTAGATCATAAGATCCTTTATTTGTGTAAAACCTTATTATGGTTTTGTATTGGATGATGTACTGTGATATCCAATCTGTTATCTCTTGCAAAAATGGTAATCCTGGGATTGCGATGTATGGCATAACAGGCATCTGGGATTAAAAATCTAGGTGTTGACAGTGTGACTATTTGGAGCTATCAAGAATCTCTCTCGAAGCATCAAGCATAATTTTTATATCTTGTTACATGCTTCTTTGTGTGAATATGATCATGATTTCCTTGCAAACTACCTAGAGAAAGATTTCCCCATAATTCTTGTCCTTGGACAAGTAGTACTCTATATATTGTAGGATTTATTGATCATGTTCACTTTGGCCTTTACTTTTCTTTGTCCTATTTTTGGCCAAAAAATTGTTTTCTTTTAATCCCATGTCTTCCTTGCCTCTTGTGGATTTTTTGGTTTATTTGTATTCTCTTGTGTTTTATTTAATGTAGGTAGTAGTGATGATCTCATTTGTGTGCATTTTGCATTCAAAAGTAAAATTCCATATAATGCACCATTCATGGGGGAGCTCTCCTATATTATCTAGAACACTCCTTTTATGCTTCTTAATTTGATCCATATAGTGTTTCTTGTGCTTGGAAGCTTGACATTTTCTCTTGGTACTTTGTGCCATCATGAGAAGTGTGGAGAGTTTGGTTTGTGTGTTGGAATCTTGCTCTATTTGGGAGTTGGCCTTGTCTCATTCTTTGTTTCTTGTTTTGATCTTTTAGAATGAGATAAATCCTTGAGCCGTGTGTGTTTTGTGCATCTTTTGCTTTTTGGCTTTTGCCTTGTTCATTTGTTGAATTTGTGTCTTTCATGTGTTGATTTGGCTCTTTGTGCAATTTGAATACCCATTTGTCGTGTCACACTCTTGTGTGCGACTTCTCGATTTACTTGGTGTTTTTGTTCAAATTGTATCTCATTTTTGGTTCTTGAAAGTCTAGTGCATGCATATTTACTTTTTGCATATATTATGGCACGCTTTCTTTCTTTGATCCAATATATAGGGGTTCTCCACTAAATCCTATCTACTAAGATGTGCATGAAATTCAATTTCATATCGATATGCACACATTTATCTGGAGTGCCTCCTATGTATTGTAGTTGCACTAACCACTTTCGACCCAATTTGTTTGGGACCATAGTGTACTTAATTGTGTTTTAGGTACATTAGAGGTATATTTGGGTGCTTGTATCTTGAACAAAGAAGAAGTGGTGCCTACATGTCAATTGGAGGCAAGCTAGGATGATCAACAAATTCTTATCCTCTACATCATACCAATTATATCTCGGTAACAAGTATCTCTCTCATGCATACATATCTTCTTTGCAACCTTTTGTGGGTTGCTTGTTGGCATGAATTTGTGTGTTTGTAATGTTGTGGTTCTTTGTTTGGTTTTTCCGAGTTCTCTCTATTGCAAATGTGAGTATGTTGAGATGAGTGCATATAATGGGAACTATACAAAATCATAATCATGATTCACTCATCCCAAATATGATGTAGCCCGACCTTCGGTCGTTACCACATCATGGTCTCCAACTTATGCCAAGCCGTCATGGACTCTAAAGGTGAATTTGTTCCTCTATGCGAGCCCACTTCCTACCCCATTAAATGGTATACTACTTCATACTCCGTCCCATATCGATGATAGGTTCACATCAACAAGTACAAAGGCATGGGAGGAAGCTTGGAGCACCAAGCCCGACAAGACAGCGGCTTAGAAGAGAAGACGGAAGAAGCAGCAGCTGGAGCACCAGAGTCTCCAGCCTGCGCACACCGGAGTCTCCGGCCACACCAGATTCTCCGTCCTGAAGACACCGGAGTCTCCAACCTACATACCCTGGAGTCTCTGGCCCATCTCCGGACCGACCCCTAGATCGAGCTCGAGGACAGCCAGAAGGTTCCTCTAGAGACGAATCGGAGACCGACCGGAATCTCCAGCCTAGACAGGAGTCTCCGGGCCACCACACCAGAGTCTCCAGCATGAGCGTATGTGCCTGCGCGTTGCTAGCTGGGCCTTTGGCCCATGTACCCCTTAGTCTGCCTAGACTTTCACCTTTTATTCCTAAAGTACCCTTGAACTAGTGGCTGGCCTATATATAGTGTCCCCACCCCCTCATGTAATGCTAGGCATAGATGATAGACTAAAGACATCCCCCTTTGTGGAATCTCTAGTTTTTCCTCATCCCCTTCTACCAAAGTGTTGGGTATATCCCCTAGAGGCAATCATGTATGATGTTATTTCCAATGTATTCGTAAAGTTATTGTCCATGTATGAACTACTGATATATATGATTGAATATGTGATTCGATTGTGGAACTATATATTCATGTTGTTTATACTGATTGTCCTTGGTTGTTGATGTTGTGCTGGACACACAACTTAGACTAATGTGAAAGTCAGATGATGACTCAGTTCCACTTGTCATGGGCATAGAGATGTTATTCCGACTTACACGGATTTGGCTAAAGAGTTTAGCGCGTCGGACTGACCCATATTGAGATACAACGAATAAGTCGTCATTTGTATATCTCAATCAATGTAATCCTTAGACCTGAGGTTATTGCACAATCCGACTTGAGGATCACCGACTTAGGTTCTGTCAAATGTTGTTCCATCACTAGGCATTTATAAAGGCGGAGTTCGAGTCGACTGAGAATCAAGCTGCGTGATGTGAATAACCAAGATGGGATTTTGCCCCTCCGTCTGGAGAGATATTCTCTAGGCCCTCTCGGAAGATATGATTCAGAAAGCATGCCCATGCATGACTCGGTTAAGTGTTAACCGAGGCTATCGACTAAGAGTTAGTCGGATGAATCCCTTATCTCGGATCGAGAAATAGAGTCGAACTATTTAAGCAATGACGATTATTCGCCTATAGTTCGACAAGGTATATCGTGAGGCAAAAGGGACTCAGACAAAAGTCGCATTGGAAGGTATGTCGTCATGACTCTTTGGTACTTCGGAGTTCACATGTTCTGCTAGGAGCCGCTACCAACTGATCGGTCACGAGTGAGACTTGGATCGTGTCTGGGTCACCCTGAGCCTGTTGGGTCACACACTTAAGGTCGGGAACATATTTGGCTTGGACCCAAAAAGGAAACGGACAGAGTCAGTGAGTTAGACTCGTAGTGACTAATATAGGACTTTTAGTGAATGGGCCACAAGTGAATGGAGCCCACTTTCACTCCCTATATAAGCTGGGGCGCAGGTGCTTAGAGCAAAATGTTAGGTCACTCCATGTGTTGGAAACCCTAGCCCAAGTCCAGTCCTGTCGCCGCCATACCGGACCTAGCAGTCCACCGCCGGCGCTCCTCCTCGTACGTGTGGATACTTGCGAAGATGCTGTACATTCAGCACTTCAATGATCGTGGATCGGAACGGATCATGAGGACTGCACTGCATCAAGCGACGTGCTTCATCGATTCGGCAACCACGCGTCTAGTGGTAGTTCTCGTGGCCTACTACCTCAGCTAGATCTTGGGATCACCACGTAGGAAAAAGTTTTGTTTTTCTCTGCGTGGCCCAACACAAAGGGGATCGACTATCGTCACCACCTTGTTCGAGTTTGCATCGCGCCTCCCTCGTTGTACAAGGCCTTGGCATCAGTGTCCCTTTGCCAAGGCGTCAAGACCCTTTCCAAGGTGTTCTTCCCTCTCCGCGTGGGATCAAGGGAGCACGTTGACCGATCTTTCCTTGCGAGGATTCTATCGGACCGGTGGCCACTGGCGGGAGCAATCGGCCTTGTATCATGTGAGTTTTGCGTGTGTTCATCATGTTCTTCGCGAGGTGTGCATCTGCTTCCACTACCTTCTCGCTTTCCCCTCGCTTTTGATCGATTTGACCACGAGATACTTGAAGATCGGGCCACCCATGGGGATACCCCATAACATCTGGTATCAACAGCTTTTGGTTGTCACAGATTTCTCATCAATTTGGTCTTTTCCCCATAAATTCGAAAATTCCACCAAAATAGCCCCAATTCGTGTTTTGGATTGATCTGTGATTTGAGTGCGTTTTGGTAGGTTTTGATCCGTGGATTATTTTCTAAACTTGTTGATCTACCTTCCCCTGCGTTCCCATGGCCTAATTCCTTGATTCCCCCCACTAATTTGAGGTTTTGGTTCGAGTTTTTCTGCCCAAAACTCATCCCATTGGCGTCCTGGAACCTCCGGACCAGAGATTTGTTCCCCAGAGCTGAGATTTCGGCACCCAGATGGAGATTCTGGCCCAGACCGAAGTATCCGCCCCCTAGTGACAGAAAAATCTGCTCCACAGTTTAGAGCATAACGTTTGCATACGAACTCAGATTTTGATGATCTTTAGCTCATTTCGAAGAGGAGAAGGATCTCTACATCATCATATCCATGGTTCATGCTATATACTCTATCCAAATTACGTGAGCCAGGCGGAATCCACCAACAAAGGATGAAGATTGGCAAAGAAAGGTATAAACATTCCGCGTCTTCTCCCCACTTGCTTTCCTTTGTGAGCTACATAATCTTTGTGATCCAACAAACAACTATTGAGACTAGTTCCTCCTATGATTGCTTGGGATATGCACATTTGATACCTTGTAGAATTCCGAGCAAAACTTGTGAACGCGCTATCTCATATAGGTATCTTGTATAGTTGTTGGCACAAGGAAGATGCAAGTGAAAAAGAAAAAGAAAAGAAAGAAAAAGAAAAAAAGAAACAAGTGCCTCATAGAATAGGAAGCACAGGCTCGATGAATATCAAATAGGTGGTACTTATTGTGCATACCTTGTAGCCCACCAACTTTATTGCAATCGAACTAGTGTCTCTCCTTGCACTTGTGCAACACGAGCTTATATTGCACGCTAGGTAATCATTTGGTTATTAGCTCACTTTCTCCATCGCACAAGTCCCATTTATCCCACCGTGTGTGTTTCCTTGTACATAATTTCTATCTTGTGGATTGACTTGTTTTGCTTTGTGATCATCATGGTTCTTTACTTTCCATTACAATATCTTGATTTCGGATTGTTCTTGGACACGCCACCTTCCATACCTATCCACCATAAGCTTTGTGTGTGTGTGTGTGTTTATTGGTTAGTTGGTTTTGGTGTTCCGCGTGAACTACACTTTGCTTGGTTTTGATTGCTCTCAAGTGTTTCCACTTGCATGATACTATCTTCGAGGGTAAAGTAAGGTTTGGCGTTGCATCCCTAACCCCCTACCACTTCCATATACACCACTTGGTCTTGTGAATCATGTCTAGGAACTCCGGAGACAAGGATGATTTCTATGAAGAATCCACGATGAGCCACCATGCATATGCTTCTACAAGCATGGATGACATGATGGAGCAATACACCGACAATGGCTCCACATGCTTGGGTGATATGGAGTTCTACAACAACAATAACTCCCCAAGCATGGACGACTTCATGAACGACAACAACAAGCTCCTCAAGTCGCGTCGACCAAGATGGAGCCTCCACCTCGAGAGCACCAAGGTCCACCATCCAATGGACAACTTCAAGCACGACATGCACAACGACTTCGTGAAAACCATGAGCATCATGGCCAAGACTAATGATGCTTTGCGCTCATTACAATGCCTCACCAAGAAGAGTGCGAAGGACAAGAAGCATCGTCACGAGTGTCATGTGGATGACCAAGTGCGCCATCCACATCACCCTTTGGCAAGGCATGCCAATGACCTCTATTGACACCATCATAAGGCACCTTCAACTACCCATGCCACCACCAAAATGGCACCAAGAGCAAGCTCTCCTCCATGCCATCAAGATTCAATGCCAAAACTTCATGTCCTAGATGACTCATGCAACTTCATGGATGAGGAAGACAAAGACCTCTACTTCGCCAAGTTGGATGGGTACGTCAAGAGGATGTCTACACAAGCCAAGGAGGCCATTTCAAAGGATGAGCAAGCTCCAAGACAAGGGCCTACCCCACAAGATGGCGACGACAAGGTCAAGAATAGTGCGCATGGGACTTTCCCTTCACAAAAGGAGGCACATGAATTTGAGAGAATCGAGCATATCCCTATGTGCTTTAGAGATGATGTGGTACCAATACCATGTGAGTATGAGAGCCACTTAAACCACTTGAGTGAAAGCAAGAGTGAGATGAGTGATTCCACCATACGTGAGATTGAGTGCTTCCACTTGGAGGGCATGAGTGATACACCTAGTGAGTTGATAGTGGTATTTGATAGGTCATGTGAGACCACTTTGATTTCTAAGGACTTACCCTCTAACTCTAGTGTGTTTTCTCATCATGTGCTAGGTTCCATGGATCAAGAAGCGCCAAGCTTTGAGATGATGATGCCTCCGACCGAGAAGATATACATGGTGGATGAAGATGATGCCATCCCCATACATGATGAAGAAGTCGCCCACATGGAGACCAATACTACCACAACACCCACTTCATATGAGAGGTATGAACAAGGTAAAAATAAGGGTGTTGATGATGCCATGATCCCACTAGTGGATATGATGATTTGTGATGACTTGCATGCTATGGATGATACATGTGACATGACATATGTTCCACTCTTATTCCCATGTGTTAATCTTGCTATGCATCATGATGACCATGTGGATTCCTTTTATTTTCATGATATTTCCATAGACATGATATGCTTTAAATGTTACGTTGATTACATCATTGCTTGCACCTTGTTGAACAATTGTTTTTTCCAAAGTTCTGCTTGCAATGATGATGACAACGGTACCCCTAGGACAATGCTTTGTCATGTATGTTTTAAAATTTCTCCCGTTGCTTGCAATAAAATGAACAATTTGCTCTTTCACTTGTTTTGGATGCAACAATAATGATACTATGTTTTCTATTGAGATGGCCCCCATAGCTTTATCAAATTTTGGAGATTTTGGTAAATGCCATGATAAGCATGTTCTCCACTTGCATAATCACCATGCACATATGTTACACTTTCTTGACACTAATGGTGATGTGCACAAGAAGAGATACGTCATGATGGATGATGTGTTTCTCTACCATGCACACACATTCTTCCTTTTATCTATGATGTGTGTAGGTACCCGCACAAGAATGTCAACCTCGGTTGAGCATGAGTTGACAAAAAGAGATCTAGAGAGCATCCCCCAATGTTGTGAACAAGAATGGACATGCGGAAAATGACATGCTCCTCTATCACACACAGACATATGTTGCATGGTCTTTGTTGTGTGAAGGTACAAAGTCTTCCGCGTTAACCTCTATGGACAAAGAGTTAATAAGATGAACCGTAGAGAGTTAGCTATGGCTACCCTTCAACGAGCTATCTCTACACCATAAGGTGACTTCACTCTACTTAAGGACTCATGCTATTATCTTCTTGAATTGGCTATGCTTTGAGTGTTGCTTCGCTTTTGTGGTGAGCTTTGTAGGCTTCATGGAAAGTGAAGGAACATTGAAATGTTGTCAAGTCAATCTTCCCGAGGACAACTATATGGTGAACCACATGATCAAGAAGGTCTCTCTACATATTCTACTTTGATGAGCGTGCAGAGTCGAGGATGACTCTTTTTGAAGGGGAGATGATGTAGCTCGACCTTCGGTCGTTACCACATCATGGTCTCCAACTTATGCCAAGTCGTCATGGACTGTAAAGGTGAATCTGTTCCTCTATGTGAGCCCACTTCCTACCCCATTGAATGGTATACTACTTCATACTCCGTGCCATATCAATGATAGGTTCACACCAACAAGTATGGGGGCATGGGAGGAAGCCTAGAGCACCAAGCCCGACAAGATGGAGGCTTGGAAGAGAATACGGAAGAAGCAGCAGCTAGAGCACCGGAGTCTCCGGCATGCGCACACCAGAGTCTCTGGCCACACCGGAGTCTCCGGCCCATCTCCAGACTGACCCCCAGATCGGGCTCGAGGACAGCCAGAAGGCTCCTCCGGAGACCGAACGGAGACCGACCGAAATCTCCGTCCCAGACCGGAGTCTCCGGACCACCACACCGGAGTCTCTGGCCTGAGCGTATGCACCGCTAGCTGGGCCTTTGTCCCATGTACCCCTTAGTCCTCCCAGACTTTCCTCTTTTATTCCTAAAGTACCATTGAACTAGTGACTCACCTATATATAGTGTTCCCACCCCCTCATGTAACGCTAGACATAGATGATAGACTAAAGACAACCCCTTTGTGGAATCTCTAGTTTTGCCTCATCCCCTTCTACCAAAGGGGATCTCCTATCGTCACCACCTTGTTGGAGTTTGCATCGCGCCTCCCTTGTTGTACAAGGCCTTGGCATTGGTGTCCCTTTGCAAAGACGTCAAGACCCTCTCCAAGGTGTTCTTCCCTCTCCGTGTCGGATCGAGGGAGCACGTTGACCGATCTTTCCAGCGAGGATTCTATCGAACCGGTGGCCACCGACGTGAGCAATCGGCCTTGTATAGTGTGAGTTTTGCGTGTATTCATCGTGTTCTTCGCGAGGTGTGCATCCTCTTCCGCTACCTTCTCCCTTTCCCCTCACTTTCCCATCGATTTGACCACGAGATCCGTGAAAATCGGGCCACCCACGGGGTTACCCCATAACAAAATATGTCAATCTAGCAATTATATTGCCTATCCTTTCGTCAACTTTCTCTCATGTGCAATAGTAGGTGTTTTGCAAAGTTGTTTTATATTTGTGATACTTGTTGCCTTTCTCCATATATTCCAACTATTCCTTTTTCCCTTGGTAATAGTTGTAATGTATGTAGTGTGTTTTTGTTGGAAGTTCATTGATCTACAATAAGATATATTTGAGACTTTGGCCTTGCTTTCAAGAAAAAATCTTATTGGTATATTATATGACTTCCTTTTATTGTTCAAGTGCTTTCTTGTGTATCTATTTTGTGTGTGCATGTTTCTTTGTGGGCATATGTCTTTGTGATATTTTCCACCTAGAAACTTATACACACAATAGAAGATAAATCTTTGGTTGTTTTTGTCTTCCTTGGAGACCACCCTTTATTTATTTTTGATTCTTACGTGGCTTCCAAATTTATTTTCTTATGAGTGCTTATCCCTTTTGTTTCCATCTTTGGGCACTCATAATTTTATCTCTCTTGTCGTGTATTGTTAAATGAGTTTGTAGGAGTGAGGATTCCATGATTGTGCAGTTTGTTTCGACATACAATTATTATAATTAGTGCATAATCCGTGGGGAGCTTCTTAAATTCATTTAAGAATGCTCATTTGCCTTCATTATCATCTTTTGTGTTTTAGATGTGTATGGGGGAGTGATGATTCCATATTTGTGCATGATGTATTCAAACCAATGGTTCTAATTTGTGCAAAAAAATTGGGGATCTTCCCTATTACATCTAAACACTCATTTGTTCATATCATAATGTCTTGCGTTTTTCTTTTGGTAACAATTGGTGTTCTCAATTGGTATTTTTGGAACTTTTGATTGCTCAGTTCTTTTGTTGAAGCTCCTTTCTTTTTCTTTTCTTTTTGCAATCTTTGGGTCCTCAATATAATTTTACTTCCTCCCAAGGATTCATAATTGGATATGTGCATATGCACACCTCTTGAGGAATTCTCACTATATTGGCGGTCTAGAACTTTCCACCCATTTTGGCAATCGATGCCAATGTGGAGAAGTTTTAGAGGGTTTAAGGGAAATTGGTTTATGCTTTGAGTGGGTTCTTAAGCATTAGCCTTGCATTGTCTTGCATCTTTGTTGTTGCTTTGCATGTTTAATATATAGAGGAAACTCTTCCAACGATAATGGTTGGCAATATATGCAATGAAATTCAAGTTCATCACATGTGCATAGATTGTGGGGGAGTTTTCTCTATATATTGTGGTTGTACCAACATCACATACTTATGTAGTATTTCATGTTGGGGCAACCATTTTGTTCATTAAATTCCATATTTCAACCCTCTCAAAGGGATTGTCATCAATTACCAAAATGGGGGAAATTGAAAGGGCATGTATGCCCCATTTGTGGTTTTGGTAATTAATGACAATCCCTATGGACTAATGTGAAAATTGAGTTTCACTTGTAGGTTTGTCCATTGGCATCGCTTGGACCATGTGTTAGTTTCAAGGATGAAAAGAAGAAGCATCGTCCAAGGGCTTTGTGCCTATTGGAATCAAGTAGAAGAAGAAGAATATCAAGTATGTCTTCAAGAAGAAGAAGAAGAAGATGGAGTTCCTTATGGCTATATTCAAGACATCATCAAGAATTGAAGTGCAAGCTCAAGATGCGTCATCTCTATAAGATCTCTTGCTTGAAGCTTGCCATCCTCGACATCATGGAATGATGAAGAAAAGTTTGAAGAAGAGGCTTCCCCATGGAGTATGGGGGAGCATTTCTCATGTCTTCATCAAGCAAGACCAATAAAGTGCAATCAAGAATAGCGATCCATCCTGAGAAGGACAAGACGGTATAAATCAAGCTCAAGTGGAATGCTCAAGTAAAAGGTATGACCTTGATAGGTTTTCTATTTTACCGGTCTCTTGTAGTGCTGGGAGACCGAGTTTAGGATAGATAGCCGTACTATCAAGAGGGGCTCTCGAGTGGGTGACTCGTTCTTATCTTTCGGAGAGAGCTCAAACCTTTGCATACATAGCATCATCTTTCTTGGTTGTTGTTTGGTTCTTGTCCATGCGAGGATCTAGAGCTTGTGGTTATCTTCATAATAAGATCTAGTTCATCAAAAACAGATTTCCCTTGAATATCTTATTGTGTTTTTTGATCTTGTGGGTTTTTTGGATCCACACCTTGGGAGGTATCTCACATATATATTCATGTTATTTTCTCCCTTAGTGATCATGGATTCTACACGTCGTTATCTTTCCAACAAAATTGGTTTCATCTCGTTTGGAGTTTGGATGCAAAAGTTGTGGCAGTTTTGGTTCTGGAGTTTCTGCCTGACCGGTAGTTCCGGCGGGCCACCGGTAGTACCGCTAGGGAATTTTTCCGTTGATAGTACCGGTGTTAATTCCGGCCGAAATTCTGGTAACCCCGTTTTCAATTCAGTACCTTCTCTGTATTGATGAGTTCTATTTGTCGGATGTTTGATTAGTACTTTGGGTGGTAGTACCGACCCAGCCGGAAGTTCTGGTGGACAGGCGGTAGTACCGGCCAAGATCTTTTTTGTGTTCCTTCGCGTCGCTGTTTGGGATCGTTGGCTGGGTGCCACTGGTAGTACCAGCCACCCACCAATACTACCACCCATGCGCAATCCTGTGAGTAACGGGCAGATCGGGGAGCCCTTTAAAAGGATCTCCACTTTCCCCTTCGGGCCCAACTTGCTCTTTTTTGGTTTTTGGCTTTCTCTCTCCTCCATTGTTGTCCTTGAAGATCTTTCCCTCTCCCCTTCTCCCTCCTATGATTCTTGCATCTTTTTGAGGGATTTGAGAGAGGAGATCTAGATCTACAACCCCACTAAACCAAATCCCTTCTTTGTGAAGGAATCCTAGGATCTAGATCATGGAGAGTTTTGTGTTCTCCGATTTTATTCTTCCGCCCTTAGCTTTTGTAGCTTTGTTGGAATTTGGGAGTGAAGGACTTGCCCTTGCATTTGTTGCATAGGTTTGAGTTCTCCTCGGATATTCGGCGAGTACGAGCTTGTGGGCTTGTTATTATTGGGTTCTTGGAACCCTAGATGGTTGTGTGGTTGGATTGTTGACCTTTTGTGGTCTTGTAGCTTTTGTGGCCTTGTTGCCTTTTGTGGCTTTGTAGCCTTTGTGGCATTGTTGTTGGGAGCCTCCAATTGAGTTTTGGAGATTGCCCTAACCTTGTATGGGTTCAGTGACCGCCCTCAAGTGTCCCATAGTGGAACGTGAGTAGGCCTTTGTGGCGAGCTCACGAGAGAATAGGGTGAGCCTTTTGTGGTGTCGGTAGGTTGCGTGCCTTCGCATCTTGGAGTGAGGCTTTGTGTGGCCTTGGGTGAGCATCGAGCCACCACACCTCGAGGTGAGCCACTTATGGTGTTCGAAGTACATTGCACTGCCGCACCTCTCCAACGGAGACTTAGCTTCTTTGGTAGTGAACTTCGGGAAACACATCATCGTCTCCGTGTCCATCAGTTATCTCTCAGCCGAGCTCTTTACTTATACAATTTACATTGTGATAGTCTTCGTGCTTGAAGTATATTATCTTGCAATCACCTTGTTGCCTGTCTTGCTCAGCATAGGTTGTTGGTGCCCTTAGTGAACCTAGTGAATATATGTTTTGGCTTGATAAATTAAACTTTAAGTTTTATTCCGCATTTATTAGAGCGTAAGCCGTAATAATTTTAAAACGCCTATTCACCCCCCTCTAGGCGACGTCCATTTCTCTTTCAAGCTTCATATTCATGGATGCATGTTTATTTTACAAAGCCGACATATGGCATTATTGGTTTAAAAGAAACCTTATATTTTATGCAATTTACCCTCTTTGTTTGAAAGGATTTCTCTATGAGTTTATATGATTTAAATCTATAGGATTTTTTGTAAAGATGTGATATGTATATTAGTATTACATTCGGTTATTCACACAAATTTGCCTTCTATCCTATGGCACAACCAGATTGATTATATTACAAATTCGAGCAACTTTGAGTCCAATATGATCCAGTATATCATAATATTGTATTTTACTACTCCTTCATTTTTAAAATATTGCGAATCAAACAGTATCAACTGTGTTTTCTTTTCCAGGTCCTGCGTTGCTCCTGATGCCACCAACCTTAGGTAATTGTGTGGATCAACTCGATGTCGTTCTGGGCCTACGATTATGGTATGTGGTGGTTAGAAAATTATCCAAACGGTTTCGGCCTTCTACTCATCTTTACCTAGGGCATTACCCATGAGAAGGATGTTCAATGTCTGATTTGTCGTTATATTACTCGTCCTAATGTAGTTAGTTGTGGTCGTATTGTTCACATGTATTCTTCTAGATTTGGTTGCCTGGTGTTCTCGAAAGACCTTGATTTGTTACTACATCGAGGTAAGCCATGGACAAGGGTTACTGGCCTTGGAGTATATTCTTTTTTCCTTGGAGTGAACTATCCGACCTGCATGCCAATAGTCGGTGTCGATATTGCCCAAGGGTATCTGACAAGAAGCAACTCTGTCTACACGTCACACAATGAAATATTCCTTTATGACCCGCCGCATCCTGAAATATACCGCTTCAATCTGAATGGTATGGATGCATAGGTTGGTTTATCAACAAACACAACTTTATCATCATATACAGTGCTAAATAAACACATTGACCCTTCATTTGTGAAGATTCCTCCCTGGTTCATCCCAAGGTTTGTTAACACCCTGGATTGGAACAAGTCTGGCTATATATTTTAGAAAAAAGGCATTGTGGCCTCTTTACGTGCTACTGAAATGTTGTATAGTACTGAATTAGTACGCTAGTCATTGAAATATTTCTTTTGTAGTAGTCCATATGGAGTATAGTATGATTCGTGAAGCTGCTTTTTATGCTCTACTGTCTTTACTTGATTAAACATATTTTGTACACAATCTCCATTTAATACCTGCAGGTCTTACTAGAATACTGATTATAGAGTGGAGTTATAGTGAATGGAAACTGGTTAAACCGATGCAACTAGACACTAACTACAGTAGGCATGCACAAGTTACTTGGCGAGTAGTAGCATCACCAAAGCACGTGCACCCTCTCTCTCCCCCTACACCGCCATTTCTATGAAGCGCCCTTGTTATTTCAGGTGCATATCAGCAATTGACCCAGGATCAATCTTCTAGAGATTCGGCAGGAAATCCGACCGGATCTTCCACATACTGGATAATCTTGACAGGCCCGAGGTCCACCGCATTATAGAGAATGCGAGATCGTCTTCCAGCATGGAGGTCGCGGTGGCCACAAAATCTACATCTATTTCTGATCATTCAGTGGTGCCAAATTCTCTGGCGGCTCGGGCAATGTACTGTGCTACTCAGTCTATTCCGTTGGAGGCTCCATCTTTGTAGGTGGACCTGGCAGCATCTCCCTCAGGACTGTCTATTCCCGCGTTGGCACCAACATCTCCAGCGGTGGCACAAACTGCTCGTGCGGCCTAGGACCCATAGCCCGTGATACTGTATTCTCTAGGGGCAACACCATCCAACATGACTGTGAGTACTCCTAAACTCACTAGGATGCATGCAAGTGTAAGTAGTTTTTTTAATGCTAGTTTCGGAAAGAAAAAACATATGATGCTCCTTATTTCTTAATGATGCAACTAATCTAATGCCTAGAACTGATATTTGTACTCCCTCCAATCCAAATTAATGGATTAACTCTGTCGAGATACGGATGCATCTTGCCTATACTCTTAACTATATATATACAGAAAATAGTAGCATTTTTCTGTATATCTTATCTTATCTTACCACTATATAGTGAACAAAGAACTTTGAACATTGACAGTTAGATCAAGACTGCCAAATACCAACATTGATAGCTGTTGAATCTTATTTTCTATTCTAGCATCAAGAAGATTCTATTGAAAGTATTTAGCACAATTAACGCTACACACGAACCAGAAAACACAGTTCTCCATCGGTCTAGAATCTTCTTCCCCATTTCTTTGGAGCATATTACCAAAAATTTCGAGTATTAGGTAGCTAATAAAGGTTAATTTCTACATGATATAAAGTGCAAGAACCAAATATACTCCCGATACTTCACGGATGTGGCTCGAAATTATAATTTGATTTTGAGCTTTACCTATTAAAATTTTATAGTAATTATATGTCATACTTCTATTATCCGAGTCTCACGTGCCAAGAACGTTCACCTTACTTGTACTTATAAAATATATTATTATTTATGACTTGCTACTTGTTTACAAGGATACAAGATGATTTCACAAAAATGGAACAAATTTGCTATGAAGCTAGAAAACATATCACAACCTGTGAAGTCTGAACTTGTGCTACATTTTGATTTTTGTGATGTTGATCTATATATACCATGCTTAACTTTATGTACAACTAAGATCTCTTGAACTTTGATGAGCAACTACCTCTTACTACAGTCAACTGGGGATGTCTGGAATGATGTGAGGACCAACGACACTCTGAAAGGTTAAAGTATTTGGTCATTATTTAGCTTCAAACGACACGATTTCTGAGGAATGAGGTGCTCCTGAGGCGATCTAAGGCCTAGGTATCCGGTCATCGCTAGTGCCACTCTGACGTTGGTGCACACCATCCTCTTTGTTCTCTTGTGTTTTACCACATGGATTCCTCGGATGCGAGCTAGAAAATCACCTACTCGGGAGTCTCTAGTAGAGGTAAGTTTCTCGAAGGATCTTTGGCTCTTTTGAAGGATTCTTAGCTGGTTCTGCTCAATGCCAAAGGATTTCCTCTTGAGGGAAAATGTCTTGAAAATGGGGAGAAGATCACCATTGGATCAGTTGTGAGGTTCCCCTCTCACCTTTCTAGAGTCAATGATATCTTGAGCTCTTCTTCTATATTTCTTGGTAGATCTCCTTCCTCTACTAGATCGGATAAAAATCTTGGTCTTAAATGGTATGTTTTGTGCTCCTCTATAATCAAGGAGGATGTGGGGCAAGTACCCGGTTTTTTGATCCTGCACTCTCGTGCCAAAAGATTGGTCCTTCTTAATCGAAATACTTTCATTATTGATGCTAGATACTTAATGCAGGATGAAATAATTTATCCTGGAATCTCCATTGATATGAATGTCAAAAGAGTGGTTGTGGTGAGAACATTTAGAGTAATCCGCCATCTGAATTGGATTCGAGCAATAAGAGTTTTAAGCTAGAGCCTACTTCCAAGGCCATAGTTCTAGATTTCTCTAATGGTAAAGAGTTTGAATTGAATATTCACAGAAAGTTTAAATATCACTTAAACGTTTTTGGTGGTCTCAGAAGAAGGCCATTTTTTCTTGTTTGTTCTTTTTTAAGAGAAAATTTTAAGTTATGCATTCATACTGTGGGGGTAGATCTTCAATATTCCCTTGGTGGCTCTGCCTCAAAATTTCAAGTCAGACATTTGCAAGACAAAACTTTTAGATTTTCAGTCGTATCAAGGATAGTTGGCTTTGAAATCTACAACATTGCAAAATTCTCAAACGATCATTTTGTCATGTTCATTAACTTATGGGGTGATGGAGGCCCTAATTGGAGGCACGAGGAGAAAGAAATACTACAGGGAACTTGGTAAGGATTGGAAGCTGGTCATGTACAAAATGAAAATTGCTAGTCCAAAGAAACTTCCTTGGCCAAGCTCTCAAAACCGCTTAAGTCAGTTTTTGAACGTTTGAATTTTTCGACTGAATTGATGGCACTAATGAGCAAGACTATAGGCCTTTCTATGTAGATATTTTGAGTAATGGTGGAATTAAAATGGTCAAAACGCCCCCTCAGCGTGACAATATCGCGGCAATTAATCTGCCTAGACTCCTTCCCTTTTGGAAATTTCTATCCTTCCCAGAATGTACATGGCCCGACAAATCCTTCTGTGATTGGTTCAAGGCCCACGTAATAGCCTCAGCGATGCAGTCCATGGTGTTTGCTAGTCTTAAATATTTTGCACTTCTTCATCAAAAAGTAATAAACGTGGACCCCGTCTCCTCAACTTCTTTGCCTGGACAAAACCCAACCTCCCCACACTTCTACTCAACGGTGGCAACTACTACCCAAATGGTTAATGTTTCGATCAATCCTGAGCCCTTCCCGCCTCATGGGTTATAGATTATTTAAGTTGGAGGAAGTACGCATGTCAAGAGGGTGATTATGTCGCGCCGTCCCCGCTCTCATCAACAGTATGCCATTGCCACTATTCATCCTCTCTCCCTGGTCAGATTTCATTCATGAATATCAGATATATCCTCATGGACAACCTTCACAATGTTGTTGGAGTGGGTTTTAGGGACATTCAAGATTGTCCTTTTGGTTCTTCATATGTGCAGTTAAACAATGTAAGCGACAGAGAGCGTTTGATCAATGCTAGTCCAATTCCTTTCCAAGACGCAACTGTCTCTTTTGTTAAACACAATGAGGGAGAGAACTGGCATAGAGCATATCTTAACAATGAATGTTGGGTTATGTTGGTTGGCCCCCCTTTGGATCATTCTCACACTAAAGATCTCAACTATATTTCCTCTGATATTGTTGAAGTTCTTCTATGGGAAAGGGATCCTAATCATCAAGGTATAATCATTGCCAAAGTAAGAGTAACTGATTTGGTGGACATCCCTAAGAGTGTTAGGTTTACTATTGGAGACAATGCTGAGTCTGAATCATGGACTTTCTCTATGGTGATCCTTGATAGCAACCTTCTTGGTGGGGGACCCCCGATGAAGATCCTCAGCCTGATAATGGTGTGGATCCACATCCAGTGCCTGACATGGGTCAAATAGTTTATTCCTCCCCCACCTCCACCGCCCCAATCTGAAGGAGATATTGGTGATCAGGATCATTGGGCAGTGGATAATGATGCTGCACCTGTCCAAAGACCCATTCAATAAGCTGGTGAGGAAATGCCTATGGACAACCTCAACTTTCCACCTCAAGAGGCCAATAGTGCTATCACTGGATCTGCTCAGGTTGAGAATGTGACATCTAATAGTGATCACAATTCTAGAAATGCTACTCTGGATCAAGAGGTGGACAAACAAGTCAATCTGAACATTCAAGAGGTTGGAATTGGTGAAGGACTCATGCACATTTTTTAGAATTACCATGAAGATGATGAGGAAACTAATATGCATAGCAAAGAAGATAATGTTGATGCACTTAATGACAGGATGATGGAGGATGCAAATTTTCTTTCTCCCAATGAAACTCACCTTCATATTGGAATGGTTAGAACACCTTGTGTCTATTTAGTTGATGTCCAATCAACTAAGCAAACTTCCACCAAGCAAGGTCTGGACATATGCGATAGATTATTTGCTCCTCATATCCCCAAGCCCTCATCATCCAAGGGAACCATCAAGTGTGAAATAACTGTAAGTTGATTTAACTCTATTACCCTCATGCTCATTACACCTTACAAATTTAATTGGGCAAATAATTTCCTTGCTTCACCTCTCTGGGATATTATCAAGGAACCAATTGCAGAAGAGAATACTATTACGTTCATCATCCCCAACAAATGTTTTTGACATATGGCCCCCCTTCTTAACAGTTGAGACTGCCACTCCTTCCGATGCTCCAAATGCCCCTACTAAGAAAGAGAGAGGAAAATAACCGTTGGTGGATTCTGATGAGAGAAGGTGTTCCAAAATTCTGGAATTAAATGGTGGTTTTAAAAGCCATGCAAATTGTACTGATGTGAATTTCTTAACCTATAATGCTGCCCCACCCTGTCTTAACACTAAGGTGGTTAAAAGCCTTGCTGCATCATTTTTAAAGTCAAGGAAGATGATATAGAGAAAAAGCTACAGAAAAGAAACAAGACCTCTGAGATTGTTGTCAAGGAACCTAGAAAAGGAGGAGTAAAGAAGAGTGAAAGCTCCATCATTCCACAAGGTGACAAGAAGAAATCTTTGGTTGCTGGGACATGTGGACAACAAGCCAATAAGAAATCCCCGAAATGAGTTTCCTAATGTATGAGAGCGTAAGATATTTTGTTGATCCAAGGAACCTTATCCTTTGGTTTTGTATTAAATCTATTGTGTGCTACATGGACCACTTGTTTGTCAATCTATTATGGATTATCTACAATTTGTACGTTTTTACTTGCTCTGAATGGGTGGATTCATATGTTGATCTGCCCCAAAGCTCTAAAAGACATGTTACTTATGCATAATAAAAGAAAATGGCAAATTCTTAACTGGTATCTCACATATTAACTCTATAAAGAACTTGATGGCTCTATCACATAAGATTTATGAGTCTAAGTGTGACATCAGTTTTCTTCAAGAAACAAAAACAGAGACTTTTGACTAGCTTATTTAAGAAAGTCTTGTCCTACGAAATTTGATAATTTGAGTTCCTACCTTCTATTGGTGCTTCTAGATGGGTTATCATTATATTGAATAGTACCCTTTTTATTGGACATGTAGCCTTCCAAAATGACTTTTCTCTATATGTCACCTTCACCTCTAAGCTCCCTAATGAGTCCTGGATCTGACAAATATTTATGGGCCCTACCAAGTTGAAAAGAAAGCTGACTTCATAGACTGGTTTACAAATATTGATATGCCTGATGACATGGACTGGCTAGTTTTGGTGATTTCAACTTCATTAGAAAGCATGCTGATAGAAACAAAGAAGGGGGAGATGTAAATGAAATGTTACTATTTAATGAAGTTATTACAAATTTGGAATTACTAGAGGTACCACTTAAGGGGAGAAAGTTCACTTGGAGTAATATGCAAAAAGACCCACTACTTGAAAGACTAGATTGGTTTTTTACTTCTAGCTCTTGGACACAAAACTATCCTTCCACCTTTGTCTATCCAATGACTAAGCCCACTTCTGATCATCTTCCTTTTGTCAATTCTATTGGCACTAAGATTCCCAAATCTTAGATTTTAGATTTGAGAACTTCTAGCTGCAACATAGTGACTTCAAACAAATTTTCCAAAATTCCTAAAACATTCTAGTTGGATAGAGTGATAGTGCTAAAAAATTAATGATAAACTCAAAAATGTAAGAAGAGGCCTTAAACTATGGGGAAAAAATGTAAGAAGAGGCCTTAAACATCAGATACAAGCATGACTTTGTTTCTATGCAGAGGAATGAAAGCAATCAGGAAGTACATGAGCATAATGATAAAGCATATTTAATATGGATGCCTTTAAAGATAGGCTTGGAACCTCTAATAAGCTTAAAATGCATTTTAATCTCGCTGATTTCTATGGGGATGGTATGGATAGTGAGACAAGTACTTCCCTTGAATTTCCTTTTTCTGATAAGGCAATAGAACATGTAATAAGGGATCTCCATAATGATAAATCACCTGGTCCTAATAGTTTAAACAATTTGTTTATTAAAAGGTGCCGGTCTATAATTGGCAGTGATATCAAACAAATCATCTTTGATTTTGTGAAGGAAATATCTCTCTGGAAAGTATCAATTCTTCTTTTATCACACTCATTCCAAATACTGAGACCCCAGTCACACCTGCTGATTTTAGGTTAATCTCACTCCTAAATAGTGTCCTATAGATTATCACCAAGCTTTTGGCAAATAGACTACAAAAAATTATATTGCAACTTGTCCACAAAAATCAATATGGATTTCTCAAGAAAAGGTCCATCCAGGACTGTCTTGGGTGGGCTTTTGAGGACCTTTTTCACTACCATAAGTCTAAGGAAGAAATTGTAATACTCAAACTAGACTTCAAAAAATCCTTTGATAAGGTTGAACACTCCACAATTTTAAGTATCCTTAAAGCCAGAGGATTTGGTTCTAAATGGATTAAATGGATGGAAATGATTTTTGAATCTAGCACCTCTGCTGTCCTTCTTAATGGTGTACCTAGGAAAAATTCTATTGCAGAAGGGGAGTTAGACAGGGTGATCCCTTGTCTCCACTTTGGTTTGTTCTTACTGCTGACTTGCTTCAATCTATTCTAAATAAAGAAATGCATCAAAGTCTTCTCACGCCACCTTTGAACTGCCCCTCATGCCCTAGTTTCCCAGTGATTCAATATGCTGATGATACTGGGTGGTCTTGAAGGCTCACTCCAGATTACTACTATATCTACTGGCCTTAAAGTTAATTACATGATGTCAAGCATGATGCCAATCAATTTAGAACAAGGGAGGTTGTCACATTTTCCTAACACACTTTGTTGCCATAGTGGGATTATTCCTTTCACTTACCTTGGGTTGCCCCTAAGCTTGACTAAGCCTTCCTAGACTACTTACTTCCCATTTTCCAAAGAGTTGAAAGAAGGCTTTGTGGCATTGCTGGTTTTTTGAACTATGGTGGAAAGCTGCAACTTGTCAAATATGTTTTGACTTCCCTTCCCCTCTTTTACATGTGCTCTCTGGATGTGCCAATAGCCATTAAAGATCAAATCATCAAATACATGAGACATTGTCTTTGCAGAAAAAACTGACGATGTTCAGAAAAAGGGAACGCTCTAGTTGCATGGACTAAAATCTGCATGCCAAAAGACCAAGGGAGACTAGGAGTGCTTAAGCTCAATATACAAAACAATGCTTTACTACTAAAAAATTTGGACATTTTCTTTAATCACCATGACATACCTTGGGTGCATCTCACCTGGAACATATATTTCAATGATGGGAAATTGCCTGGAAGAAGTTTGGCAGGGTCATTCTGGTGGAGAGCACACCTAAAACTAATTGATGTTTATAAATCCATGGCAAGATGCAATGTTGGTTCTGGCAAAACAACCTACTTCCGGACTGACATTTGGCATGAAGAATGTATGCAGCACAAATTCCCATACCTCCTATCCTTTGCAAAAAACACAAACAAGTCTGTCCATGATTTTATTCAGACAAAATTCTTGGGAGACAATTTTCACTTACCTTTATCTCAACAAGCTTATTCTGATTTTGTAATATTAGGAGGAATTTGTCAAGACAATATTCAACATGGTCAATCTGATAACTAGAGCTATATTTGGGGGTATGAAACTTTCTCTATTAAAAAGGCATACTCCTTCGTGATTGGTCACACTCCTACCCCTCTCTATTTCTCCTGGATTTGGAAGTCATCCTATCAACCCCATCACAAGTTCTTATTTTGGCTACTATTGCTTGATATGCTGAATAGAAGGAATCTACTGGCAAGAAAACAAGTTACTCTGCCTTCTTACATCTGTGCTACCATGAACTATGCTACTGAAGAAACTCTAGTTCACCTATTCTGGGATTATCCTTTTGCATCTCATTTCTTGGATTTTATTTGCCCCACAATAACAACAAACCTCTCGGTACTTGAAGCTTTTTCTGACATCAAGCATAAACTAAAGGTCCCATTTGCAATGGAGATAATCATACTTGCATCATGGGGCATCTAGATCCGCATAAACAACAAGATATTTAAAGAACAAAGTCCAAGACTACAAACATGAAAGACAATCTATTTTTAGGAACTTAGATGGATAGCTTACAAAATAAAAGGGAAATACTTCCAAAACTTGAAAGACTAGCTAAGCTTAGAGTTAGCTTAGAGTTAATCAAGCTCTTCCTTCCCCTGTAATTTATTACTTTGTATTATACTGTTGTAACTTACTTACCATTTTAATAAAAAAACTGTAGTGGGTATTCTTCCTCACTGTTCAAGCCTAAAAAAATTGGGGATGGTGCCCCCTATTTTGATTTCATAATTGAGAGGAACACACAGGTAAAAAAGCCAATGCTATCTGACATGCATGGTAAGGCTGGGTTACATATAACAAAAGCGAGAGGGCCAGGCTGCCCTAAAAGGGTTTGCCACCAATTGACACCTCTTCATCAATCGCACTTCTCCATGCAATTTGACAAAGATGACATGTACATGCTAGTCATCCATTGAAAATTCAAGAAGTGGATGAATGGTATTGCTAGGAATGTCATATTGAAGACTTGCCCTGAGTGTGGCTGGTCTGTGCACATTGAGCGCAATAAGAACATCGATAAGATGGTCTTCAATGAAGGTTGGTTTTGTTTTGCATATTGTCACGAGCTGCGAATTGATGATGTCCTAGTGTTCATGATAATATATGGTTCCACATTTAAGATGGATATCTACGACTATAACACCTCCACCAAGAGAGTGATCTTTTGTGCTGGACACCCTGCTTATTCGTCCATGCATGATCTGATGTACTTCTATGAGCAGGTGATCAGAAAGTCGGAAACCCTTCAGATCTTTTGGATCAGGGGTAGAGCCACTCATGATCATGCTCTTTGTCTTTCCTATTAGGCCATGAGATGCACCTTTTGTAGTATGTTAGGCTGAAGTTTTATGTTAGTTTTGCTAGTTTCAGTGTGTGGTCTCATGATGTGTATCTTTATATACATTGAAGTAAGTTGAATCGTTGATACATGGAGCTCGGTTTTAAAAATTCAAATAGTTGATTTCAAAGTTAAAGAAAAAACCTAAAAAACCAAAGATGTCAATGATATATTCTACTAGCTTTCAAAATATCAGAGCGATGTACCTTGTATTATAGGCTACGGAAATAGTTTTTTTGATATGATTGCAGTGAACAAGTGAAGAGTTTCAAACAACAAAAAATTGTCAGATCTATCGTTTCCGCACAACCCAAATTACAGGAATTTTGATGTGATATAGTTCAGGATGGTGGAATACACCATTGACGACATTTATTCCCTATTTGCTACCACTCATCCATCGATGTCACACTCCCCCATCCTCACATCTCTTGCCCTCTCACAGATACCTCCTTTATTAGCTCGGCGACCATCACCACCGCCCCTACTATGGGTATTCGTCTCCATCCTCTACGACTGTGACAATGGCTTAATGGATAACACATGTAATGGGGCAGTTCATACCTGCTCCTCTCGTCTAGTGGTGGCAATTAATGGAGGTACTAATCCCCGATCGCACAGTTTATTAGCATTGTATGGTGTATAATATGGTATTTAACCCGTCTGCGATAGATGGTTTTCTTAGATTCTCCAAAGCAACTCCTGGCGGGATGGTTTGCCGAGATGAGCCCAGCTTAGACAGTATGTCAGCTGCTTCATATTCAAGCTAAGGTACATGATGGAATTAGCATCCCTCGAAGTACCCACATATCTTCTTGACATGAAATCTATAAAGGGCTATGCTTGCATCTAGGTCGTCCCAATTACCACATACTTGTTGTACCACTAAATCCGAATCACCAAAGCATTGTATCCGACGTATCCCAACCTCTTTTGCCACTTTCACTCCATGAACGAGCGCCTCATATTCAGCCACATTATTTGATGCTCGAAAATGGACCTGGAGAACATATCTCAGCTGATCATTCTTGGGCGAGGTAAGCACACCCCGGCCCCTAATCATTCCTTCAGCTTTGATCCATCAAAATGCATCCTCCATTACTTAGAGTCCGACAAAGGTGGTTCGTACTGCATCTCCGCCCAATACACGAAAAAATCAGCCACTACTTGAGACTTTATGGCATCCCTTCTATCAAATTGTGGTGCACAAGGGGCTAACTCTATTGCCCATTTTGCTATCTGACCACTTGCATCTTTGCATTATCTAGGATATGGGAGCTTCCCATATCACATTTATGGGTGTTCCTCAAAGTAATGCTTGAGCTTATTGGTTGCCATGTACACGCCATACGCCATCTTCTAATAGTGAGGATAAATCTGCTTTGAAGTAGACAATACCTCACTCAGGTAATATACTGGCCTCTGCACTAACTTACTTTCCTCGTCATGCTCCACCACTACCACGGCACTTACGACTTGGTTGGTTGCTACTACATAGAGCAACAACAGCTCTTTGGATAGTGGTGAAGCTAACACTAGTGCAGAGGCTAGAATCTTTTCTAGATCATGAAATGCGCTATCAGCTTGCGGTGTCCATACAATTTTATCTGATTTCTTCATTACCTGATAGAGAGGCAGTGCCTTTTCTCCTACCCGACATACAAACCGACTTAATGATGCCAGGCAACCAGTGAACATCTGCACATCATTAAGAAACTTAGGTAGGTCCATTCTTTCTAGAGCTCGGATTTTAGTGGGGTTAGCCTCGATACCTCGACTGGACACGAGGAAACCGAGTAACTTCCCAGCCGGCACACCAAAGGTACATTTCTCCGGATTAAGCTTCATTCAGAACCACTTGAGGTTCGCAAATGTTTGCCGGATATCATCTAGGAGCGTTTTGCTTTCCTTTGTTTTATCACAACATCATCTACATATACTCGGACATTTTTCCCTATCTGATCGTGTAATTTTTTTTGCATACACCTCTGATACGTTGCTCCTGCATTACGTAAGCGAAATGGCTTGGTGCAATAGCAATAAGCCCCATACGGGGTAATAAAAGCAGTCTTTATTTGATCATCTGGGTTCATGGGTATCTCGTGGAAACCAGAATACGCATCTACAAATGACAACAACTCACACCCAGCGGTCGAATCAATGACTTGGTCTATCCTTGACAATGAGAATGGATCTTTTGGACACGCCTTATTCAGGTTCGTGTAATCAATACACATATGCCCCACCACTGCTACATTCAGACCATCCTTCTTTTTCTCCACAAGCACCAGATTAAATAGCCAATCCATATAGAGTACTTCCATGATAACCCAGCTGCAAGGAGCCGAGCTATCTCTTCACCAATCACCTTTCTCCTATCTTCGGCGAAGCGGCGAAGAGGTTGCTTCACTAGCTTATCTCCGGGTCTCACATGAAAAGAGTGATCGGCCAACTCCCTCGGTACACCTTGCAGATCCTGTGTGGACCAAACAAAGATATCTCGATTCTCATGGAGGAAGTGGACGAGCGCGCTTTCCTATTTGTCGCTTAACCCGACAAAAATCATTATGATGCGCTCTAGGAACTAATCATCAATGGGCACCTTCTTGGTATCTTTTGTTGCTTGAAATAAAACACTGCCATGCGGGTTACTCAGGGTCGGCATATTCGTCTATGCGGACTGAGCCAATGCCGCCACCTTTTGAATCCTTCTCTTCTCATGTGCTATCACTAGAGACTCGGCTAGATTTCACCCGGCTGAGGCACACTCAATGGAACATTGGAAGTCCCCTGCTATGGTGATCACCCTATTTGCCCCTGGCAACTTCATTTTCAAGTAACCAATGTGATCAGTAGCCATAAACTTAAATAGAGCTGGCTTGCCGAGTAACGCATAATAAGCGTTGTCCAAGTGAACAACTTCAAACTCCAGTTTCTTAGTTCGGCAATTCTCCCTTGTGATGAATAACATATCAATTCGGACCTTGCCAATAGGCTCGCAGGATATACCCGGCACAATATCATGGAAAGTTTTCTTTATTGCCTAGAGCATGTTCTCCAAGACTCCCCACTTGTGCATTGTTTCCTTGTACAGAATATTGATGCTACTCCTATTGTTGATCAGTACCTTGGAGAACCTCACGTTGATATCCGACCCAATAAAAGTTGGGTCAAGCACTAGTGCACACGATCCAGGACTCAGCATGAGCCTGGGAAGATCCTTGATATTCCAAGTAATTTCCTAATTAGACCAAGGCATATACATCATCACAGCCGGCATAACTGCATTTACTTCCATATGTTCGCGCAGCATGCTCTTTTTGTCAGTTTCTTCCATGGTAAACACGCAATAACTCTTATGGTGCTCCATGTATTTGTTTCTCCCATCATTGCTGGGGTACCTTTGGTTCTGTTGATGTTGGTTATCCACCTGGTGCACTGCATCCCTTCTCTCATTGTTCTCATACCTCGACGGAGATGGTGGTAACATCATTTGTTGCCCATTTTCCCTAGTGAGTTGCTGCTGCCGAGGGGCATCGTACCAAGGTCCATCATGCCGAGGTGCATCGTGCCGACGTCCCTGAGCATTCCCCAACCCACCCTGCTCTATTTTCCTCATCCATTCACATTGCCGAGTTGTGTGATTCACTGGGTTAGTCGGGTTTGGCGTGTGAAACTTGCACGGCTAATCCAACATAGACTCATATGTATACATCCTATCTTTGTGTTTCCTGCCACTGTTTCTTCTGCTCTGGCATCCAAGTTTTCTTGCCATCATTTCTCGGAGTCCACTGTTGCCTTCTAGTTTTCTGACGCTGGCTAGCACTTGCATTTGGCTGATCGTGATCCATACTCACAACTTACTGCAAACTATATCTGTAGTCCGGGCGCTCATCTATCCTTTTACCTCGGAAGTCATTTCGCCGGGATAAACTAGTCCCATCTTGGTTGTAGTACTATTCATTTGACTCGTTTGACACAAGCTGAGGTTGGGTGGGATCACCCAATGCATACGAGTCATCAATCTGAATTGTTTTGGCCAACGTAGTTGGCATATCCCTTTGTAACCTTTGCCATAGCATACTCGCATACATATATCCTTGCGCGAACTAAGCAATGGCTTGTGACTCAATCGCCCCCTCATAGGAGTTACGCACATTGCACCAACAAGTTAAAAACTCCCGATCAGTCTCATTTGGCCTTTGCTTGCACATTGCCAATGTTTGTGGCCTATTCGGCCTCTTATACGTGCTCGTGAACTTGTTGATGAACATCTCCTCAAAATCTATCTAGCAATTGGTACTTCCTATCGGCAAATTGTTTAACCAGACTCTTGCTGGCCCTTCCATCTCAAATTGCATATGGCAATGCTCACAGCAGTTGCATAGTCAATGAGCCAATCCTCCGTCTTGGTGTTGTCGTAATATGTGTTTGTTCCTCTATCCAACTGAAAGGTTGGCACATGTGGCTCTCTCATAATCCGAGGTCCCAAGCATGCTGGACCCGGAGGACCTTGTCCCTCAATCATCTCCGACCTACAAATCTGGTCGAGCTTCAATCTTGCATCATCTGGCTGCAAGTTCCTGTTTCCTAGCCTTGATCCAATCACATGATGTTCTGGCCTAGGAAACCTAGCGTCGGCCATCGCCCAGTAACCATCATTGTACCTATCTTGGGCCGACACTTTTCTCTTGCCGCGGTATGTACTATTGCTGCTTTTGCCGAGGTGGGTTCTGCCCTGCTCCTGCCGAGTTGCGCTGCCTTGCATTGCCGTTTCTAGTGTTTCCTTGACCGACATTGCCTTGGTCGCGGTTACCTCGGCCAACTTGACTGTAACACCCTCAAATCGGCCCTATGCAAGTTTTAGCGCTTCTCGCCAAACCCGCATAGAAACGATTCAAGGACGCCCACCAGGCACTTTCGTGCGGGTGGAAATCGAAGTAATACCATTACACAATAGTCCTCGACCCACAGAACAGATATATATACAACACGACTCCATGAGTCAAGAATACAGATATACAGTACAAAGATCCAAATCACCTTGAAAACGATAGAGCGTACATCTACGAACAAGATGCAAATGGGGCTAAGAGCCCTGAAGAATAACCAATGGCATCCATAACCCTGCCCAGGCCAATCCGGAAGGTAACCCTGCTAACGACGTCAATCTTAAACCTGCTAAAACAAAAGGGGTGCCAATAAAGGGAAAAGGAAAATGAGGAGCGTCAGTACTACGGCCAGTACACGGCGAGGCTAGAATTCGGTGGCTCTCGCCTACATAGGTATGGTGGGCTGAAGCGGCAGCACAGCGGCACTAAACAACCTATAGAGACTCGATACAACTGGCGGTTATCAGAGAGGGATAAGAAAGACCTATTCGGATTCAACCTGAAGCTAACACCAAACAAACCCATCCTGGTATTTCCCCCTCGAGACCAAACGAGGAAGTCGGACCAAGGAACTCACACAGTTGGCAATTTTACTCATTCCATTATAGTTGCAGCAATTACTAATCAGATATAGATAGCATGAGTCATCCTGATAGCATAAGTAGTGGGCAATTTTAATTAACCATTCTGTGGTAGTTGGAACATTTACTGTCAGATATAATTGTCCTGAGGAATCCCAAAACCCAGCAGTTGTTGGCACTTTTATCACATTTCATTGGAGTTGCAATACTTACTAGGCAGGTATAACATGACACAGATCACCATAGATCCACTAGTTGTGGGAATTTTTATTATCCAATCCATTATAGTGAAACTGATTACTAGTCAGATATATTAAGTCAAATTTATAGCACTACTTTAGTTATGCTTGTCTATGATCGAGATACTGTGCTCCAAGTCGTCCATAACCGCGGACACGGCTTTCAGAAAGATTTACCCTGCAGGGGTGCACAAATAGCAACACACACTCGATCAACCTCGGAAAAACCAACTCAAAACCCAACGAGGCTTTCATGACAAAGCGATCACAGGATTCATAAATATTTCAGGGGGCCACCCCACTAAGCTACCCGCAACGAAGTTGGTCGGCTCCGGAACGGACCCAGGGTTTGCGACGATGGCTGTAAATGACTGGGAACCCAAAAGTGTGACTGGGCTTGTCGATACCGCGAAAACGTGGCGCGATCCAAAATAGTACAGGTGCTCCACGCACAATCTTAAATAAATCAGTAATCATGGCATAAGTACAGGATAGTAATAAAGCCCCAAACTAATTTTGGCCCCAAGAAATAAGAATGAATCAAGCTCTGGCTCAGGGGGTCCATAAGGCCTCCCAGATGTGGATAGTGCGAATAGTCAAGGAACAGGAATCAAGTACTCGGGGTCCTACGAGACACAAGTGAGTGTGGAAGAACCAAATAACATCTATTGCCCACCGATGCCTCTCCATTAGTTATTGAAGGAAATATGCCCTTAGAGGCAATAATAAAGTTGTTATTATGTATTCCTTGTATATGATAGATGTTTATTTTGCATGCTATAATTGTATTGATAGGAAACATCAATACATGTGTGTTTAATAAACAAAAAGGGTTCCTAGTTATGCCCTTCTTATAGACTAGCTTGTTGATTAACAGGATGATCAAAGTTTCCTGATCATGGACATTGGAAGTTGTTAATAACAAGGTCACAGCATTTGTGAAATGATGTGATGAACATTCATCCGAAGTATAGCATTACGATCAAGTCATTATGTTTATATTGCTATAACATCATACAAAGTAGTCTTAGTCCTTAGACCATGAGATCATGTTAATTGCTAACACCGGAAGAGTATCTTGATAACATCAAACGTCACACCGTAACAGGGTGACCATAAAGGTGGGTTCAGTGCTATGAAGGTGTTATGTTGAGGCTCATGGATCAAGAGTGGAATTTGTCAATCCTGATGACAGATAGATATACTCTAGGCCCTCTCAGTGATATCACATTAAGATAGCTTGCAAGCAAGTGATGTGATCACTAGAATGGTATATCACGGGAACAAGAAAAGAGTGCATGTCGGTAACGAGATCAAACTAGGTATTTTGATACCGATGATCGAATCTCGGACATGTATTATATCATGAGACAAAGGGATTAAATTGCTGACGTTAAAGGTTCTCACGATCAGAGAAGTCATCGTTGAATATGAAGGAGTCAGTATGGATCTCCAGGTCCCGCTTCTGATTATTGATCTGAGTGGAGTCTCAATCATGTCTGCATTATTCGCGAACCGTAGGGTGACACACTTAAGGGTTGCTGGACACCATTTAGGAGCACATATGTTCCAGACAAAAGGTTTGCAAAGCGCAGGAAATGTTTCGATAGAAACATGAATTGTTTCGGGTGAAATTGCAGAAAGTGGTTCTGGATGTGATATTGAAATGTTGCAAGGGGTTTTATGTGAATGTTTGTTAATTAAAGTAATTAACAAAAATTCTGAATAAAATAAATAAAAGGGTTTTATTAATTGAGAGTTGCATTTAATTTGGTGGAAATTAAATACATGTCAGTGGGATTTTGGGTGGAGGCCATGTTTATGTGAGTGGAAGTTCACCACATGAATGAAGGAGGGGAGGAGTCCCCTACCTCATGCGCCGGCTATGGGAGGAGAGTGGTCTCCCTCCCTCCTATATAAAGCCCCCCTCTCCCCTCGCACAAACCACACCTCCTCGTGAAGGATCTCTCTCCCCCTCTAGATATTCCCCCATGGTCTCGGATTAGCGAGATACATGTTCCCGGTGGCCTTGCGTCTAGAAGGAGTTGCTGCTTCCGCTGATTCACTGGAGCGAGGAGGTGGAGGTTGTCCGGTGGCTTGAACGTGTGTGCGAGGACAGATGCCCTGCTGATTTGCGGCGCTCGGACTTCCACACGATCTTGAGATCGGCAAGCGTATGACTACATCAACCATGAGTTCCTACTCGTTGTCTTCGAGGGTAAGTTCTCCATGGATGTATGTCCACCCGTTGCTCTGTATCTAGTAGATAGATCTTGGCGTATAGTTCTCATCGTAGGAATTTTTTTGTTTTCTATGCTGCGGACCCAACAGTGGTATCAGAGCCTGATCTATGCGTACGTGCTTAGCACGGGTAGTACACATATGTTGATATGTGGGCGATGATGATCATGTTATTGCATCTTCTATGCATTTTGGATATTGGTGGCATAGTGGGATGAAGCGGCCCGGACCAACCTTACATGTCATCATACATGAGAGCAGTTCCACGACTGACATGCAACTTGTTTTGCATAAGTGGCTGGCGGGTGTCTGTCTCTCCTACTATAGTCAATATCTGATTTACAACGAGTTGCTAATAACTTAGTTATCCTCGTTGTGGTTCATGTTCATAGGTAAGAACGGTTCTATCTCCGAAAGCCCTAAGCCACGTAAAACTTGCAATTGATAAATTATAGTCGTCTAGTTTAGATCGTTGCTGGGCTAGTGTGTTGATATGGTATTGTTGTAAGTAGATGTATGGTAGATACTCTTACAACACAATCAACGTGTAAGTTCCATAGACCTTGGCCTTACACACAAAGTAATGATAGAGATCATACCACGATGCAAGTGATAGAGATCAAATGCATGGACCATATCACCTCACTTCACACATTAGATGTTAGCATCTTTTATTGCTAGTTTGGCACTTTTGTAGCATTATAAGATGATCTCTCATTTAGATATCAAGATAAAATGTGTTCTTCCTTAAGTATGCACCGTTTTATGGATCGTGTTTTGAGGCATCACGTGATGATCGGGTGTTCTCGACTCTACGCTTTCATACAACGGGTGTAAGATAGTTTTACACACGCGAATACTAAGGTTCTTCCTTGACGAGCCTAGCATGTATAGACATGGCCTCGGAACATGGACCGAAAGGTTAAGCATGAGTCATATAGTTGATATGATGCCCATATAGATGCTCGCCTTTGAAGCTACACCGACTCACGTGATGATCGGACTTGGTGTAGTGGATTTGGTTCATGTAATCACCAAAAGGACACAAGGGATGTCGTTTTTGAGTGGGAGTTCATTAGTAATTTGGATTAGTTGAACTCAATCTATCATAAACTTAGTCTAAATATATTTTACAAATTCTATTGTAGATGGCACCACCTGCTTTTAATTTCAATGTGTTCATGGAGAAAGAGAAGCTTGCTGCGAATGGTAGCAACTTCACCAATTGGGCTATGAATTTGAGGATTCTCCTCACTGCTGCACAAAAGCAATATGTGCTAGAGGCGCCGCTAGGCCCCCCACCAGCTCCTGATGCCCCTGACGAGGAAAATAACGTCTATATAACTCGTCAGGAGGACCACAACTTAGTTCATTGCGGCATACTGTATGGGCTAGAGCCAGAACTTCGAAAATGTTTCGAAAATGGCAATGCTTTTGATACCATTGGAGAATTGAAAATGATTTTCGATACCCATGCTGCCGTAGAGAGTTATAATGCTTCTGAAAAGTTCTTTAGCTGCATGATGG
This sequence comes from Avena eriantha, assembly GCA_910589775.1. Taxonomy (NCBI): domain Eukaryota; kingdom Viridiplantae; phylum Streptophyta; class Magnoliopsida; order Poales; family Poaceae; genus Avena; species Avena eriantha. The sequence continues at coordinate 387,825,098 of OU342742.1, forward strand.
AAGAGAACAGCTCCATTAGTGAGCACGTACTCAAAATGTCTGGGTACGCCGATAAGCTTGTGTCTTGGGAATAACGATTCCCAATGAGTTAGGCATACATCGTGTTCTCCAATCTCTGCCACCTAGCTACAAGAGCTTCGTGATGAACTATAATATGCAGGGCATGAAGAAGTCTCTTCTCGAGCTTCTGTCAATGCTTAAGACTGTAGAAGTGGAGATTAGGAAAGAACATCAAGTGTTGATGATCAATAAGACCACCGGTTTCAATAAGGACAAGAAAGGCAAGCAGAAGGGAAAGAAGGGCGGCAAATGTGTTGCCGCGCCTGAAAAGAAACCCCGAGCTGGCCCTAAGTCTGACATCGAGTGCTACTATTGCAAGGGGACTGGCCATTGGAAGCGCAACTGCCCCAAGTATTTGGCGGACAAGAAGGCCAGCAAGGCAAACAAAGGTATATGTGATAAACATGTTATTGATGTGTACTTGACTAGTACTCGCAGTAGCACCTGGGTATTTTATACGGTATCGGTTGCTAATATATGTAACTCGGTTCAGGGGCTGCGGAACAAGCGACAACTAGCAAGGGATGAGGTCACGATGCGGGTCGGCAATGGATCAAGAGTTGATGTGATCGCCGTCGGAACGCTGCCTCTCCATATGCCGTCGGGATTAGTTATAAACCTGAATAATTGTTATTTCGTGCCTGCACTGAGCATGAACATTGTATCCGGATCATGTTTGATGCAAAGTGGTTATTCGTTTAAGTCTGAAAACAATGGTTGTTCGATTTATATGAATAATATCTTTTATGGTCATGTACCTATGTTGAATGGTTTATTTCTATTGAATCTCGATAGTAGTATTATGCATATTCATAATGTTGATGCTAAAAGGATTAAACTTGATAATGATATATCTGCATATATGTGGCACTGCCGTCTAGGTCATATTGGCGTTAAACGCATGAAGAAACTCCATTCTGATGGAATATTGGAATCACTTGATTTTGAATCATTTGATACATGTGAGCCATGCCTTATGGGCAAGATGACTAGAACGCTGTTTTCCGGTTCAATGGAACGGGCGACAGATTTATTGGAAATCATACATACTGATGTGTGTGGACCAATGAGTGTGTCGGCGCGAGGTGGATATCGTTATTTTGTTACTTTCACGGATGATTTGAGTAGATACGGGTATATCTATTTGATGAAACATAAGTCTGAAACCTTTGAAAAGTTCAAAGAATTTCAGAATGAAGTGGAAAATCATCGTAACAGAAAGATCAAATTTCTGCGGTCCGACCGTGGAGGAGAGTATCTTAGTTACGAGTTTAGCACACATATGAAAGACTGTGGAATAGTTTCACAACTCACGCCTGCCGGAACACCACAACGTAATGGTGTGTCAGAACGTCGTAATCGTACTTTATTGGATATGGTTTGATCTATGATGTCTCTGACTGACTTGCCACTGTCATTTTGGGGTTATGCACTGGAAACCACTGCATTCATTTTAAATAGGGCACCATCTAAATCCGTTGAAAAGACACTGTATGAATTATGGTCTGGAAACAAACCTAAGCTGTCATTTCTTAAAGTTTGGGGATGTGATGTTTATGTGAAGAAACTTCAACCGAATAAACTCGAACCCAAAGCAGAAAAATGCGTCTTCATAGGATACCCTAAGGAAACTATTGGGTATACCTTCTATCACAGATCCGAGGGCAAGGTCTTTGTTGCCAAGAATGGATCCTTTCTTGAGAAAGAGTTTCTCGCGAAAGGTGTGAGTAGTCGGAAGGTAGAACTAGAAGAGGTTATTGAACCTTCTCTTCATGAAATGGCGAGTAGCGCAGCACCGGAAGTTGTTTCGGAGTTGACTTCACCTAATGAAGAGAGAGCTAATGATATTGATCATGAAACTCCGAAATAGGACACTACCGAACCTCGCAGGTCAAGCAGGACACGTGCAGCTCCTGAACTGTACGGCAATCCTGTTATGAATTTCATGATTGATGAAATAGATGACCCTGTGACATATGAAGAAGCGATGATGAGCCCTGATTCCAACAAATGGCTAGAATCCATGAAATCCGAGATGGAATCCATGTACGAAAACCAGGTTTGGACCTTGGTGGACTTACCTCACGATCGAAAGGCCGTTGAGAATAAATGGATTTTCAAAAGAAAAACTGATGCTGATGGTAATGTAACCATCTATAAGGCTCGACTTGTTGCAAAGGGGTTTCGACAAATTCAAGGAGTTGACTACGATGAGACATTCTCTCCCGTAGCGATGCTTAAGTCGGTTAGGATTATGTTTGCAATTGCTACATATTTTGATTATGAAATATGGCAGATGGATGTCAAAACTGCGTTCCTCAATGGTAATATTGAAGAAGAGTTGTATATGATACAACCTAAGGGTTTTGTCGATCCTAAGGATGCTGACAAGGTGTGCAAACTTCAGCGATCCATCTATGGACTGAAGCAAGCATCCTGGAGTTGGAATCTCCGCTTTGATGAGGTGATCAAAGAGTTTGGATTTGTCCAAACTTATGGAGAGGCTTGTATTTACAAGAAAGTGAGTGGGAGCAATGTGGCATTTCTGATATTATATGTGGATGACATATTATTGATTGGAAATAATATAGATCTTTTAAATAGTGTTAAAAGTTATCTAAACAGCAAATTTTCGATGAAGGACCTTGGTGAAGCTTCATATATATTAGGCATTAAAATCTATAGAGATAGATCAAGACGCCTAATTGGGCTATCGCAGAGTACATACCTTGATAAGATATTAAAGAAGTTTAATATGGGCGGAAGTAAGAAGGGGTACTTACCTATGCTGCAAGGCAAGACATTGAGTAAGATTCAAAGTCCGGCTACGGCGGAAGAAAGAGAGATAATGGATAAGATCCCCTATGCCTCAGCCATAGGCTCTATAATGTATGCCATGCTATGTACAAGACTGGATGTGGCACATGCTATTAGTTTGACTAGTAGGTACCAATCTGATCCAGGTTCGGAACACTGGATAGCGGTCAAGAATATCCTTAAGTACTTGAGAAGAACTAAGGATATGTTTCTTGTATACGGCGGTGAAGAAGAGCTAGTCGCTAAGTGTTATGTCGATGCTAGTTTTGACACTGATTCGGATGACTATAAGTCTCAATCCGGATACGTATTTCTCTTGAACGGAGCAGCAGTTAGTTGGAGGAGCTCCAAACAACCTGTGGTAGCTGGATCAACGACGGAGGCAGAATATGTTGCTGCTTCAGAAGCGACACATGAATCGGTTTGGATGAAGGAGTTCATAACTGAACTAGGTGTGGTTTCTAGTGCGTTGGACCCAATGGTGATCTATTGTGACAACAATGGAGCCATAGCCAACGCCAAGGAACCAAGGTCTCACAAGAATTCGAAGCATATTAAGCGCCGCTTTCACTCCATCCACGAGCATGTCAAGGATGGAGATATAAAGATTTATAAAGTGCACACGGACTTGAATGTAGCAGATCCGTTGACTAAAGTACTCCCTAGGGCAAAACATGATGAACACCAGAACTCCATGGATGTTAGATTTATCACTATGTAAACTAGATTATTGTCTCTAGTGCAAGTGGGAGACTGAAGGAAATATGCCCTGAGAGGCAATTATAAAGTTGTTATTATGTATTCCTTGTATATGATAGATGTTTCTTTTGCATGCTATAATTGTATTGATAGGAAACATCAATACATGTGTGTTTAATAAACAAAAAGGGTTCCTAGTTATGCCTCTTTTATAGACTAGCTTGTTGGTTAACAGGATGATCAAAGTTTCCTGATCATGGACATTGGACATTGTTAATAACAAGGTCACATCATTTGTGAAATGATGTGATGAACATTCATCCGAAGTATAGCATTACGATCAAGTCATTATGTTTATATTGCTATAACATCATACAAAGTAGTCTTAGTCCTTAGACCATGAGATCATGTTAATTGCTAACACCGGAAGAGTATCTTGATAACATCAAACGTCACACCGTAACAGGGTGACCATAAAGGTGGGTTCAGTGCTATGAAGGTGTTATGTTGAGGCTCATGGATCAAGAGTGGAATTTGTCAATCCCGATGACGGATAGATATACTCTGGGCCCTCTCGGTGATATCACATTAAGATAGCTTGCAAGCAAGTGATGTGATCACTAGAATGTTATATCACGGGAACGAGAAAAGAGTGCATGTCGGTAACAAGATCAAACTAGGTATTTGGATACCGATGATCGAATCTCGGACATGTATTATATCATGAGACAAAGGGATTAAATTGCTGACGTTAAAGGTTCTCACGATCAGAGAAGTCATCGTTGAATATGCAGGAGTCAGTATGGATCTCCAGGTCCCGCTTCTGATTATTGATCTGAGTGGAGTCTCAATCATGTCTGCATTATTCGCGAACCGTAGGGTGACACACTTAAGGGTTGCCGGACACCATTTAGGAGCACATATGTTCCAGACAAAAGGTTTGCAAAGCGCAGGAAATGTTTCGATAGAAACATGAATTGTTTCGGGTGAAATTGCAGAAAGTGGTTCTGGATGTGATATTGAAATGTTGCAAGGGGTTTTATGTGAATGTTTGTTAATTAAAGTAATTAACAAAAATTCTGAATAAAATAAATAAAAGGGTTTTATTAATTGAGAGTTGCATTTAATTTGGTGGAAATTAAATACATGTGAGTGGGATTTTGGGTGGAGGCCATGTTTATGTGAGTGGAAGTTCACCACATGAATGAAGGAGGGGAGGAGTCCCCCCCCCTCATGCGCCGGCTATGGGAGGAGAGGGTTCTCCCTCCCTCCTATATAAAGCCCCCCCTCTCCCCTCTCACAAACCACACCTCCTCGTGAAGGATCTCTCCCCCCTCTAGATATTCCCCCATGGTCTCGGATTAGCGAGATACATGTTCCCGGTGGCCTTGCGTCTGGAAGGAGTTGCTGCTTCCGCTGATTCGCTGGAACGAGGAGGTGGAGGTTGTCCGGTGGCTTGAACGTTTGTGCGAGGACGGATGCGCTACTGATTTGCGGCCCTCGGACTTCCACACGATCTTGAGATCGGCAAGCGTACGACTACATCAACCACAAGTTCCTACTCGTTGTCTTCGAGGGTAAGTTCTCCATGGATGTATGTCCACCCGTTGCTCTGTATCTAGTAGATAGATCTTGGTGTATAGATCTCATCGTAGGAATTTTTTTGTTTTCTATGCTGCGGACCCAACAGTTATATCTAGCATTTTAATAGTTGTATTTAAAGTCGTGATCATCTCCCCCAATAAGCATCTCCACCAATAACCATCTGCCCGCATTCCAGCAACTGTGGTACTTGTCATCACGAGATCGCACCTAAGCACGCAACTACGACTCGCAAGGCCAGCTATCTACCAAACACAGGGAATAGGAGGTGTCCAAGGCAATATAGAGGATGCACGGGATATAACTTGGGTACGGAAACTAAAGCATTGCGACACGGATAACAATAGATCAGCTTGGGAAACACTGCCGGAGATTCATATCCGAAGAACTTGTCGATACTCGCATCCACTCATTGGTCTAATCCACGAAGAAGCAAAGCACTAAAAGAAACACCGGATGCACTATTTAATATTACGGTAGAAGATCCGGCATAATTATGATATGATGCAGATGCGGTGCAATTAGGCAGTATTAAGCGGAACCGGGGTCCCGACAATTAGTTAAACGGTTCAAGTTATTTAGAACCTCCGCAATTTAAATGTTGTGTTAACAGGGTGAATCATGGCATCGGTTCGCTACGCAAATTTAAATGGAGTCCGGAATAAGACAAAGGTACCCCGCATAAACACTCCATATTTAATTTAGGTGAATCGACTATAATGCCCCCAAACCCATAGACAGGTATGCATGCATGAACGATTTAATATGCGACAGTTGATAATGTCATATTATAAAAATAGGGGTCTCGGATAGGGAATCACATTAGGGTTCAGCAAACTTGGGCTCCGAGGGGTTCGGGGTTCGACAGGGTTCGATGGGGGAACGGTTCAACGGAAAGAGAGCTTGATGTTCCAGGAAGGAGGACTTGGTTTGGCATCGAGGCGCATCGGATCCGCCCTGGTCGGTGTTGATCTTGCCGTCGCGAAGGTCTTGTCGGGTCCACATACCGGGTCGGTTTTGGCGTCTGAGGTGAAGAACTTGGCGTCCTCGAGGAAGTACTTGGCGTATCCGTGAAGAAGACCTTGTCGCTCCAGGAGAAGATCTTGGGGTTCTTCGCCGAAGGCCTTCGGGTACGGGGGTCTCGGCGAACTTGGTGTGTCGAGGTTCGGTCTTCGGGTACATTGCAATGCTCTTGTCGCACCGGGATGAAGACCTTGGTGCGCCATCTCGGTCATCGGTCAACGCGTTTGGAAGTAGATCTTGGCGTCCATGATGAACATCTTGTCGGTCCGTCTTGATCAGTCTTCTGGTTCGGCCTCGATCTCTAGACTCCAGCATCAGGGTTCGGGTCTTCAGAAAAACTTGACAGCAGGCGGTTCTTGTCGAGATCCCGGTGTGGACACCTTGGACTCAGGTGGCCGATCAAACAAACACACCACTTCACACGGTAACATAGCACTCGGACATATCTGCAGCAAACACGAGACACACGCACATACATCGAGCGTGGCAAGGGGAAAAACAACATTGCGCAAGAGGCTGTAGCAGCACATCAGCGTGCAGATCTTGTAGAGGTGGGGGTGCTCGGCTTGTGCTATACGACGCGGCAGAGGCGGTTGCTGGGACGCCGGTGTCAGGGACGGACGGGGCGCACGAGGCGCAGAGAACAGCGGCGGGCCGCTGATGCGGACTTGGCCCCGCTTGACCGGCAGAGAGAGGCCACAGCGGGGCTCTGTCGGGATGATTCGGTGCAGACGAGATGGGGCGGCGAGGGGGAACCGTGGAGGCGAGGCCAACAACAGGGACGGGCGGCGGAAGGCCGACGAGCTCGGCGAGGATGAGCGGGGCCCGGGTTCCGGCGTGCAGCGGAGGAGATGGTGAGGTCGTCGAGGAAGAGCACGGCCGAGGGCGCGCAGGGCCGGCGTGGGCCGGGCCAAAGAGGCGGTGCTCGCTGGGGGCTCGGGGCGGCGCGGACGTGCCGGCGGCGGCTAGGCTCGAGGAGGAAGGCCACGGCGCAGGCGGCGGGGATGCGGGCTTGGGGAGAGAGAGCGAAGCGAGAGGGGAGGAAACGCGTGAGGAGGCGTGGTCGTGGTGGGGAGATGGCGCGCGGGAGAGGAAGGTGGTGGGCCAGGGGAAAGGGTGGGCCGGCGCGTGGTAGGTGGGGAGCATGCCCAGGTGGTGGCGTCGGCGCGCGTTACGGGGAGCGGGTGAGCGGGAGTTGGGTTGGCGCGGGGTGGACGCGGGGTTCCAGGCGGGAACGGGCGGCGACCAGGTGTGTGGGAGCAAGTGCAGGTGGGCGGGAGATGCGGTGGGACCCAGGGAGCAGGGTGGGTCCACGGGCAGGTGTGGATGGGGTCAAGGAAACGATTGGGAGGACGATGTACGCTGCGGACGGAGGCGTGCGCGCCAGGTGGGCTGAGGTGGCGTTGGTGGGGTGAGGTGGCGGCCAATGGTTGGCTGGGGTGAGGTGGAGGGAGTGGTAGGTGGCGCTGGGTGTGGAGGGCTGGCTAGATATTTTGGGGGTGGCCGGCTAGGCCGGTTCGGGCCTGGCGGGCTGCGCCCTAAAAAATAATATAAAATTTTATTTGTTTAAAGCAGGGCGTGTGAAAACTGTTTGTAGACGAAAGAAAATATTCCGGACAGCCCGGGGTTTTGATTTGAAATAAAGGCGGGAGGATATTTAGAAAACAAAACTAGGCGTTTAGAAAATAGTTTTAGACAAAACCATGCAAGATGACATGAGCATGCGGTCATGATGATGCAATGCACAAAAACAACGCGATTTTCTAGTAGTGGTTTTTGTGGGGCGCCACAATTCGACATCACTAACAATGGATCTCGCCCTCGAGATCCGCCTCGTGGTACGGGGAAGAAGATCGACGATCAGATTCTTTATGCTTCGTGTAGATCCTCGCGACACTACTAACAAGAGGTCGTTGTCCGCGTTTGTCGAGAGAACACTCCGGGAAACAAAGGACGGAGGTAAAAGTATCCACAAATAAAGCCACCTCTAACTCCGATAGAAAGAGAGAAAAGATGCATTCTCATCCACTTCAATGTACGAGAGCTAATAGAATGAGTAGTCGGCATGGGGGCCAATCCATCACGCACCCAAACTAATACTCCACACATTCGGTAGAAAAGTGTGCACCCATCCTCGGAATCAGACTGAAGATCAGGTTCGGAACAAAGGAGGGATGCAGACTCTGCATCGGATCTAACGTAGATGATGTCGTCGTGTCGGAAAACACCGGAAGGCACAAACAAGGAACAGAGAGAAGTCCAACAGATGAAGGATTTCCTCAGATAGCACGAAGACCGGATGTAGAAGCACCGTTACCAAAGGAGGGAGCGAAACCCTAAAGATACGGTGGAAAACCCAACCACGAGAATCCTGGACTTGAAGAAAGATAAGAGAGTAGAATCAAAACACGCAGAGGTAAGAGGAGAATAGCAGAGGGGTAAGGAGAAAAATCAGACCTAATCAGATCTATCCAACCGATTTTGCAAAATAGTTTTGACACTCTCCTTCGGCCGTTAGCTAGGTTATCCAACATGCTGGACTTGTGGGGTATTGCAACTGCTGTGCTCTGATACCACTCTGTAACACACTCAAATCGGCCCTATGCAAGTTTTAGCGCTTCCCGCCAAACCCGCATAGAAACGATTCAAGGACGCCCACCAGGCACTTTCGTGCGGGTGGAAATCGAAGTAATACCATTACACAACAGTCCTCGATAGGACCCATAGAACATATATATATACAACACGACTCCATGAGTCAAGAATACAGATATACATTACAAAGATCCAAATCACCTTGAAAACGATAGAGCGTCCGTCTACGGACAAGATGCAAATGGGGCTAAGAGCCCTGAAGAATAACCAATGGCGTCCATAACCCTGCCTAGGCCTATCCGGAAGGTAACCCTGCTAACGACGTCGATCTTAAACCTGCTAAAACAAAAGGGGTGCTGACAAAGGGCAAAGGAAAAAGAGAAGCGTCAGTACTGAGGCCAGTACACGGCGAGGCTAGAATTCGGCGGCTCTCGCCTACATAGGTATGGTGGGCTGAAGCGGCAGCGCAACGGCACTAAACAACCTATAGAGACTCGATACAATTGGCGGTTATCAGAGAGGGATAAGAAAGACCTATTCGGATTCAACCTGAAGCTAACACCAAACAAACCCATCCTGGTATTTCCCCCTCGAGACCAAACGAGGAAGTCGGACCAAGAAACTCACACAGTTGGCAATTTTACTCATTTCATTATAGTTGCAGCAATTACTAATCAGATATAGATAGCATGAGTCATCCTGATAGCATAAGTAGTGGGCAATTTTAATTAACCATTCCGTGGTAGTTGGAACATTTACTAGTCAGATATAATTGTCCCGAGGAATCCCAAAACCCAGCAGTTGTTGGCACTTTTATCACATTTCATTGGAGTTGCAATACTTACTAGGCACGTATAACATGACACAGATCACCACAGATCCACCAGTTGTGGGCATTTTTATTATCCAGTCCATTATAGTGAAACTGATTACTAGTCAGATATATTAAGTCAAATTGATAGCACTACTTTAGTTATGCTTGTCTATGATCGAGATACTGTGCTCCAAGTCGTCCATAACCGCGGACACGGCTTTCAGAAAGATTTACCCTGCAGGAGTGCACAAATAGCAACACACACTCGATCAACCTCGGAAAAACCAACTCAAAACCCAACAAGGCTTTCACGACAAAGCGATCACAGGATTCATAAATATTTCAGGGGGCCACCCCACTAAGCTTCATGCAACGAAGTTGGCTGGCTCCGGAACGGATCCAGGGTTTGCGACGACGGCTGTAAACGACTGGGAACCCGAAAGTGTGTCTGGGCTTGTCGATACCGCGAAAATGTGGCGCGATCCAAAACAGTACAGGTGCTCCACGCACAATCTTAAATAAAGCAGTAATCATGGCATAAGTACATGATAGTAATAAAGCCCCAAACTAATTGTGGCCCCAAGAAATAAGAATGAATCAAGATCTGGCTCAGGGGGGTCCATAAGGCCTCCCGGATGTGGATAGTGTGAATAGTCAAGGAACAGGAATCCAGTACTCGGGGTCCTACGGGACACAAGTGAGCGTGGAAGAACCAAATAACATCTATTGCCCACCGATGCCTCTGCATTAGTTATATCTAGCATTTTAATAGTTGTATTTAAAGTCGTGATCATCTCCCCCAATAAGAATCTTCACCAATAACCATCTGCCCGCATTCCAGCAACTGTGGTACTTGTCATCACGAGATCGCACCTGAGCACGCAACTACGACTCGCAAGGCCAGCTATCTACCAAACACAGGTAATAGGAGGTGTCCAAGGCAATATAGAGGCTGCACGGGATATAACTGTGGTACGGAAACTAAAGCATCGTGACACGGATAGCAATAGATCAACAGGAGGAAATAAAGACTATAACTGCAAAATAGGTAGAAGGGGAAGAGATGCTCGCCTGGGAAACACTGCCGGAGATTCATATCTGAAGAACTTGTCGATACTCGCATCCACTCATCGGTCTAATTCGCGAAGAAGCACAACACTAAAAGAAACACCGGATGCACTATTTAATATTACGGCAAAAGATTCGGCATGATTATGATATGATGCAGATGCGGTGCAATTAGGCAGTATTAAGCGGAACCGGGGTCCCGACAATTAGTTAAATGGTTCAAGTTATTTTGAACCTCCGCAATTTAAATGTTGTGTTAACAGGGTGAATCATGGCATTGGTTCGCTACGCAAATTTAAATGGAGTCCGGAATAAGACAAAGATACCCTGCATAAAAACTCCATATTTAATTTAGGTGAATCGACTATAATGCCCCCAAATCCACAGACATGTATGCATGCATGAACGATTTAATATGCGACAGTAGATAATGTCATATTATAAAAATAGGGGTCTCGGATAGGGAATCACATTAGGGTTCGGCGAACTTGGGCTCCGAGGGTTTCGGGGTTCGATAGGATTCGACGGGGGAACGGCTCGACGGAAAGAGAGCTTGATGTTCTAGGAAGGAGGACTTGGTTTGGCCTCGGGGCGCATCGGATCCGCCCTGGTCGGTGTTGATCTTGCCGTCATGAAGGTCTTGTCAGGTCCGCATACCGGGTCGGTTTGGGCATCCAGGGTGAAGAACTTCGCGTCCTCGAGGAAGTACTTGGCGTATCCGTGAAGAAGACCTTGTCGCTCTAGGAGAAGATCTTGGGGTTCCACGCCGAAGGCCTTCGGGTACGGGGGTCTCGCGAACTTGGCGTGTCGAGGTTCGGTCTTCGGGTACATTGCGATGCTCTTGTCGTACCAGGATGAAGACCTTGGTGTGCCATCTCGGTCATCGGTCAACGCGTTTGGAAGTGGATCTTGGCGTCCGTGATGAACATCTTGTCGGTCCGTCTTGATCAGTCTTCTGGTTCGGCCAAGGGGAAAAACAACATTCCGCAAGAGGATACATTCCGCCACATTCCGCCACATGTCATCATGCCACATACATCGAGCGTGCCAAGGGGAAAAACAACATTCCGCAAGAGGCTGTAGCAGCACATCAGCGTGCAGATCTTATAGAGGTGGGGGTGCTCGGCTTGTGCTGCATGATGCGGCAGAGGCGGTTGCTGGGACGCCGGTGTCAGGGACGGACGGGGCGCACGAGGCGCAGAGAACGGCGGCGGGCCGGTGATGCGGACGTGGCCCCGCTTGACCAGCAGAGAGAGGCCGCGGCGGGGCTCTGTCGGGATGATTCGGCGCAGACGAGATGGGGCGGCGTGGGGGTACCGTGGGCGCGCAGGGCTGGCGTGGGCCGGGCCAAAGAGGCGGTGCTCGCTGGGGGCTCGGGGCGGCATGGACGTGCCGGCGGCGGCTAGGCTCGAGGAGGAAGGCCACGGCGCAGGCGGCGGGGATGTGGGCCTGGGGAGAGAGAGCGAAGCGAAAGGGGAGGAAGACGCGCGGTGGGGAGGAAACGCGTGAGGAGGCGCGATCGTGGTGTGGAGATGGCGTGCGGGAGAGGCAGGTGGGCGTGGGGGCTATGCAGGTGGTGGGCCAGGGGAAAGGGTGGGCTGGCGCGTGGTAGGTGGGGATCGTGGCTAGGTGGTGGCGTGGGCGCGTATTACGGGGAGCGGGCGAGCGGGAGTTGGGTTGGCGCGGGGTGGACGCGGGGTTCCAGGCGGGAACGGGCGGTGAACAGGTGTGTGGGAGCAAGTGCAGGTGGGCGAGAGATGCGGTGGGACCCAGGGAGCAGGGTGGGTCCGCGGGCAAGTGTGGATGGGGTCGAGGAAGCGATTGGGAGGACGATGTACGCTGCGGACGGAGGCGTGCGTGCCAGGTGGGCTGAGGTGGCGTTGGTGGGGTGAGGTGGCGGCCAATGGTTGGCTGGGGTGAGGTGGAGGGGGTGGCAGGTCGCGCTGGGTGTGGAGGGCTGGCTAGATATTTTGGGGGTGGCCGGCTGGGCCGGTTCGGGCCTGGCGGGCTGCCCCCTAAAAAAAAATATAAAATTTTATTTGTTTAAAACGGGGCGTTTGAAAACTGCTTGTATACGAAACAAAATATTCCGGACAGCCTGGGGTTTTGATTTGAAATAAAGGCGGGAGGTTATTTAGAAAACAAAACTAGGCGTTTAGAAAATAGTGTTAGACAAAACCATGCAAGATGATGACGATGCTCCAATGCAATGTGGCATGATGACATGAGCATGCGGTCATGATGATGCAATGCACAAAAACAACGTGATTTTCTAGTAGTGGTTTTTGCAGGGCGCCACATTCACCTCGGATGGCACTATGGCGGTCTTCATCAACTAGTACTTCTTTTCCTTTCCCTGCCCTTGCTAGGTCATATGGGACTATCTGCTTGTTCTTTCTTCCCGAGGTCACTACCTCCTCCCTTCTTGGGCATGTATGAGGTGATGATGCTGCCCCTGTAGATTTCACCGGGTTATGATGGAGTTGAGTTCCTGCACCGAAACAGGGTTATTGCAGTACTTGTAGTAGCAAATATTTAAGAGTTTGTCCCGATGGGAGCTCGGCGAACACGACCCTCGCAACCACGTTGTCAATGCGACCATGTACGCACCCAAACTGTGGTTTGGAAATAGCCTATTCTATAAATTGCTAGGATAAATGAATTTAAGATGTTTTGTAATAACTACTACTAAGACTAGAAAGAAAACTAGAACGAAAGTAAAACTGAGAAGAGGTGAATGCAATGAGATGAAATATTAATGCTATGATTCCTCAAGTAATGTTGTGTATACCGATGTGCATGATAAGTGCTTATGGAATAGCTGTTAACTATAATTGTGGCGGTCCCTCATATACCGTTGTGTCCCACCATTGGTTAGTGGCAACTAGACAACTCAATTGTCCACACCCTCTCCGGACATGGGTCATCCATAAGAGAATAGTGAATTAAGGTAACAAGACCAATCAAGGTAAACCATAGAAAAGACATTAAGTTCTATGGACAACTGTACTCCTAAGCAAGTGTTCTAGTCACAAGATATCACATATGTCACTTTGGGGTCAAGCAATTCGCAACACTATGCCTATCTATATCATGAGTGATCTTGACAAATTAAATCTTAAATGGGGGTGCATCCTAAGCTACTATTGCCTCCGCAAATCACTTATAGCAAATAGCGTATTAGTTCTACCCATGGTGTTGTCAAGTACCACGGACGAGTAGAGACTAATAATAAGTTCTGTGATACTCCGTGAATCCCTAGTAAATTCCTCGATAATGGATTGGACGTATCCAATCACTAGAATAATATCATGAATAGAACAATGTAAAGAGAAAGCACAAACATATTAATTAACAAGAACACACCACACTTCCATTACTCAAATCATCATAACATTAATAAAACGGGGCTCAAGCCATGTTACAACCCATCACGGGGATCATGATGGGGAAGGATGAAGGAGTAGCGGCGATGGAGATGGTGATGATGGCACGCTGATGGTCGCGTCGGTGTGGTGATGGTGGCGTCCTCCTTCTCCTCCTCTTCTTGCTTGGATTTCTTGATAGTGTTGATGGAGATCTAGATCTTGGTGGAGCTGTAGAGGCTATGGAGGCGGCACGGCGCTGCCGTGGAGGCGGTAGATGGGATCTAGATCTTGTATATGGTGTCTTGTGGCTTGCTTGGGTCCTCCCTCCTTTATATAGGCCTTAGGGGTGCCCTAGGGTTCCCCCAATACCGTCATATGACTTAGGGAAGGTTCTGGAGCTTTTCTGGGGCGAAATCCCGTCGTTTCTGACCTTTTTTACAACTATACGGGCGTAACTATACGGCCGGAAATATTGCTCCGGTCGTATAGTTCCTTGTTAAATTGTCTGTCCCCTTTAGTATTTTGGTTGTCATTTCTTTATACGAACTCCGTTTTGGGTTTTCTTGGGCTCGTTGAGTTTGTATCATCGAGGGCTACAACCCTGTGGCCTGGAACTTTTTTGAGGAGTTGGAAAAATTCACTTTTCCAACACCTCAAATGGCTAAGTCTGGTCCCTGTTGCTCCTCCATACTATGCTCTCTTTGTTCCTTTTGCCTTTGTTTTGTCCATAATCATCATCAACACCTACACACATGTCAAAGACAAGGAAGAGGGATAAAATTCTACCTAAACTACTAAATGTCCAAAGCTCATATTGAATTTAATAAAAACAAGCAATAGTTAGATGGCGCATAATATGATAAGAAAATTACACAATTTATATTGCTAAAAAGTGTTGTATATCACAGCCATCATGTTACCCCTTGCCGAATGAACTATATGACAGCCTCATGCTATCATCGGATTTGCTTTGAGTATCTCCTCATTCTGCTTTTTTGGTACTCTCACTAAGTGGTTTACTCTCTCCTACTGCCTCTCTACAGCCCTGAGGTTCTTTGTCGGGGTACTATACCTCTCCAGCCCTGCTATTAATACAGTAGTTGATTGCCCCGGCCTAGGTACATATTCCTTATCTATCTTTGTGATCAAGTTTCTACCCCTAATCTTTACTCCGTCCATACGAGTTGGGCTAATCCGGTGTGATTTTGCATACTAACGCAGAGTAATGTTCAGTGACTGCTACAACTCAACTACTTTCGTTGCCCTTGCTAACATGTTCTGCCGGGTCTCCTCTAGCTCGGCCTGTGCTAGAGTTGGATCTACCACAGGTGCTATCATAGTTGATAATCTATCCATTGCCCGCTACAATACGTTCTCTGGCCTCTCTAGTAGAGGAAACCTTGACCTAGGTACCTTTGGGGTAGCGTCCGGATCTGGCGTCTGGTCCTTGCTTGTTCCTAGATCTAGCACCGCCATCATAACCTCAACGCAGCTAGTGGGGCGAGTGAGATGCAAGCTGCAAGCCGCAGAGAGGTGCTTCGCCTCCCTTGATGACATGCAGGTAGTGAGCGTAGGACTCGTCCATGCCCACGTAGACCTTGTGAGTGCCAAGGCTGATGAAGAGGCTGTTGCGCGGAGGAGGGCGGTTGGCGAAGCTGCCAGTATTGTCGCCGACATAGTCCAGCGCTCCAAAGCGCTGAACAAGCTTGGACGATGAGTTCGCCGGTGGCGATGATGTTTCCCGTCCAGATCTTCACTCCAGCTAGCGCTGCTACTGGCCCCATGGTGGGCACCAACTATCGTGGTGGTGGCACGGCACATGCCATGCATAGGCTAAAGATGGGGCCAAAGTGCACTAGAGGTATCCTGGGAGGGATGGTGTGGTGATTCCACACACAAAGCTTTTATTCTCTCTTTCAATGGTGGATTACAAGTGTTCCTTGAGCTATTCGTCGGGAGGAGGAAGGAGACCCACTATACTTCCCACCACTCTCTCTATGGTTTTCCCTTAGTAAAAATGGCCAACCTCCTATATAGATATCCTGGCCCTCCTTATATAGGGTCACCAGGTTACAAGTTAGGGCATACATGGAAGGCATAATCTCCGAATATGCCTCTCCCAAAATAGCAAAGCGGTGCTCCTCTTTTTCCTTCCGTAAGCCGCTCTGGACTCATGGTATAAGCCTCTCTAAGCCCCTTTGTGGCGCGGTGTCCCCCGACATATGCTACGTCACCCGACATAGGCAACGTTATCTTTGTCGACAAGTACCCGCTGGTCCTCCTCTCTTTCCTCTGTGCTCACGCTATAGTGGAGAGAGAAAACCTTTGACCAAGGAGATTCCTTCCTTCTCTTGTTAGCCAAGTAGTAACCC
Organism: Avena eriantha; assembly: GCA_910589775.1. NCBI lineage: Eukaryota > Viridiplantae > Streptophyta > Magnoliopsida > Poales > Poaceae > Avena > Avena eriantha. The sequence continues at coordinate 387,841,516 of OU342742.1, forward strand.
GGCTGGCGCCTAGCTAACTCGGCCATGTGGGTACCTGCAAACAAGTTAAAAAGAGGGTGCCGACATACGTTCTATGTCGGCCGAGGTAACATTGGATGAACTCCGTCTAGGTCGGGTCTACCGTAAGTCGGCCTACCTTCAGGTAACTCGGCTAGCTTACGCTTTGATCTTGCTATACCTCGGCTATTATGGCATTTATACCCCGGCTTGACCCCACCCAGGGTTATCCCCCCTACAGTACTGCTGAATTAGTCACTTTGAAATGCTGTTGAATCTGTCAAGTGCTTCTAAATATAATCTGTGAATCTTTTGATATTTTTTGTCTTTTTATGTACTGCTGAATCTTTCCAATGCTACTGAATCTGACAAATGTTATGTCCTTGCTATTAGCAAAATATTTTGTAGGGTTGAAATAAGAACTACTTCTCTTAGTAGTGCTATTTAATTTCGGTGTTTATATTGCTGAATCGGTCACTTTAAAATGCTGCTAAATCTTCTTCTAAATATGAACTAGAAATCTTTCGATCTTTTCTATCTTATTCTGTACTACTAAATATTTCAAATGCTACAAAATATGTCAAAAGTTTTGTCATTGGTGTATGGCCATTTGAAGTAGAGCTTTGACCTTTATGTCATCGGAACTGTTGGATGTGTTTTGGACAAAGATTAGGGGTAAATATACAACATGATTTGTCATTGTATATGAGTCCCCTCCCTTGGTGAGGTTTTTTTGGAGCCTGTCCGAGCCAGAGTAAAATGCATTTTCTACTAACGAGGAGATGAAAGCTAGCCTATTCGGCACTTCTTTAGCCTAGAACATTTTAATTAGGCATTTTCGGGGTCAGGAGACTGCTTAGCCCATGGTGCATAGCCCATGTAAATTAGCCCATATAGAATAGCTAAGATATTTTTATTTTAGCCTTTTGAGCATTTCCCCCCACCTCTTAAAAAACTCAGCCCACCCATGTTTTAAGAACATACCATGAACAACTATTGTGTAATATTTTAGGAGTACTCACAGTTATTTCGTATTGTGTTATATTTTTTATGTTGTGTCTTTCGTGGTACGTTCTTCCATGAAATTGTATTTGTTTATGAGTTATCAAAGTCTGCCTCCTGTTGTGTGATACACGCCATCATATCTTTCATTTGTGTGTTCTGTCATAACTCTGCGTGTTACATTCTTTACGAGCAAATAACTATGTATCTTTGAAACCGTGGCTTGCATGTGTGTAAAAAGGTGTTTGACACCTACTGTCTTCTCGCCCGGTCATCTCGACACGATGAAATTCAGGATCAAACACTATAAGTTATATACGAATTGTGTGGTGTTTTTCAACATGTTGTCCTTTTAGTTCCGTGCATGGTATAATATCGTTACCTCTTCACGTCTATCATGTACATTCACTCTTTTTGTACGTGCTCTCGCGTGTAAGAAAACATTCTTCTTATGCATTACATGACGTTTAATACCACGCCGTGCCGCATTTTACTCCATCACTTCGATGCTGCAGGTCTCTCGATGTACTATACGGCGGGAGATGCTCTATCACAGTTAATCGGGTACGCAGACTATGTCACTCATATGTATTTCTCTATTATCTCTTCTTGCTATTTATGCGTGCCTTCTGGGTTCCTAATACGCCTCTCTACATTTTCCTATTACCAATTTCCATGATGGCACCTCTGATTGGCAGCGTGAGACGAGTGGGCGAACATGTTTCTACCTCGACCGATGCTGATGTCTCTGCTATTCTTCGATACATTCCACACGTACACCCAATACGACTTTCATGTTTCTTTTGTCTGATCCATCATGTCAGATGTCACCGTCATACGCGGTGCGCTGGTACTTCTCAACTGCTGCCAGGACAGGGCGGTGATGATGATCCGTCGTGGTTTCGGGTTTACCAACATGAATATCTCGAGTACTCTTGTGAGGAAAAAGAGGCGGAGGAAGAGGAGGAGTGCACGAAGAATGCTTGCTCTATGGAAGCCTCTAAGGAAGCAGTGTCAGAAGCCGTCCACAAAGAGCATGTACGTGCGGCTGAGGCCACATCTTAGGCAACATCGGCTGCCGGAGAAATCCATAGAGCTTCCGATGTAGATATTTCGGTGGCGGTAATTGCTCTTGTGTGGCTCAGGTGGTCTCGAAGTCTCCGCCTATGGACGATACGGACGACCTGAATCATGAGTCGTTTTGGCAGAACCTGATGTTGTACTCCGACGACAAAGACGACGACCTGCAAACCGGTGTGTCTACGTATATTGTAATAATTTATATGAATAATGGATAATATTTACTATCTATCTTTACATATTGTTTGTTTCTTTCGTCGAGGATTCGGGGCTGCAGCCCATGAGGCGACTAAAGGGGCTGCAGGTGCCATGGGGCGTCACGAGGAGGGAACTCTCACCAAGGCCACATACGAGCCTCAGGAGGGTTTTGTGGCAGCGCCAAAGACATTAGAGCTCATATAACATCCTATCTACTTCATCTGCATGGTGCTCCGCGATGCTCATGAGCACTACCCGATGCAGCAGAAGCTCCCCTACACGCGTCTGATAGTCTCAAGGAAGTTGCAACACTAGTTCCAGGTCCATCCCATCAAGGTGGTAACCAAATTCCCCCTGGAGACAATCCTACGCAACTCTAATGCCACAGGGCCCGTGGTAGAGTGGGCGATCAAGTTGTTGCCTTTCGAGCTGACATTCGATACATCCCCCGTCATCATGGGTAGGGCTCTGATAGAGTTTTCCACAGAATGGACTGATCCATTCTCAGAAGAGGTCAAGGAGGAAGAGAACTTTGACAGTGCTGGGACGTGAACCTCGACGGCACATTCGATGTCGATTGCGCAGGATAGAAGCGGTCCTGACTTCACCTAGTGGTTAAATGCTTCTTTACGTCGTTCAACTATGCTTCGAGAATGAAGTCAAGCACTCCAACAACATCGTCGAATAAGAAGTCCTCATCGTAGGCCTCAAAGTGGCAATCGTCCTCGTCATCAAACGTATCAATTTCCAAGGATATTCCTTGCTCCTCGTTAACTTCTCCAACAAGAGCTACAAACCCAAGGACGAGCACATGGAGGCTTACCTTGAAGAGGTGCATGCCGTCAGATTGAAGACATGTATGCCGAGAGGGGGTCCTCGAGGCGTGTGGAAAAAGGGCTGTGAGGCGACGGTATTCTGGATGGTGAGCACATAATCTTTACCCAGGTTCGAATCCGCCGGCTTTGGACGGACCCTTCTCCTACTGTCAATCCAGTATTACAGCAGAGCCAGAATATGGGTTACAAGGGTTTCCCCTGTGCGAGTTGAGATTGTAGAATATTGGGTTTCCCTAAAGGCTGGTCCCTATGATGGCTTATATAAATATTCGGCCTAGGGTTTACAGGAGAGACCTATCTGGCTACGACTAGGAGTCGGTTGCATAGTACATCTTGGACTACAAGTAACTAAACAAGTCTAAGTCGGTAAGTCTTCTGGGCCTTTCCATAGCCGGATGGACCTCCGTCTTCTCACCTGACTGGGCCGCCCGTGGAGCAAAGCTCTAACCCGAAGTGGGACACCGTGGTCAGTGAGTCATAGTGGGTATACCCTCAAAGTATATCCCCAACATTAGCCCCCGGAAGCCTCCAAAATCCAGAGTCGTATTCCATCGTCTAGCTTGATCTATCTTCGGCTTGGAGAATATTGAAGGGTTCCTGAAACTCAAAACAAAAGGTAGGATCCGAGTCACAAATTGAGTCGGACCTGTTAGTACATTATTCAGTTTTCCAGCTCTAAATTCAAATCAAGCCAGAACTTGGTCTCTGACGTAACCTGACATTAGTCAAGGTCAAGTCACGTCACTGATAGACATTCTTGACAGTGTGACCGCTGGTGGGCCCGTTCATCATGGAACTGAGGCATCGTTTAATGCGCACGTGGAGGTCGAGGAGGCGTAATATTCTAGAGGAGGTTACCCATCTCCTTCCACGACTTGTGGCATGTTCGCTGCTCATTTTCACACAAAATTGGCACAAGTGAGGAATAAAAGGGGTTCATATCTCCTTATTATTCCTTACCAGCGCCCCTTCTTTCTCATCCTCCCAACGCCACTGCGCACAAGCTCCTCCTTTTCTTTCCCCAAACCACACAGCGCCGCCCATCCACGGTCCCCATTGTCCTCAAAATGGCTTATGCTTCTTCTTCCGGTACGGTGGCAATCACGGCGGCGACCTCTACAGCGGTAGAGAAAGAGAACTTCCGTGGAGTGTGGGTCTCGTGTGTCACTGATAAGGAAGGTCTCCTTCACGCTGGCGACTGGCGGAGCGGCTTTGATCAGATCACCCCCACTCCTCACGGTGATGAGAGGGTCCACTTCGGCACTCACCTCGATAGAGGTTTGAGCTTTCCCCCTAAGAGTTCTTCTCTGATGTTGTGGATTACTATGGAGTTCAACTCCACAACTTCCCCCCAAACACAATTCCAGAACTTAGCGCTTACACTTCTTTGTGTGAGGGTTATCTCAGAATAAAACCGAGTATTATTTTGTTCCGGTACTACTTCGGTACCCGGAGAAATTCTATCACTTCCGGTAATCCTTATATTACCGGAACTCTTAGCCTAACTCTTAGAAGGGACCGAGTATACCCCAAGATTAAGGCTAGCGAGTCCATGAAGAAATGGCCATCCATGTTATTTTATCATAAGGATAGACCGGCTCCAAGCAAACAAACTGCTTTGCCGGCTTTAGTTGATGGTGCTGCCATGCCCCGAGAGTCCTGGGATGTGGAAGCTCCGATTCTTCCCGACGATCTGATTCTCACCAAGAGATGGATCGAGTATTTGATGAAGGGTCTAAACGGATCCAACTTGATCCACTGATGGCTGGCATGCCGGATTCACCCCCTTCAGCACCACGGTGACCGGTTCATGCACATGATTACCAAGAGAAAGAAGGAAAGCCTTCGGACCAGCTCGCTCCCAATCCCGGACAAAGAATATGAGTCCTGGATCAAATGGTTGATCAAGGAGCGAGTGAGAGGAAGATTTCAGATCTCTCTCTAGACATGTATATTGTGGATGAACCTGTGACACATGTAAGTTTTCCGGCTGTTTCCTTCATGCTTATTTATTTGTTAATTTGTACTTTGTTTTAGTTTTGCAACAATAAGATAATGTTTCCATTAGCTTGCTGACCTCCCCGAGTCAGAGCTTGCTCCTCTCGAGGGATATCCATCTGAAGATCCATTTCCTCAGGAGGATGAAGAACTTGTTCCATTGCCGGATGTGCTTACCCGAAAGCGCAAAGCTCTGACTGTTGTTGTGGGCATCCAAAAGGTTCCCGTTGTAAAGAGGTAAACTTCTTTACAAAGTTTCCAATATTAACTTGTATTTTCTCTCTGAATTGGGCCTAAAACACTTGCCAAGGGTAAGGCACAAGGAAAATTGGGGAAGTCTCTATGCCAGCAGAAATTGACACTAGGCTGACCTGCTGTCCCACCTCCGACTCCTACCGCAAGGACATCATCAGTGCCGGAGGATACTTCTTCTTCGTGCATTGAAGATGTTTCGGCTCACACATCAGAGCCAGCAAACCTTGGTTCGCAAACCAATGACACCTTAGGTGACTCAGAACTTGATAAGGGTGAACCCGCAAACGGTGATGATCCCTCACCTTAGACCTTCGCGGAAAACCTTCTGAAAAATCGGAGTTTCACCAAACATGGCCTTACTCAGAAAAGCGCATAAGAGATCTAGAAACTGGCTCTCCATTTCCTTGAGACAAATAATATCACAACGGAGGAGGAGGCGCAAGAAACTGAAGAAGTTAAACTTATCGACCTTCTCTACCAAGTTCGTCTTCGCGACAAGAAGTTGAAGGCTGGTGTGGCTCCGCCACAACCAGTTATACCTCTGAATCTCGCCGAGAAGGTTTTCACTGAGGTGAACATGGGCTTCAATAAATGAACTCATGAACATTATGTAAGTCATAATCCGACTCTTCTTTTTATTTTATTTTATATCATATCCTCTATCCCCCAAGCATGAAGTTGGATAGAAATTCGGATTTAGGCTTTTATAGGATTCAAAATAATGAACCAATATAGACCCTGATGGCTCGTGCTGATATTTAACCTAGTTATAATATTAGCCCAAGTCTTAGTAGACTTCTGACTCTGGTTACCATCCTGACTTATAGAAAGTTAATGCTTATAACCAGGAATTATTGAAGAATATTTGCAACAAGCGGAGAGAGATCAAAGCTCTCCAGCTTGAAAATGCGCAACTAAAAGTTTCCAAGGATGAACCTAAAGGTAAACATTTCAAGCCTCGTCTTCATACTATGTGTTATTGATCTGTAGCCAAATAATTGTCCGGCTTTCATGTCTTGCTTTGCTAGATCTTGCGAAGCAATCCTACTATAAAGTCCTGGAGGTGGAGAATGCTGATTTGCGTGCGGAGCTGAATAAACTCAAGATGGATAATGAGACTAGCATTGCTAGTGTTCTTGAATCCAGCAATCATGCTATTGAAGATCGTGACCGCACCATCGCCAAACAAGAGAAAACAATCTCGGACTTCCAAGATGCTTTGGACAAGGAGAAGGAAATCACTGAAGCTCTCCGAAATGAACTCCAGAGCCTTCCAGCGGAGAAGGCCAAAGTAGATGACACTATATTTGGTAAACTTTTTTATCCCTGAACCATCGTTTTTCTGAATTGTGAAACTCAGATATATATATGTTTTGTTGACCTTGCTTTCTTTCTTATAGGTGCTCTCAACATGTTGGATGCTTCTTCATCTGAGCCTCCTACCAGCCGGCTTGTCGCCACTGGGGACCTGATCCACAATTTCTTCTAGTCACTGGCAGAAATCGACGAATCTGTCCGACTCTTTGGCCTAGACTCAATGTTGGCCTTTGAGCTATGAGACAAGGCAAAGGATATGACTCACCTTGTCAAGGATTGGAATATGTCATATGCATGCACAATGGCACAAAATTTCCTAATAATGGCAATGAGCCATCATGGAAGCATGGAAATATGGCAAGGTACCAAGAGTTATTCAACTGTTGATGAATATGGCAACGAGCAGAACATCAAGGAGATCTGGGATTCTTGCGCTGGATATGCCTCTCGCATGGCCGGTTTGATCAATTATGATGAGCCGTTCCTCATGCCCGTTGAAGTGCCACCACCCCCAAAAGAAGCAATTGCTGAAGTTTCCAAAGACAATTTGAAGACAGAGTCTTACTTACTTGTCTCAGATAGATATCGGGGTGATGCGGGTGATGTGTCCAGTGAGCCGGCAAATCCTACCTCTCCACCTGCATCATAGAGTGTGCCAAAAAACAAAGTGTTATTCTGAAAACAATCTAATTGTAATAAGTACGATATTATTTTGTTAGTGCTAAATTTGTAAGAACTTAATTCTTTACTCCTTTTAGCAATTTTGGCTTTTATCTAATGTGCTTGAAAAATTACATAAGCACTTGTTATTTTTCCTATACTTATTTTTTATCTGGCTTTCCATCTCGTTCCTTTTGTGAGCCGGCAAACCTTCAGCACAGAAACGTTGCCGAGCAACGGAGCTCAATTGCTAAACCAGTTTAAACCCGGAATCAAAGCCAGCTGCAAGTACCAACAATTCATTACTTGGAAAATACCCGCATCCAGCAATCAGACAAAAACCCAAGCATAAACTCGAAAAATTAGACTTATACCCAAATGTAGTATCTTTAGAATCAGAAATCTAACCAGAACAAACACGAGCATAAAGTACTTTCAAGTATTCTGGGATTTTCAATTGTGACATGATCAGTTGAAATAAGATGGTACATAAAAACATCTCATTTAAAACATTGAGGACACCAATGTTTTATTTCACTTTGAATATGTACACATATATGATTACAAAGAACGAAATTTTAGGAATAAAAGGGACGCATCTGATCAATATTCCAAGGATGGTCTATCTCATCCAGGTTTGTACTGCCTCCATCTCTATTTCTCTTCTTAGTAGCAGGCCTCTCTTTTTCTTGCCTCATATCAGTTAGGTAGTAAGAATCATTGTGTAATACTCGCCTAACCATGAAGGACCCTTCCCATATAGGGGCAAGTTTGTGCTCTCTTTTTTGCACTAGCCGAACAACTTGATCGCCCTTCCTGAAAGACCGATTCCTAACTCTCTGACTATGATATCTGTGTAACTTTTGCTAATAGGCTATAGATCTCTGTTCAGTAACCACGCGAACTTCCACGAGCTTATCAACATCTTGTTCAGCAACTTCGGCATCCTCTTTGACATACGCAAAATCTCAGGGAGAGGTGTGAATAAGATTACTTGGAAGAACAGCTTCTACACCATGGACCAAGAAAAACGGTGTATATCCAGTTGACTTGTTAGGAGTTGTTCATAAACTCCATATCTCAGACGGTAATTTGTCTGCCCAAGCCCCCGCAGCACGATGTAGTGGTGCTTCGAGTCTTGGTCCCAGGTCCTGAAGAATTAAACCATTTGCCCTTTCGACTTGTCCATTGGCTTGTGGATGTGCGACTGATGCGATGTCAAGCTGGATCCCCTATTCATTGCAGAATTCGATTAGTTCTCCCATGGACAAGTTACTCCCATTGTCGGTACTAATAATGTGCGGATACCCGAATCGGATGATCATGTCCTCCACAATTTTTTTGGCTATTGCCCCATCACAACTTGTGATTGTTGTTCCTCAATCCATTTTGTGAATTTATCCACCATCACAAGAAGGTGAGTGTATCCAAGTTGAGCCCACCGAAATGATCCTACCATGTCAAACCCCTAGACTGCAAAAGGCCATGTAATTGGAATTGTTCGCAGCTGATCAGATAGGATGTGAGCTTGTTTGGCATATTTTTGGCAACCTTTGCATGTCTTGACCAACCATCTGGCATCTGCCTTAACTGTAAGCCAGAAAAATCCGTATCTAAAAGCTTTTTCCACTAAAGATTTGGCTGCAGTGTGATGTCCACATTCGCCTTCATGATTTGCCCTTAGGATTTCCAAGCCTTCTTTTGGAGAAATGCAGCACTGAAAGACCCCAGATGCACTCCACCTATAGAGCTCACCTTCCACTACTATTGAGGCTTTTGCTCGTCAAGCGATCTGCCGGCTCAGAACTTTGTCTTCGGCTAGTTTTCTCTCTACCAAGAAATCAAGGTATGGTTTGGGCCAGCTGGGAATTACAGCCGGAACTGCTATGAGTGGTGAGTCGGATTTGGTCAGATACTCCTCGTCAACTCCTGTGATAGATGCAACTCTCAAGTGCTCCAAAAATGCACCATTCGGGACCTATTTCTGCGCAGAGCTTATCTTGATAGAGCATCTGCTTCCTCATTTTCTGTTTGGGGAATGTGTTGGACTTCAAACCCTTCAAATGATTTAGATAGTTCATCCACGACGACTCTATAAGCTGCCATGTGTTTATTGCCGTTACAAATATCGGATAGTTGCTGAGCATCCAAATCCGAGTCTCCATACCACATTAGTAGGTGAATGCCGATGTCTTTTACGATTTGAATTCCATGTAGCAGGGCTTCATACATGGCAATATTACTTGTCGTTGTGAAGTGGATCTGCAATACATAGAACAGTTTATCACATTAGGCTGATTTGAGTACCACGGCATCCCCCGAGCCCCCGAGTGCTTTAGACCCGTCAGAGTGTAGGGTCCGAACTTCTGTCTCTGGGAGGCCTGGGTTTTCAACTATCTCTGTCCAATCAGTGACAAAGTCAGTAAGAATTTGGGACTTGATTGATGTACGTGGTTTGTACTCAATATCAAAAGCTGCTAGCTCTATGCCCCACTTAGTGACACGTCCTGTGGCCACTGTTGTTGATTATGTCTCTCATGGGAGCTATGCTCACCACGGTAATCTTGTTCTCTTGAAAATAGTCTTGTGGCTTTCTAGAGGCGAAGAAGACACCATAGGCTAACTTTTGGTAAGTCGGACGCTGCACTAGGTATTCCTGTTTTTCTTCTAGCTGTTCCACCACCATGACGACACTAACGACTCTGTTTGTCGCAACTAAGTATAGCAACATCGGCTCTTGAGGCTTTGGTGCTGCAAGAATAGGGGCAGATGATAGTACAACTTTTAGATCCTGTAGTGCAGTTTCAGCTTCATCATCCTAGACGAATTTCTTAGTCTTTTTTCAAGAGCTTGTATAGTGGTGCGGCACTTTCATCGATCCGGCTTACGAACCAACTAACTTCAGCAATGCAGCCAGTTAGTCGTTGTACGTCCTTCAGGCGAGTTGGCCTGGAAATTTTAAGTATAGCCTTTATGTTATCCCGGTTCACCTCTATGGCTCTTTAGACACAAAGAAACCTAACAATTTCCTGGTTGGGATTCCAAAGAAGCATTTCTTCCGATCGAGCATTATGTTGTATTTTCGTAGATTGCTGAATATTTCCTCCAAGTCAGAAATTACTGTTTCCTTCTTTTTGGACATCACAGCTATGTCGTCAACATATGCATGTACATTGCGTCCGATTTGATCATGGAGGCAATGGTGCATAGTGCGTTGGTACGTAGCTCCTGTGTTTTTGAGCCCAAAAGGCATCCTAAAGTAGTAGAAGGTTCTGAAAGATATGATGAATGCGATCTTTATCTTGTCTGACTCCTTCATCCGAATTTCATGATATCCAGAATATGCGTCGAGAAAACATAGGAGTTCCAAGCTTGCTATTGAATCAATCACTTGATCAATTCTAGGAAAAGCAAACGGATCTTTGGGATAAGCCTTGTTCAAGGCAGTATAATCAACACACATTCTTAAATTAGTGGTGTCCTTTTTAGGAAACATTACAGGGTTGGCCAACTAATCAGTATGGATGACCTCTTCTATGAATCTGGCTAACTCTAGCCGGGCTCGTTCCATAGCTATTGTTTTTCACTTTTCATCGCCGAAACATTGTCAAGACTGTTTGACGGGTTTAGTGTTTCAGTATACATTTAGACTGTGCTCAACAAGTTCCCTAGGTCCTCCGGTCATGTCAGATGGCTGCCATGAGAAGATATCATTATTGGCTTTGAGGAACTTGACAAGCGTGCTTTCCTATGCGCTATCTAAACCTACACCTATCTGGGTCACCTTGGAGAGCTCATCATCCTTCAATGGCATCGTCTTCGTCTCTTCCGATGCCTTGAACTCCAGAGTTGGCTTGGTCACCTCCTTCATCATTGCGTGGATCTTGGACACGTCAATGTTCTTCTTGATCTCCTTGTACTCCTAAGTGTGCATTACAGCTTCAGCAAAGGTGGCATTTCCATCCTTGCATTCTCGTGCCTTCTTCGGGTCTGCTCGGATCGTAATAACGCCTTTGTGACCTGGAATTTTCATCATGTTGTAAATATAACAATGGCGAGCCTTAAAAGCTCAGTAAGCCGGATGCCCAAAGATAGCATGGTATGCGCTCTTGAATAGGACCATTTCAAAGGAAAGTGCTTCCGTTCAAAAGTTCTTTGGAGTTCTGAAGGTAACATCCAAAGTGATCTCTCCTAGAGAATTTGCTTGTCTTCTGGGGACAACTCCATGAAAAACCATAGAGCTATGATTTAGCTGTGTCTCCGATATCGTCATCCGGCGTACTGTTTCGACGTAGATGATGTTGATGCTACTCCCACTGTCCATGAGGGTCTTGGAGAAACCATAGACGTCAATAAGTGGGTTGACGACTAGAGCGTACATTCCTCGCCTATGCAACTTAGGCATATGATCACCTCGGTCAAAGGTGATTGTTACTTCCAACCAATCCAAAAATAGAGGGATAGCCAAAACAGTTGCGTTGAGCTCATGCATTACTGCCTTCTTGACCTTGGCCGGTTGTGTCCCAAGGAAAGTGACATAAGTGTATTTCTTGGTTGGGAAGGTCTTTTTTGCATCCGTCTTGGGATTTGAAGCTTCTGCTTCCTCCATGTCTGAATCTTCCCTGGTCTCTTTTTATTTGTCGGAGTTTTCTTTCCTTTTTGTCGCTTGACCCTATAGCTAGCGGATTCATCTTTCTTGATGTCATCATTGAAACGACACGTGGAATTGGTGTGGTACAAGCCCCCGTTGTCGTCTAGATGATGCACACACGAATTATTAGCAATGTTGGCCCAAGAGTAGGTGTTGCCAGGTTGCTGGTCTCCTCTACCTTGGACTCAGGATGTTTCACGGCCTCGTCCCCGGCCTCCTCCGCGTCCTGCTCATCCTCCAGACCCGAAAGTTGCATTGACTGTTGCTGTGTCTGGATTGGGATTGTCTTCCGAGGTGTTTTTGCAATTTGCGGCTTGCTGCTTTGGTTGTTTTGCCGAGTATGGTATAGCCAGTATGTTGAGCAGTCCTTTCGCATCATCATCAACATTAGCGTATTTGCTTTCCGTCTCTATCATCTCCCCCAAATTAGTCACCTTGTCACACTTCAAGCGATGATGTAGTAAACCAATTGGGAGTCCCGAGATGAATGCTTCGATCGCAGTTTGGTCATTTACTCCCTCGCATGATTTCTTCATGTCGATACATTGTCCGAGGTAGTCCCTGCAAGTTCCTCTGGATTTCTGAGTGCACTACTGCAGATCTCCTACCGTGTAGGCCTCCTGTATGTTCCCTTGAAATTCTGAAAGAAAGCACTTTGCATATCACACCAGTTGTGGATAGTGCTTTCCTGGAGTTCATTAAGCCATGATCGAGCCGTCTTCCTCAGCATAAGTCGGAGATACCAGGTCACGACCAAGCTATTTCCTCCTTTGGCAATGCAGCAGGCCTGGAAGAAGTTTTGGAGCCAGGTGTCTAGTCGAGCCATGCCGTCATAGGGTTGGATGTGCCTCGAGATGGCAAACCCTTCCAAAAAGTTTGTTTGTCATACGCGCAACCTGAAGCATTTTGGACCCACGTAAATATTGCCCAAATCGTAGCATCGCGCCTCAATGTTTGAATTGATTAGCTGCCTTGCATCACTTGGTGATAAGGCATGTTGTCTTGGTTGCTCACTATGGCTACGATGCCCATGAGCCGGACTCCTGCTCCTTCTACCACTACCTCCACCACGGCGCCCCTGGCTCCCTCCGTGAGCGTCGCTATGGTGACTTCTTGGTGGGGAAGGTGGTGGTGGATTGTTACACCCAGTTGGGGTTTCAGGATGACGACCACCATGCCGGCTTGTTCTAGCGCGATGTCCATCGTTCCTTCGTCCGTCATTTCCATGATTGTGACGTGGCTCAACCGGACATCTAGTGTTTCTAGGAGGGGGCATGCTTTGTCGGTCCTGCTCCTGACGCTGAGCTTCTTCATCTTCCCTGCAATTATTCGACTGTCGCCGGGGAGGTTGGACCATTGCCGCAATGGCGTCTCGCTCTGCTGCTGTCCTGAAGATCTAGTTCTTAAGTAATTATCTTCCCGAGGGTCAGAATGGTAGCACTATTCCGTCTCGCGTCGGGGCCTTACATCTTCATGTCGACCCGTATCAGTGCGGCATTGGTCTGACTTGGAGACTAGTTTTCTGCTGCCAGATGTGGTGAACTTTTGCTGCTCTAGGCCCTTGGTGAGTACTTTCACACTTAGTCAGACCTGGTCTGGACCTGGATTGTTTGCCAAGGGATCTCGAGCCACAACAGCATTTTCCACTGGTGTGTTATACACCCGGTTACCCTTGCTATCGATCCGAGACTTTCCTATGGCTGTTTCTCCTTCGAAAAGGGTTTTGTCGACATCCGGATTTTTATTTGCGAATATAGGGCCGTTCCGGGTCTTCTGATGCTGTCGGCTATTAGGCTGCCCTGCAGCCGCGATGCGCTTCTTTTCCTCAAGGATATTTGTGGTTTCCTCGAGGAGTGCTTGATGGTGCACTTCTAGGGCTTGGGCCCTGTCTTCCAACTCCGCATGTGGGATTCCTGCAGTTGTCGGGATAGGGGAGGTAATTGCTTCTCCAAGGAGTTTATAGGCACTAGGAGTAACCACGTATCCGTCTAGTGGAGTATCCTTAGGCTCATCTGGGATCAAAGCACCATATGAGTCTTTTTCATATTCTGCGGCTATTACCTCATTAGTTGGAAGGTCCTTACCCGAAGTCTTCTTCTTTTTCTTCTTTGCCCTCTTGGCTGCGCTGATACCGAAGACGGATTTGGATCCGAGTCTTTGCGTTAGGCTTCTATCAATGCTCTCGGACATTTGGACGTGGGATTATCTCTGAGATCCATGTCATCCCGTGATTCGGGAGAGTTTTCTACGGACCCCTCCTTCATGCTGATGTGCGGGCTTTGATCCATAGCTTCTTCTTGTTCCACGGTCTTGGAGTTGAATTCCTCTTCATATTCCGTGGAGAACTTTCGGAAATCTACCGATGTTATGGAATCATCCGAAGATGCTGGTAAGTCGATGTTTGTTCCAATTGCCTCCAGCACCGAGTCATTGTGGTCTCTAGCATCGACAGAGCCGGATCCAAATCCAATATAGCTGACAAAGTGCGATGTATGCATCCTGGGGTAGTTGTGGATCTCTTCATTAGCTTCCTCGAAACATTTGATAGTCTCAAGGATCGCCTCCATGGTGGTGTTTCCGCCCAACATCATATGCCTCAACGTGTGCCTGAAGAATGATTGTCCCGCTCTGGCATCAGTAGAACCGCATCTAGAGCTGCAGTTGCTTTGATCTTCCTGAGCTTTCACCTCTTTAGGGAGAGCCTCTTGAGATTCGACCTCTTTATGAAGATCCGCTTCAGGTTTAGCCTCCATGGGGAGATCTTCTTCAAATTTGATCTTGTCCACTATCTCTTCTTCAGGTGCATGCTGGGTGGGATTAGGATTTTCTGGGTGGATCCAGAAAGTTCTTTAGCCTCTATCACCGTCGCTGGGGTGGGTTGGGCGGGTTCAGTGAAATCGAGATAAACGTCGATCTTGCCAAAATACATGATGGTGTAGGTGGTCATATGTTCCTTATCCAGAATCCAAGTCTCGTCGAGAAGGACGAGAGGGACGTTGTTGGCATAGAGGACCTAGCCGACGACGACCCCGTGGTGGGCACCAATTGTCGTCGGATTGAAGACATGTACGTCAAGAGGGGGTCCTCGAGGCGTGTAGAGAAAGGGGGTGTGAGGCGAGGGTATTCCGGGACAGTGAGCACACAAGCTTTACCCAGGTTTGAATCTGCCGGCTTTGGACAAATCCTACTCCTTCTGTCAATCCAGTAATACGGCAGAGCCGGAATATGGGTTACAAGGGTTTCGCCTGTGCGAGTTGAGATTGTAGAACATTGGGATGCCCTAAAGGCTCGTCCCTAGAACGGCTTATATAGATATCCGTCCTAGGGTTTACAGGAGAGACCTATCCGGCTATGACTAAGAGTCGGTTACAGAGTTCATCTTGGACTACAAGTAACTAAACAAGACTAAGTTGGTAAGTCTTCTAGGCCTTTTCATAGCCGGATGGACCTCCATCTTCTCTCCCTAACTTGGCCGCCCGTGCAGAAAAGCTCTAACCGGAAGTGGGCCACCCTGGTCAGTGATTCATAATGGGTATACCCGGAAAGTATATCCCCAACTGTGCACATTCTTGAAAATCACTTCCTAGGCATGGAGCTAATACATTCCTGGGGAAGACGATTATGATGTCGACGAGATCACCAAGCGCGCATATCATCAAGAGCCCCAAAAGCCTGGAGTTTTCAAGGATAGGTTGTCCAAACTGTTTGTTGTGCCACCTGATAGCAATGGCGTTCCCTCCCATGTCGAGTTGGCTCCCCACCCTCTACAGGACACCAGACTACGGGCCATCCTCAGGAGTTTGGCTTGTCCAGGCTCATACGCCTCAAGATGCATTTGGTGAAAGGAATATGCCTGAGAGGCAATAATAAGGTGGTTATTATATTATTCCATGTTTCTGATAAATTTTTATTTCTCCTACTATAATTGTGTTAACAAGAAACGTTACTACATGTGTGTTTAATAAACAAAGAAAAGGTTCCTAGTGATTTCTCTCATTACACTAGCTTGTTGATTAGGACATGATCAAGGTTTCCTGATCATGACATTGGCTGTTGTTAATAACAAGGTCACGAAATTGATTCAATGATGTGATGAACATACTCCTGGAGTATAGTAACACGATCATGCCATTATGTTTACACTACTATAACGTCATTCGAAGTAACTCTAATCCTTAGACCATGAGATCACGTTAATCACTCACTTTGGAAGAGTACTTTGATTGCATAACACGTCACACCGTAACAAGGTGAATATAAATGTGTCATCATTTACTTGGAAAGTGTTAGCTGAGGCTCGTGGATCAAGAGTGGGATTTGCCCATCCTGATGATGAAGACATATACTCATGGCCCTCTCGGTGATATCACATTAACGTAGTTTGTAAGCAAGTGATAACAATCACTAAGAATGTTATATCATGGAACAAGACAAGAGTACTTATCCATAATAGTATCGACCTAGGTATGGATGATACCGAATGATCGGATCATAGACAAGTAAAATATCACGACACAAAAGGAACAGGTTACTGCGAATAAAGGTTCACATGATCAATAGTTCATCGCTTGAGCTGGTGGGAGTCATTATGGACCTCCAGGTCCTGCTAATGTTTATTGATCGGAGAATGTCTCGATCATGACCACTCAATTCTTGAGCACGTAGGGAGATGCACTTAAGGGTAGTCGACGCATTAGAGTGGATCGGGAAGACCATAGAAAATACTGGACAGTGTAGGAATTGTTCTGATAAAAACTACCGGAATAGTTTTGGTGTATTGGAATATTGTGAGGGGATAAAATGCTAGTGTGTTCATTAAATGAAGAGTCATTAAATGAAGTGTTCATTAAATGAAGATTCATTAAATGAAGTGTTCATTAAATTGAGTGGCATTAAACCATGTGAATTAAAATGCTTTAATGGAAAGACCTTTGATTTTGAGTGGTCAATTAATGGAATTATGGTGACCCTTTGATTTTTGTCAGTGAAGACTCCACCACCATCAAGAGGGGATAGGTGGGGGCACCACTAGGGGCTAATGAAAGCCTCTTGGGCACAGCCCCCTTCTCCTATAAAAGGAGGAGGTGGATACCCCCTCTCCACGCACCATTACGTAAATCATCCCCTCCTCTCATATGCCCTTCAGTTGGCATATTCCTCCCCTTCTAGCCTTATCCATTGCCACGAGCGGGGTTTTTAGGCGAAGGCCTACTCAAGATATTCTCCACCACAATCACCACCATGCCGCAGTCCTCGCAGAGTTTACGAGGATCCCCTACTTCTGTTGCCTCGCTGGAGCAAGGGATGGAAGTCATCGGCACATCATATGTGTGACCGATTACGGAGGCGCTGCACATGTGGCGTTGGCATCGTGTCAGGACGGTCATGTACACTCTACAATAGTCAGGTTTGTTTGCGGGAACATTATTCCGTGTTACGATCTTCGAGGGTGAGTCCATCTGAAACCGTTACATATATCTACAAGATACGATCTTGGTGTTTGCAACCGTAGGAATTTTTTTCCCATGAACCGAACCCCATCATAGATATTAGAGCCATGTCTATGAGTAGATACTTAGTATGGTTATGACACATATGAATATGTGGGCGCTAATGATCATATTATTACATCCTTCATGTATTTTGGATATTGGCGGCATAGTGGGATGAAGCAGCCCGGACAAACTTTACATGTCCTCACACATGAGACATGTTCCACGCTTGACATGCAACTAGTTCTCCAGAAGTGGATAGAGGGTGTCTATCTCTCGAAGTATAGTTGATATATGATTTACAACGGTTTGCTAATAATTTGATTATCATAATTGTGGTTCCTTGTTTGTAGGTAAGATCCATTCTATCTTCGAAAGCCGAAAGCCACGTAAAATATGCAAAAGATATATTAGAAGTGTCTAGTTTTATTTTTCTCGGGCATATGTCATGATATGGTAAATATTATAATTTTAGTATGGTGAGATACTCTCGGGAATTATAACAAAGTGGGAGTGCTATAGACCTAGGCTCTACACAAATGGAATGATAGAAATCATACCATGATGCACAAGATAGTTATCAAGTGCATTAACCATATCATATCACTTTATGCATATGATCTTTTGTTTGCATCTTTTTTTGCGTATGTACAACTTAGAACTTGGCGGTAGCATTATAAGATGATCCCTCTCACTAATATGAAGATAATAATATGTTCTTCCTTAGTATGCACCGTTAAGAAAGTTCATTGTTTTGAAGCACCATGTGATGATCGGGTGTGATGGAATCTATGTTCGCATACAACGGGTGTAAGATAGTTTTACACATGCGAGTAGTACGGTTCTTACTTGGTGAGCCTAGAATGTATAGACATGGCATCAGAACATGAACCAAAAGGTAAAGCATGATTCATATGAATGATTGATGTCCATATGATGCTCGCCATTGGAACTGCACCACCACTTGTGATGATCGGTCATTTTGTAGTGAATTTGGTTCGTGTAATCACCAAAACTACTCGAGGGATGTTGTTTTGAGTGGGACTTCAATTGAGTAATTTGGATTAATTTGAACTCATTTTATCATAAAATAAATCAAAGTGAATTTGCATAGTTCATTGTAGTCACTAGCATTCTTTTACTACCTTGTATTTAGCTATAATTGAGATAATTGAACTATAGAATTCTGGAATTTTACTTTACGAGCTAGTATCGTAATTTTTTATGAGTGGCAATCCAAAGTTTTAAGTATCATTGCAAACTTTTAGAAAAACCTCACTTACTCTGTGAAATTCAATAAATAATATTGAATCAAGAGTAACAAATTCTAGCGTTAGTATCTAAGTATCATGCTTGCCTCCATGATTCTTGATATTGAAATTTGTTTTAACATCAACATTATCTAGGAGCTGAAAATTGATTCAGTAACCATCATCTGTAGAAGATATATAATATTTGAAACAATGCTTGGTTGCAATATGATGTAGTATAATTTTATAAAATACATATTGTCATATTGTATGAGAATTTTTAATGGTTGAAGACGCTAGGCATCCTGATCATCCAAAAAGTTTTTGGAATTAACATTATATTCACGAGTCCTCCTTGTGAGCTACAGTATCTTGATCATGAAAGTTGTCATGATAAGGATGGATAGAAGATGCAGGTAAAATGTTTACTACATTAAAATGATTACTAAAAGGAATAAATTTTTGAAAGAATGCTAATCATTTGATGATGGTGATCTACTTCAAAAGTGCAAGTCCAAAGGTATTAGTATTTAACTATACACAATTTGAACTATGTGTCATATGTATGGCACCACTATTGATGTTGTTAGTTTATTTTAAAAGAGAAAAGGAAATGTTGAAAGGGAATCTTGGAAATATTTGGCAGAAAAGAAAAGACTGAAAATGTCCAGCTTAGGTATATGAATGATATAAACGTTATGGGTGTATTCTTTGCTTGTTAAACAACGTAGTTCTTGGGTATTTGATACCTGTATTGGATACTCAATTGGTTGTTGTGAAGTGTCACATAGAGTAACACAATTCATGAACTGCAATGGCCTAAGTAACTAGCAAAAGAATATGTGATGATGTTCACCGAAAACAAATAAAGTGCTATTGTGTTTTTCATTCACATCAAAGCTTCCGTTCAATATTTGTATTTTAATAATTGTTATTTTGTTCTAGTATTGTGAGAACGATGGTTGTTCAAATAATTCATGTATTCCATTGAAGGTGGATGAACTCTTACAAATCTAGTTGTATAAATCATGTCCATAAACACTGATGCTAAAGTGTCGTAAGACGAATGATTAGAATATCACTTATGAGTAACACTGCAGTTTAAATCATATCGGAAAGAAAACATGAAGAAACTGCATGTTGATGGAATTTTGGAGTCCTTTTCATTTTGAATCAATTGACACTTGCGAGAATTTCCCAGAAATCATTAAAATTTCATTCACAGGCCAAAGAGGAACGAACGACTAAGTTATTGGACAATATGCATGTTGATCTATATAGTTAATTATGTGTAGCCGTATGTGGTGGATCATTCAAACATCATATAGTTTAACCAAAGATTTGAGTGAATATATGTATATTAACTTAATCAGTGAGAAGTATGAAAAATTGAAAATGGTCAAATGATTTCTGGATGAAGTGGAAAATCATTGTAATGAGAAAATAAAGAATTTATGATTGGATCATAAAGGCAAATATTTGAGTTACAAGTTTAGCAAAAACACCTTAGATTCAAGTCCATGGATTTATGTTTCCCATTAAACAATAGGAGTATGGAGTATTCTAGAGATGTGATCAAACCTTGTTTGACAAGGTAGGATCAACAGTGTTATTTATAAAATTGATATTATTATGAAGATTAAGCTTTTAGTGACTATCGCTTTTACACTGAAAAGAGATCCATCATGATCCGTTGAAATGACGCCATATGAGTTATGGTTTGGGATAAAACCCAAGTTATCTTTTCTTAAAATTTGGTATCCTATGCATAAGTAAAATGTTTACAACAAAAGTCAGATACGCACATATTTGTAGGTTATCACAAATAACCGTTAGGTATTCCTCCAAAACACCAAAGACAAAAGTGTTTGTCACTTGGAACATCAATTTTCATGAGAAGGAATTTTTCACGAAAAGTTAAGTGGGAGGACAATAGAACTTTGGCAAGGTTATTGAACTTTAGCTATATTTGTAGAGTTGTGCAGCACCAGAAAGTATCCCAAAGGCATCCATAATGCTCATGGCTCCCGTGCCTCAAAGGTTGTAGTGACGGAGATCTAAGTTTCTATTAAACCGTACAGGTCGAGTAAAAAATCATATACTAATATTTGATACTGAATCATTATTTTTTGACAATGATGAACCAACTACACGCAAAGAAGTGATGATGGGCCATGACTACGTCAAATGGCTTGAAGGAATAAAATCCGTCATAGTTCCATACACGAGAAACCAAGTTACTGTACTTGGAAGACCCTTTGAAAGGCATAGAACATATCAGTCGTATTTGGATATATTAAGAAACAAACATGGATGTTTCACATATACGAAATAGTTGACATGTCGGTAAAAAGTTTACAACAATGTTCAAGGAGTTGAATACGAAAAGATTCGATCTTTTGTAGCGACATTTGGTCTGGACGGATTAGTGTAGCAACCACTACATATGTCAATTGTTGTATATGTTAGTTGAACAAACAAAACAACATTCTTCTAATAGAATGGTCACCTAGGATGTGTACATGACAAGTTCGGAGGGTTTTTGTCAAATAAAAGGATACTAAAAAGGCATGCAAACTTCAATGGTTGAAGTAAACATAGCAGAGTTAGAATCTACAATGTGATGAAAATGTTAAAATATCATCAGAGAGGATGAAGATTCTCACATTTGCAAGAAATAAAGTGGGAGCGACGAGACATATTTCTAATACATTGTGTATAAGACATATTGTTTATTGGAAATGATGTATCTTTTATTGACACAAGTTAAGGATTTCATTAAAATTAGTTTTAAATGAAAGATTTGGGTCAAACCAGAATATTTTGGCATCAAATCTATTTAGACAGATTGAGACATTAATATGGTTATGCCAAATGTACATAGATGAAATATTGAATCGGCTCTTTGTGGAAATCACAAGAAAGGTTCTTGCCACATGTACAAGGTTGAATCAAGATTCATGTATATTGATACTTGGTGAGTGAATCGGGATTCAATTGTTTTGACACTTGGCGAGTAAAATCACATGAATATCTTGATAAACGAGATTCAAGTGTTTTGACACTTAGTGAGTAAAATCACATTAATATCCTGATAAACCAGATTCAAGTGTTTTAATACTTGGTGAGTAAAATCACATAAATATCTTACTCAATGACATCGTGATATGTACATGTCCAGATATGTCCTATGCTTACTTGGGAATATGATATGTCCTATGCTCTAAATGCTATGAGCATATACCAGGGTGACTCATAAGATGATCATTGTACGATAGTATGGATATTCTTATGATCTTTGGAAGAACTAATAATATATTATGTATGTAGAAGTGACAAATAGTTCACTATAAAGTGTTACATTGATGATAGAAAGATAGTTCATTGTAAAATGTTACATTTGCACTATACAAATAATTCATTATAAGTGTTACATTCGAACTAAACAGATATTTCATTGTAAGTGTTACATTGATACTAGTTTTGTCACTAGATACAAACTAAGTTTATCTCAATTTAGGCTATAGATTAAGGTGGCACATTGTAATGGAAGGAAGCTCCATGATAGATTTGGAAAAGTTCCAAAGGGTTAAGGACATTGTCACGAATACTAGAACAAAAGGCTAAGTATAAGACTGCTATAGTAGCAGCAAAGGAACTACGTGTGGTTCTCTGTGGGCTAGTAATATGAAGATCTATAGTATGACAATAGTGTCAACATGTTTTTCAGCTCAAGGAACTAAGGTCTCACCAAAGGACCAGATTTATACAATGCCATCTCATTTGAGAATGAGCGATGCGTAGAGACGCAAAGACATGAAAATACACACGTACCTAAAAGCGTCAGATCTGGAGGTTATGTTAGCCACTAAAAACGCGTATATACAATAGCAGAAAGCCATAGTTGTTGAATGTGCAAGTTTTTCAAACTAGATTATTGATTCTAGTGCAAGTGGAAGACTGAAATGAATATGCCCGAGAGGCAATAATAAAGTGGTTATTATATTATTCCATGTTTATAATAAATGTTTATTTCTAATGCTATAATTATGTTAACCGGAAATTTAATACATGTTTGTTTAATAAACAAAGAAAAGGTTCCTATTGATGCCTCTCATTACACTAGCTTGATGATTAACAGATGGTCAAAGTTTCCTGATCATGACATTGGACGTTGTTAATAACAAGGTCACCACATTCATTGAATGATGTGATGAAAATACTCCCAAAGTATAGTAACACAATCATGCCATTATGTTTACACTACTATAACATCATTCGAAGTAACTCTAATCGTTAGAGCAGGAGATCACGTCAATCACTCACTCCGGAAGTGTACTTTGATTGCATCAAACATCACACCGTAACATGGTGATTATAAAGGTGTCATCGGGTACTTGGAAAGTGTTAGTTGAGCCTCATGGATCAAGAGTGGGATTTGTCCATCCCGATGACAGAGAGATATACTCAGGGCCCTCTCGGTGATATCACATTAAGATAGATTGCAAGAAAGTGATAACGATCACTAAGAATGTTATATCACGGAAACGAGAAAAGAATATTTGTCAGTAAAAATATCGAACTAGGTATGTATGATACCGATTGATCGGATCCCAGACAAGTAAAATATCCCGAGACAAAAGGAATAGGTTACTCCGAATAAAGGTTCACACGATCACTAGTTCATCGCTTGAGTTGGGGGGAGTCATTATGGATCTCTATGTCCAGCTAATGATTATTTATAAGAGAATGTCTCAATCATGTCCACTCAGTTTGCGAGCCCGTAGGGAGACACACTTTAGGGTAATCATGCATTTTAGTGGATAGGGAACACTGGAGAAAATACTGGACAGTGCAGGAATTGTTCTGATAAAAACTGCCAGAATAGTTTCGTTGTATCCGAATATTGTGAGGGGATAAAATGTTAATGTGTTTATTAAATGAAGTGTTCATTAAATGAAGTACTCTTTAAATGAAGTGTTCATTAAATTGAGTGGCATTAAACCAAGTGAATTGAAGTGCTTTAACTGAAAGACCTTTGATTTTGAGTAGAGAATTAATGGAATTGTAGTGACCCTTTGTTTTGTGTGAGTGGATACACCAACACCATCAAGAGGGGATAGGTGGGAGCACCACTAGGGGCTGGTGCAAGTCTCTTGGGCGCTGCCCCCCTCTCCTATAAAAGGAGGAGGTGTAGACCCCCTCTCCAGACACCATTAGACACACTCATCCCATCCTCTCATATGCCATTTGGTTGGAATATTCCTCCCCTTCTAGCCTTGTCCACTGCCATGAGCGAGGTGCTTAGGCAAAGCCCTTCTCAAGATATTCTCCACCACCATCACCACCATGTCGTTGTATTGGCGGAGTTCCTGAGGATCTCCTACTTCCGCTGCCGCCCTGGAGCGAGGGACGGAAGTCGCTGGCACACCATATGTGTTACCGATTACGGTGGCGCTGCACATGTGGCGTTTTCATCATATCCTTGAGGATGATCATGTACACTCTACAACATCCACGTTTGTTTGTGGGAATATTATCCCACGTTACGGCCTTTGAAGGTGAGTCCATCTGAAATTGTTACATGTATCTCCTACATATGATCTTGGTGTTTGCAACCATAGGAATTTTTTCTGTTTTCCATGCAACGAACCGCATCAATTTGGATCACCAAGCTCAAGGAGTACCTGAGAGATGGCACAAAAGGATGAGGTTGCCACGGAAAGCATCCTTCATCACGCCAAGAACTACTGCCTAGTGGATGGCGACCTTTACTATCGCCGTCCTAATGGCATCACACTACGATGCATCTCCGCTGAAGAAGTCCGTAAACTACTCACTAACATCCAAGCTGGAGAATACAGACACCACACCTCTGCACAAACCCTCGCTAGGAAGGCGTTCCGTAGCTGACTAAGGTTCGGCTCTGATACCAAGTCTATCGGAGTCCCCAGATTAAACCTCCGAGAATCCCTGTTATGCATACACCACGATCCCATGATCTGTTTGTTGTGGCACATAACTGACAAGTATCAAAGTAAACATCCATTACTGAGGTGGATACATGTCATACCTTATTTGCAGTTATGTCTACATCAAATCATCATCAACAGAACTTAATTAAACGTAGAGCCCGGGCCATGCCTTAACCTACAGGAAACTGACTGGGAGAACATCCTAGCTCGCATATTCGTCACCATCACCTTCTTCTTGATATCGGACAAAGTTAATAGCCAGGGACAATTCTAGTGAGTACTTGAATGTACTTTCATACCACCTTAAGAGAATAAAATACAAGAGGACATGCGATAGTGCTATGGTAGTAGGACAACTTCAAGAGAGGTTCTTTTCTCAAATAGTTTTTCTTGTAGATATAACATCTACATATCTTTGTTGACAACTTTTGTAAATTATTTTGAAAACCTTTTTGAAAAGTTTTGGAAAATAGTAGGATCGAGTCACCCATTTGTTCCTCCTTCTGTATCTCATGACCAAACTTCTTTCCTTCCCTTCTAACCATCTCATGGTCAAAACATTTCCAAAACTTTTCTTTCCCGAAATCCCTTTTGAAAACAAAACCAGCACCGCTCTACAACAACCTTCCTAACCTTCCATGACCGTGACCACGGCTATTCAAATAGATTTACACTTTGTAGAGGTTATACACTTTACCCACACCATCCGGGTACCCTTCCCTAATCCCATACAGATCATGGGTCAAGCAACCGGTCAAGACCTTCGGAATGTCCACTCCAGTATAAGCGCCTACCCTAGAGTCGTTCCCCTCAACACTGGGATGTCGGGAACCGAGGACCAACCGGAGAGCCTTTGTATGCTTTCAATGAGAGGCTCGTAGTAACGCATGGAGGCCCACATACCGTCTATTCCTTCTCCTAGGTGTTGAGTTACATTACTGGTACCCGGAGAAGGCCCACCCTCCAAGGATCAAAATGCCATGTTGTAGTTGTGACACAACTCATACCAGAGCAGACAAACTTCCAGCCTAGCCCCTTGCCATATAGGAGTAATGTGGTTACACAGGTTAATTGTTCTAGCAAACTGCAAATAAACTGGTGCGTTTTCAAAAACATTTCCCTCCACTTTCTGTTGTAAAACAAAAACCTTTTTATTTTCTCAACTTCTCTTGGTAGGTCAAACCTCACCAAGATTTTTCCATAAAACATTTTGTAAAACTTTTTTAGGGGTCTTCCCATCCTATTGTTTTGCTTCGACTAAAACAGGGTCTCCAAGGGGTTTGGTGTTATACGCCACTTATAGTACTAGGGGCCGGGAGGTGTTAAAAGGGGGTTGTACCTATTGGTACATAGGTGTAATGGTCTTGAGGAGCCAATACACTACCAGATATAGATCATCATATAGTAAAACAATATACTTTTCATAAATAGTAGGTAAAACATGCATAAGTAAAAAAGTAGGACAAGGATTATGAACAAGAAGGCGGCTTTCCTAAGATAAGCAATATGGAAATATGTGTCCCTGCACTTCTTCTCATAATACCATATTAACCAATAATAATAATCTTCATAGGGTCTTCGATACTATCGCAACTATCGTCATCAAAGAGAATACATGCAAACAAACAAAGGCCACAATCAACACAAGGCATACAAGTATCAATAAAAGACAACAAGCAATTGAACAAGACATGTATAACCTTCAGTAGGTTTTGAGTAGTTGAGTTCAAAACAATTGGAAAAACCCTATTGGCATTTGTGAGATTTCTTTTATTATCTAAAGGGCAAATACCACCAAATGAAGGGGTTCGGAACCAAGGCCTAGGTTTGTATGGTATCAATGTACAAAAATGATATCATTAGGTAAGTATTGAAATAACAAGGCCACCAAAAGTAGCTTCATGATTTTATCACTTTTCTTTATTTATATATGAATTTTGTAGTGGAGCAAACCCTAGTTTGGGTGAATAATTCACCAGAAAAGATATATTGCTCAAATAAATTTGTCCTCAGAGGGTTTTGTACATAATTGAATTTGAGATTTTTTGAGAGTTGGAATCACCTTAGAATAATTACCATAATACCCTTGGGAAATTCCCAAAGTCAGTTCTGCAAGCAATTTGTCTTTTTAACCAGATATAAAATACAGAAGATTTTGATATGAATCCAAGTCCACATGGTAGGTAAGTTTATACCTTTCTGTAGAAATGTGATTCACCCTATTTGGAGATGTTAAACTTCTGTAGGGATTTATTTACTGAATTAACCCTAGACATAGAGATTTCATTCACCATGGATCAACAGAGGCTAAACAATTAGTTATCTCCTAGGTTTGGAGAGACCTTGATGTACCATCTTACTGAGAGTTGGAATTAACTCAAAATAGGTTATGGTTTTTCCTAGGGAATTTTTAGAAGGCATTTTTGAAATGATTTTGTTATTTTTAGTGATGTGGATCTAGAATGATTTTTGGCATGATAGTGAGGTGAATGGATAAGAATATTTTATACCTATCAGAGGGAGTTGGGTTCACTCCATTTGGTTAAGTGTAGCTCACTGAGGATTTTATTTACTAAAAATGATATTTTTAAGTAGTTTAATTGCCAGGAAAAGTGCAATTATTATTCGGTCAAAAGTTGGGTACTGCATGATATTGAAAACACATGACCATATGATAAAAATTACATCTCTATGATTTTCTACCATTTCCATTTTATTTGGGA
This sequence comes from Avena eriantha, assembly GCA_910589775.1. Taxonomy (NCBI): domain Eukaryota; kingdom Viridiplantae; phylum Streptophyta; class Magnoliopsida; order Poales; family Poaceae; genus Avena; species Avena eriantha. The sequence goes on from OU342742.1 coordinate 387,868,950, forward strand.
ATTAATCCTAAGAGGGAACTTAGCAGATCTAAAAGAATTATTAAAGAGAAAATGAAACAAGCCCTGTGGGCCGGATCTGGACGTTGCTAGGTCACACAGAGGTTGACTAGCCCAGCACCACGTCCAAGCCTGCGGGAATGCACCCGCTTGAAATGGCCAGGCGGGCCTAGCTGCTAAAGAGAGTGGAGTTGCAAAGGGGTACTGGGCAATGTGGACCATTGGATCTATTGGATATCTGCAGTCTTGGTTCATATTCAACCTCTGACTGCGAGGCAGACAAGGGAAACCATAGGGAGGGGAAGCGGTGCTCCGGAGATCACCTAGGGAGGTCTTTAGGTGACAGGGAGGCCACAGGTTAACGTTGTACATCATGACGACCACGACGAGGTGCGGCACGAGGGGAATTGGCACAAATCTTGGAGATCCGTGCATCGCATGGGCAGATGTGTGTCGGAGCTCTCTGAAGATGATGCATGTAGTGATTCCTTCAACAAGGAGAAGGCGGGTTTAGGGAGAGTAGAGGATGGGCGACACCATGAAGTGGATAGGAGGGAGAAAAGGGCAAGGAAATAGTGGCGGGACGTATTTCTTCGTACCAACCCTAGCAGAGAAGTTTTTCTCCTCCACAGCGAGAGAGGGCCAAAAAAGGCTGGGGAGCTCGGGGAGGGGGTAAGTGTGATGGGAAGGAAGAAAATGAGGGGCAAGAGAGCCTCGGGGTGGCCTCTGGCATTTCAAAACCAAGGGGAGTGGTCTTGAATAGACCATGTCCATGGAGGACAATAGGGAGGGGGATGGCTAGGTATTGGGAAAGAGTGGCGATGGAGGGGTCATGCTGGTGCTCTGTGGGGCTTCAGGAAAGAAAGGAGTAAGTGAGGGAGCTGCTACAACATTTTTAAAGGCTAGGGAAATGAATAGCTTGTGTCCCCTTCATAGACAAGCACAGGGGACAAGGGGGTAGAAGTCGCTACAATCCAGCTCGAACAGAAGGTGTTGGTGGTTGCTGTGTTGATCATGCATGGGCTTTGCTGGTGGTTTCATGGGGTAATGGCTCATGGTTTTTCTTAGACTCCAATTTGACCTCGATGATGATCATGAGGAAGTTTCTATTTTTTGATCTTGGAAAGATTATTTAAATGTGTTGGTAGAGAGATATGGTCAGGGTGCTTCACCAAGAATTATTTGGCATTTATTGGATCATTTTAGGTCATGTTTATTTCATATATTCAAAAACATTTGAACCTGTCTTATTTAGTTTATTTGCGATTGTTGAATTGCGAAAGGATGGTTTTTTGTTTGAGATGGTCGTAATTATGATTTCGCATATTGGAGACATTTCCCATAATTTATTGATGAGGGAAAGAATTTTGAAACATCTATTTTCTCATTTCTGCCATTTAAAAAATGGGCCAAAATAAATATTAAAACTCATCAAAAGTATTTATTTTTTAAGTGGGAATATATGGTATGATAGGTACGCTTCAATTGTGCCTAAAGATGGGCAAGTGTTTTGGGTAAATAAAAACTTTCCTTTGTAGAAGGAATTTTGGAGATTTTGTTTAATAAAAGAAGTAAATTGTTTCTGGGCCAAATGTTTTTTGGAAAAACATTGGATAAATTTATAACTCCATGGTATAAGATACCCACCATATTTATCCATCATTTCAACCTTGGTTTTTGAAGATTAAACTTGATTTTGTAAGAACACAGGGTAAAGGAACTAGGGCAATGTTAATTTTATACCTTCAAAACCTTGTTGGATTTAGGAGCTCAAAGCTCCCCTTGGGTCCTGGGATATATGGATAGATAGAAAAATTTATGAAGATAACCATGGTATAGAAGGTTGAAGTTGATTAGGATTGATCTTTCCTAGGATTGATGCCAAACTTTGAATAAATTAAGGGTGCCATAGCAGATTATCAAGTAGCCTTCAAAACCATGTGTGTTTTGGAGGAATAAACCTCCAATTGAAACACGTGAAGTAGGGATGGGTAGACCTTTATTAGTAGAGCACAATCATGTAAAGAGTTGTTCAACAGAAGATAGTATGGACATATAAGCTTCTACCAAAGTAGGCTAGTTGATAATATTTGCAGAAAATATTATCTTCTTGCTTGCAAATTCGTCAAGAACAAGTGGGTTGGAGGATTATCTAGTGAAGGTAGAGAGTGGTCCTTGGTAATCCTTAAGATGGTCTACAATGTAATCCAAGTGAACTTCCAAAAACGCAGAAGGATTGGAAATGAGGGAGACTCAAAGATGTGATATTGGTAACATTTTCCCAAACTTAGCCAAATTTGGCAGATTTGGGGATTTTGACTAGAATACAAGATTTATGTTTTTGAGTGGTTGTAGGGTTCCAAATCATCACCAAATGGATGATGTTGAAGTGTATATTTATTAGAAGGATCCATGCTTGGGGTTGGTTTACATTGACTTGGAAACTTCTAGAAGGAGTTAACTCTAGGTTGATCTAATTAAGGTATTTGATAGTCACTTCAGTGACTAGAGGTTAGATCAAGCTTGGGTAATTCGATTAGGGTTTGTTACCTTAATTCTTGATCCTAGAGGATGAGCTCCTAGGTTATCTCATACTATGTCCTAAGAAAGCAGATCAAGGCAAATCATCAGACAGCAGATCAAGGCAATTCATCTTCCAAGAGATTCAATCTACTTCTAGGGCCACCTTCAAGCATTGCTTGAGGTAAGGAGGGTTATTTTGAAAAGTTTGGAGTTTTTGAATGGTAAGGATCATTGGTACTTCTACCAAGAATAGAAGTTAAAATCTTTGTAGAAGTTTTTGGAAAACCTAGAGGTAAGAGTAGTTGAAAGTTTTGTTCTTGAAATGGTAAGGGGGTTATATCTTATAGATCTCCCTAGTTTTGTAAATAGAAGCTACGACAATATTTGTTGCTGCAAAGGAATCTTGGCTCAAGTATTGAAATGCCAGAACATTTGAGAATATGTAAAATGAGCCAAGACAGTTTTCTGAGATAGCTTTTGTGAACTCAGGGTGAGGTAAGGAGTATATCTTCTGTTACACATTCAGATGCATAAGCACAAACAAGAAATCAAGCAAACACTGCATCAATCAACAATAAAAAGTTCTTGTTCCCCTTGATTTTTGCATTCTGGACAACTAATCACGGTTGCTAAAATTGGGATGTTATAGTATGGACCATCCTAGCCATGTCGGCGGTCAAGTTCATACAAGGCTGGGTATGCCGCTTCGGCATGCCCAATCACATTATCACCGAAAACAATAGCCAATTCAATAGTGGATTGTTCAAATATCACTCCACTAACATCGACATCAAGATCTGCTATGCCTCTATCGTGCACCCATGAAGCAATAGTCAAGCCGAGCGGGCCAACACCGAGGTACTAAAGGGGCTCAGGACAAGGGGTTTCCGGCGCAAACTCAAGGCATGTGGCAGAGGATTGCTTGATCCACCCTTGAGTACTCTGGTCCATTCGCACAGCTATGACCAAGCCAATTGGTGAGACCCCTTGCTTCCTTGTTTATGGAGTTGAAGCAGTCATTCTCGCAGAAATCAAGAACGGCTCCCCATGGGTCCTAGACTTTAACGACATGGCACCATATGAGCTGCACCAAGATGACATGACCCTCCTCAAGGAAGCCCTCCATAGGGTAAACATTCGGGCAGCCAGGTACCAACAGGCACTACACCGCTTCCACTGCCGCAACATACATGCATGCACCCTGGAAGCGGGGGACCTCGTCCTCCGATGGGTTCTCTCCCACGAAGGCCTCCACAAGCTCTCCCCAATGTGGGATGGACCCTTCCGGGTCGTGCACGTCATGAGACCAGGATCCGGGCACCTAGAAACAAAAGATGGGGTGGTGATACCAAACAGGTGGAACATCCAGCACCTTTGCAAGTCCTACCCATTATCCCTTCCCGCAGCAATAGTTGTAACAGACACCACCATTCTTGGGTACGTTAAAAACACATGAGAATATCCTCGTGTTGGATTTTATCCTATGCCATTTTCCCTAGTGATGTTTTTGTTTTTTTCATATTCCCTTCTATGTACCATACAAGCGAGGGTTAGGCACAATGTCTATCACTAATTCCACCCACTGTCTACTCTAAGGCCTGAAGTGTCGATCTCTGACTTGCGTACTAGCTCCAGCAATAAAGTCACCTCACTCATGGTTCTTAGTGCTTGATATCCTCGCATGGCACACACAACACATTATGTACATAACCTATGGATACCTCTCTGAGGAACTAATAGGGAAAGTACAATTCCTACGACTACCTCCACGAGGATCTAACTGGGCGAGTTAGAACATACAGAACCTATGGTTACCTATATGAGGAACTAACAGGGAAAGTACAAGTTGTACGGCTGCCTCCAAGAGGAGCTAACATGACAACATGGAACATATAGAGCCTACAGGTCACCTCCTCAAGGAAACTACATGACAAGTACAATTCCCACGATCCCCTCCATGAAGGGAATGTAGGACAAATACAAAAACCTATGGTCACCTCCCCGAGGGGCCATAGGACAGGATGCACAAGTAATGACACAGATAAACGGGATCCATGCGAAGACTCCTATCCTTACAGTTTATCTAGTATCAGCAAGTTTAAAGGCCCACACAGGCACCACACAATAGAAAATCAAGCCTCAGCAGCAGAGGTGCTGGCATCTTTTACATAGGCGTCAGAGCTCCCCAAGGTGCCCGCTCCATCATCTTCCTTATCTCCTCCCCCTCAGCGGGACCGGTGCTTGAAGGCTTGGGTTCGTTGTACACTTCATGAGGAAACACCAAGATGAGTGCTTCCACGAGACCCGTGACCTTCACCTCGAGCTCAGTAGAGGCCTCTAGGGTGGTGCCTTGCAGAGGTTCCGCCAACCCCATAATTTGGGCATGGTTAAGCCAGGGGCCTTGTGAATGAGGTTCCAGAAGAGAACCGTCCCGACAATGCCCAACATTTTCTAGCACTCACCCTCAACAAAGTGGTTCAGGCCCAACGCCGCCTTCTCCAATGGAGTAATGATCCTATCAGAAAGCACAAGGAAGGCCTCATCCTCGTTGCTAGAAAGGTTATTTGGGCCATAGAAATTCCTATCCCAGAAAGCCGGAAAAAGAGCTTGCCCACGATCCACAAGGATGTGGAATGCCTTTTACTTTTTCTCCAATACCTCATGTTCTTATAGCTCGTATCGCTCATGAGCCTTCATGGCGAACGTAGAACGCTTGTTCACTGAAGTTATCTCCCCCTCAAGCCACTCGACTTCACGGGAGGAGGTATCGCGGGATCACTCCGCGCCCCTAAGAACCTCATGGAGTTATCTCGCCCTCAAGCCACTCGAATTCTTAATAAGGGAGAGCTTGATGATCTCAAGGTTTGAGTTGGTCTCGTTGGTCATTGTTTTGATGCACTGAAGCACATCTGTTAGCTCAAGGAACTTGGACTCCAGCTCTTCCTGGTGTCGGTTCATGTCTGCCTCGCGAACACAGATCTTTATTTCGTGAGCAGAGAGAGCATCCTCCTATGATGAGGCCTGAGCTTGCACTTCAGAGATAAGTTTTAGCGTGTCATCAGAAGCATGTTGGAGTGCCTCTTGGGCCTTGACACACGCGTCCTTCACTAACCTCTTATCCTCGTGGAACTCGCTCTAATCCGTGGCAAGCTAATGCTCTTCCAAGACGATATCTGCCACGAGTTGGTCGTGCCCTTCATGGAGATCTGCGACGAGCACACCCACATGCTTAGTCCGGAAAAGGACGAGAGAATATCGTAGCACCGGAGTCGTCACTTGTGCCCCAAAGAAGTCCAACTCCAAGCTAGGCAAATGAAAGGAGTCTTTCCCCTAGGGAGCTGCGGTGACCCAGCATACCACTGCATGATGTAGTACACTATAGTCGTTTACATAACACCAATGAAACACTGTTCACTAGTATTACATCCCTCAGAGTGGTACAACAGAAACACATCAGGTCCAAGACATGACTATAGATTACAACTTGACTCTTTACAAAAGATCTAGAGAACACTCTAGGTTAAAGAGATAGAAATAACTTCTTACAAAGAAGAACCAGAAAGAATAACTCAGAACTATCTAGTGACTAAGACTAGTATATAAACTATTTGGCTTTCCATTGCTGCTATTGCAATTCTCTACAGATATAAGTTTTATGGCTAGAGAATCTACTCCTATCTAAATCGACACCTTTTCCTTCACTTCAGCTATTGTATATGTTGACTTCATTAACTTTATTGAAGAACTTGAGCTGTCGATGACGGTTTCTTGAGTAGAAATTGATGTTGACATCGTCTTCAATGACTTAGAACCTAGCAAGGGTTAAGAAGGTATGGTTGAGTACGGGCGTACTCAGCAAGTTCACTAAAAAGGAGTGTATGATGCCCTATCTCTACAACCACGAACCTAGGTCGTAGGCAATGTAGGTTTTCATAAACATTTCTTCAAAGATTGCTTTTATTCTGAAAACTATGTCCGACAACCTTCACAGGTTGACCAGAACTTCATGGAGTTCCTTTGCTGCCGCGTTCGTAGCTCCTTCTTGGAACAGGGAGTAACATGTCACAATTCTTACACTCTGCAGAGGTACATCACTTTTCCCACAAGAGACCTTAGCCTTGTTGCACAACCAAGTCATGAGCTTGTCCACACTTCCTTGGTATGGGGCCTAGTCTAAGATCCAAGCCAGTACTACCCTTTCCGCGACCCCATATGTCTGCACGATCCTTAGGGGCTGACTACACCTTCGTTAAGCCGCCAACTAGGACAAGCTATAACCAGGGAAGTTCCTGAAGACTCTGTAAGCAGCTCTGATTGGCGGTCACCATCAGCTATGGTGAACTCTGACCCAGATAGCCTGCACAGATAATCTAGACACCTAGCTCGTGGGGAACTAAGGGGTCTCACCCATGTGCTGGATTCTCTGGAACTCCACGAGAAATCAACAGCTTCACCATAAGGTCATCTTGCCTCCATATGAAAGGGAGAAGATACAGCTAACTTTCCCGTCCCATTCCAAGTCTTATGGTTGACGCATAATATACGATGCTAGAATCACTTGCGGCATTGGTTGTTAAGTCCTAGATATTATGTTCCTTTACCACTAGAACTTTATCAGTAGATAATTACCATCTGGTAAATAATCCATAATCATATTCTTATGAAAATATTGTTTTCTGACCTTTTTGAAATGCAGGTGATGACACAATTGAGTTACAAGCATAGAAAATAATCAAAGGACATGAGCAAGTTGTGAACTTGCCTTTTGTTATTGCAAGATTATGCACTCACGGTCTTCAAGACTACAGAAGATCCAAATTCTGTAAATAGCAGCATTGGTCTGGTAAGGACTAGTGTTTAAAGAAGCAAGATGCAGCAATGCATAAGTAATGTAATGCAATTTGAGAAATGCGAATCCCTGGAATAGTCGTATCTAATCTAGGGGTTGGAACCTGGGAATGAGTTCTTTAGAATGTGTTGCACTTTTATAACAAATTCACACTTGTGCTTCTTATTAAGGCTTGTGAGAGTGTGTGAAAAACAATAAGTAAACAGAACAGATAGTATACAATACTAAAGCATTCAAATGGATTATGGTATCTAGAATATTTCTTAAACAAGGTTAAGAATCAAGTAGAGCTTTTAAAGAAGTGTTCAAGGTTTACTTTTAATGTTGTTTAAAAGAATAACTTTTGAGGAAAACATTACTTTACAAAGTAAAAAGTATTTAAACTTAAGGCTAACACTATAAGGTTTTCTTATTACTTATAAGTACTAAAGTAGAAAACAACTAGTATTGTTGATTTTATAATTGATAAAATACTTTTAGAGAGTAAAACTTATTTAATTTGAAATGATAGTTTTAGTAAGTATAACTTAAAATAGTTAGACTTATGTTAATGTCAATTAAACATTATTTGAACTTGTTTTTTACATTTTTAGATTTTAAACAAATAATACTAAATACATTAGTAAAGGTTTACATATTTTTAATGAATTAAAATAAAACAAAACGGTTTAAATAAGATTTATTAGACCTTTACCTTTTATTTTACTTCAAAAGTATGAGTTGATATTTTTAGTGTGCAGATTTCATCTGTGTGATCATTTTGGTATATTATAAGTATTTTTGTGACTTTTAAATAATAAGATATGATTTTTACAAGTTTTATCATTTTATAAATACCTAATAAATAATAAACATTGGTTAAGTGATACAAAAATAATTTAAACAAGTTTGTAAGTGTAGATTTTGTTTTTATAAGAGTTTTGGCATATTATTTATATTTTTCTTATTTACTAATATTAAAATATGATTTTTTAAAGTTTTATTATTATAAAATCTTTATTAAATAATAATTATTTAAATAGTTACCACAATAATATTTGTTAACAAAGTTAAATTATAGATTTTATTTTTCTTAACATTTTGATATATAATATGTATTTTTCTGAATTACAAAACAAAAGATATAGGATTTCTAAGATTTAATCCTTTTATTAATTTTCTGGAATTATATTTATATTTAAACTTATTTTTTTTATCTATTTACTAACAGAGATAATACTTTTTATACTACACTAAACCTATCCATAGACAATGACTAATGGGCCCGTGGCCACATCATCTACCCACGAGATAAAGACCAATTTATACCCAATTGAATCTACCCTAGAGTCACAAACAGGTGGGGCTATTGCCACGTTGGCTGCCACGTGAGAAAAACGGGTCAAACTAGCTGACTGGGTGGGCGGTGACGTGGAGCTGACGTCATGGTGGCGTCACCTCACCGAAGATGGTCGGACGGAAAACGGCGACGGTGTTTGAGAGGGTTCTAGCGGGCTTGGTTGGGGTGGTTCGAACAATGAAAACGAGACGAACCAACTGGTGGTGGCGCCGCTACAATATGGTCACCGGAACAACGACATCGACGACGACTGCTGGCAGTGAACGGCAGCGCTCGACGCAACGGCGATACATCACGTGAGGAAGGGATCTAAGAGGTGCATGGGATTCAGTGGCTTACCCTTGATGCGCTAGTGGCCTCAGATGAAGCAGGGGAGGACGAGGACGATGACACGGCCTCGGTGGAGCTTAGGAAGAAGCAATCGAGGGCGACGATTGGAAGATCCCCTACTCGATTCCTTTGACTAGGAGGCTTAGGAAGACGAGGCGAAGACACGGGGATAGTCCACGGAGCACGGGGAGACCCAGAGCGGTGGTGCTACACGGCGGCTTCGATCTAGGTTTTTCTGTCCCTGGAGGCAAACAAAGAGATATGGGGAGCGAGCGAGTGCGGATGAGGATGAGAACGGGGAGGCGTCAGCGTGGCCTTCTTATCTAAGCAGATAGCGGCGGCGCGCATCGCAGCGCACTACTGACGACGGCGAACGACATCGGGTGGCGGCGCGTTGCTCAAGCGAGCTGTCTGTGTGCATCGCGGTGATGACGATGGCGATTTTTCAAAAAAAACCCTAGCAGTTCTTTGTCTCAACCCGCGGTCCTCCTCGGGCCCCACGTGACAGTGAGAGAGTGAGAGGTGAGACGGGCTCGTACTGGGCCGTGGTAAAGCGTGCGGTTTTTTGCTGCTGTTGCTCGCGAGGGGAAAGTAGGAAACGGGCTGTGGGCTGGCTCTCCTGTGATGCCTTTTATTTTTCCTTTTCAATTTTTATTTTCTATTTTCTGTTTTCTTTTCCATTTATAAATTCCTTTTTAAATTTGAATTTCGTCAAGGTTTTAAATAGGCAGAGAATTTGAAGGTCATGAACACTATTGTATAAATCAAGTATGATCTCCTTCTCACCATTTCTTATTGTGCATTTAAAATATATCCATTAGATTAAAATTCCATTTCATTATGAAATATAATTAAGTATTAAGGCTTTAAGATTTTATTCCTTCTCTAAACAAAACTTATAAGAATGGTTTCCATTTTCAATATGATAATTACCATGGTAAGGATTAGAAAGGGCTAATGATGATTTCATCATTCTATACACACTTGGTATCATTTTAGATTTCATATTTATATTATAATGCTTTAAGTTTTGTGGTTCATAAGAGGGTGATTTAAATTCCATGGTTCTTCCTATTTGGTGGTTTCTCCCATTCCAACCCTACTTGATTTATAGAGATTAGAATTACTACATAACACTTTTGGTTAGGGTTTAAGATAATAAAGCAAACAAGGTTTTCGTCTGTAAACACTCATCTGGTTTCTACTTATCACTTAGACATTTCATTTGACTAAGAGATACTATCCATTGATTCTAGGGTCTTGAATATTACAGTAGACATGGGGCTTGTCATGGTTTGATATACTCTTGGTTAAGGCTCCTAAAGAATCTTTACCTTAATACCTTACTAAGGATATCTTGAGATAAGGAATTCCTTTCCTAAATATACTCCATATACCTCTCTTATCTTATTCACAAAGATCACATCTTCATGAATAAGACAATCATCAGACTTCACCATAGCCATCATCATATGATGACATGGTCATGCCACTTCAACATTACTCCTTTTTTACTCCTAGTATATAACTCTTCTTAATTAACTACCATTGATGCACCTATCAATGTAGTTACTGCTAACTCCATCTATTAACTTCCTTAACTTCATCTTGCAACTACTTCCAACGTTTGCAAGACTGCAGTCCTTACTACACATACAAAGGTATCAACCCTTTGAAATAGGTATAGTACTACTCCCATAATACCAGTTTTCCTTATATTAACTTGGTTAAACTACTATGCCTCCAACTACTCCATATAACTCATCAAATACTTCATCATACTCTAGCTTGACTTCTAATGATCAAGCTAGATGATTCAGCTTACTAGGACTTGCCTAACTTGGTATATTCATAACTCTTCTTCAACACCTAATCATCTATTCTCAAGTTACTTGAGAATAATGACCACCATCCTTTGATCATACAAAGCTTAGGCTTCTCATTGTTTGATCAAGATCTATACTCAACTAAGTAGTAAACTTGTATTAATCTCTGTATAGACTTATCTTGTTAAGCAAGCTTATTCTAAGTCTATATCCACTTGTCCTAACAGGATTGTTATCTAATGTACTAATACTACTAGCTTTCTCATAGCTCCATGATTACTAGCTCAACCCTTAGGTTTAGGTACTACTTCTAGTTAACTCATGAGTGAGTTAACTCCTCCAACATCAAATGGTTTGATCTCCACTAAGGTCCACATTCCATTGATGATGGCACACTCTACCATAACTAGTTCCTTCTTCATATTAACTTACTTAAGGTCTTTGGAAAGTTTATATAATAGGTCAAAGCTAAAGGTTAACAAGTGCTAGGTCAAGAATTGGTCACTCAGTAATGATGATCTATTGACACTAGGACTTGGTTAAATAGGAATGTCACCTCTTAATATGATATTAAGGGTATGTGCTAAATAGTCTTGACTTGACTTCCTTTCTACTCTATCTGTGACAAGAGTTAATATTTAAGAACTACCATGATACCCATGGTAAGAGTAACTATGGCAAAATTTAGTTATAGAATTTCTTTACTTAAGTTATGTACTTAACTTGCTATTCAAGGTTTGTTGTAGATAATACCTTGATATCATCTTTAGAAGATTAATTATTCATCCTTGAGTTGTTGTATGGAATACCATGTAATGATCTCTAGAAGATCAAGTACTCCTTATTAAGTAGTGTGTTGAGACTTAGTTTTATTATATTTGATCTACCCTTAGATCAAATTATATTACCCAAAAATAAGGTTTTAACAAAGGTCATATTGAAACTTATCACGGTCAACTTGATGATCTACTTCAGTTCCACCAAGTTAAGAGAAGCTTCAATCTCTTTGACAAGTTTTATTTAAAAGCGCGAAAATTATCCGGATTTTCTATGCATGAATACAATGCACACACCTGTGTTCAGCTTATTTCTAAGCTCTAATGCTGGGGTGTTACAGACTCTCCCCCTTAAAATAATCTTCGTCCCCAAAGTTCGTACTCTCTTACGTTTCAGAATGAGGATTTGACTTGTATTGATCACACCATTTCTCAATTCCATTGTGATCACAATTGGAAATAATTGGGGTACCCCATATCCAGATCTGTTTCCTTGAATCATCTTCATACTTTGAAATTTTGAACTATCATTCCTAATTTATCCTATGAGTTCTGTTAAGATAATCCCTTGGATTACGTCTTCAAAGTTCTACTTAGGATTGGTTTGGGACACATTTAGTCCATTCCAATCAGGCTTTCCTACTGCTTTACACTAGATTATTATAGTAGGCTCTCCTCCTTCTTAAGGAAAACTTAATAGCTGCTTCCCCTTTATAGCTAATCCACTAAGGTTAAGCAGTTATGTCTACTTTGGTCATTCATCCGATCATACTCCCGAAAATACTTTAAAATGCGGATTTCTTCTAACCTTATGAGAATAAGGCTTAATCTCACCATAGTTTTACTTCTTATTCAACCTTTAGTCAGAAAGTTTGACAAAAATACTTCAGTGTTTATTGTTTACTCTTCCCCTTGGGGTTTCCTAATGGTCTCTAAACTTCATGTATAATACCCTTTAACTCAATAGTAAGTATATTGGTCACTATTCTGTAAGTCTAACATACATTAACTCGATAGTAAGGATATTGGTTTTTGTATAGCTTATACTTTTTCGCTATAAGATTTCACGAAAGAATTTACGGTACACCCACACAGTTGTGGATCTCCGAGATGAATCTGCTGACACTATTTGTCTTACTCTTAACCTTCTGGACATTTTTGCTTTGGTAAGTTAGATCTCGCGAAGCGTCTTGAAAGACGATCTTTTAACTTCATACTTCCTTCGGTCTAACTTAACTTAGGCCAAGTTTTATACTCTTTAAATTACACAAATATAACTTACTTCACTATACTGTTACGATACCAGCTACAAATACCAACTAATACCAGCAGCGGATACCAACTACGGATACTAGCTACGGATCCTCCTAGGTGTATGAATTACCCTACGGTTTTTGTCTTCTTACTAGCATCCTCTCTGAGTTTGTCAGAGCTTGAATACCAGCTACGGTTTCCACACTTCTTCTTTGCACTGATTCATGATACTTCCATGAACCTAGTACAACTACTTCATTAGCTTCTTAGCAACATCACCTATCTTAAGTGAACCTAAATTCATCCTTCATGTTGCTCTCCCCCTTTTTCTGCACTAACAATCCTTCTTATTGTCATCTCATAGTGAGTTGGGGTTGATCCATCCTTAAAAATAGTGTTGATACACCTTATATTTAGCTTCCTTCATCGTGCAAGTCTTCAACTTGATCTTTGGAACTCGTCACTCCCTTACACGAATCCCTTTCCTATCTAGGTCTATAACATCAAGTAATAACTTGATGATGCAACATGCATTAGCACATCAAGTCAAACTTCATGCACAGATCTAGTCAATCAAGAAGATGCAATAAAAAACCACAAATCCAAATGTGGTACATATAACACACATCACTCTAAGCCCGGAATATAATATTTGAGTATAGTACCTCTAGAATTCAGGCTTAGTTGTGTATATATGACACCTCCTATTATAGGTTTACACCGTGATGCTTAGGACTTAAGGGTTAAACTACTATTCGTCTCAATATTTACCCAAATTTCTCAATTGCAACAGGATAATTTTGAGCAAAGTGGTCTAACTATGGTTTTGACTAACCACTTACCTTTCTTTTTGGACTACTAAAGACTACTAAATTTCCATTCTATCGCAAACTATCCTCACGTGATCTCTCAAAACTACTAAGAAAATTTTAGTTGCTACCTTAATCCTAAAATGATCATAATATTATGACACCTATGCCTTCTACTATAGAACTACACTGTTCTTTATTTACTGTTGTTACTAGATTAGTTACCAAGTACTTGTCCTAATTACAGACTTATCGTGGTCTCGGAGATATTATCACCACAAACTTGTTAAGATTTACCTAGTCCTCATGATTGAAGAGCTAATCTCACCATGACGACTCTTCTTCTTAACTTACTATTGTTGATTTAGAACAAAATTCTACTCCATGACATGGAATTATCAAGTGGATGCCACATGATTTACTTCCATTTGTAACTATACATACTCTAATGGTCAACCCTGTATGGTATAATGGTATCAACTAATGATAAGATTCTTCTACTTCACATGGATTTTGAATATAGACTCCATCACTAATACTACTCCACATGGTATCCTGATCTTAGTCCTAATCTTACTTGATATTTTATCTTACTTAAGATATCTTAGTGGTGTTATACCTATTTAGATCAACACTAAAATGGCAATTCTCTAGAGAAGACACATAACTAATCCTTAAGAAAGATGATAAAAATATCCAACTTAAGTGTGACAAGGTTTATCCTCAAGTGGATATACATCACAAGTCTTGGTTTAGATAAGATGGCTCCTATAGTCACTATCCAACCTACAGATCTTCCTAAAAGGGTTTGAATCCTAAGGTCAAAGCATATGCTCTGATACCAGTTGCGGAGATCCAGCATACCACTACATGATGTAGTACACTATAGTCGTTCACATAACACCAATGAAACACCGTTCACTAGTATTACATCCCTCAGAGTGGTACAACAGAAACACAGCAGGTCCAAGACATGACTATAGATTACAAATCGACTCTTTACAAAAGATCCAGAGAACACTCTAGGTTAAAGAGATAGAAAGAACTTCTTACAAAGAAGAAACAGAAAGAATAACTCAGAACTATCTAGTGACTAAGACTAGTATCTAAACTATTTCGCTTGCGATTGCTGCTATTGCAATTCTCTACAGAAATAAGTTTTATGGCTACAGAATCTACTCCTATCTAAACCAACACCTTTTCCTTCAATTCAGGTATTGTATATGTTGACTTCATTAACTTTATTGAAGAACTTGAGCTATCGATGACGGTTTCTTGAGAAGAAATTGATGTTGACGCCGTCTTTAATGACTTAGAACCTAGCAAGGGTTAAGAAGTTACGGTTGAGTATGGGCGTACTCAGCAAGTTCACTAAAAAGGAGTGTATGATGCACTATCTCTATAGCCATAGATCATTGGTTGTAGGCAATGCAGGTTTTCGTAAACATTTCTTCAAAGATTGCTTTTATTCTGAAAACTATGTCCGACAGCCTTCACAGGTTGACCAGAACTTCATGGAGTTCCTTTCCTGCCATGTTCGTAGCTCCTTCCCGGAACAGGGAGTAACATGTCACAATTCTTACACTCTGCAGAGGTACGTCACTTTTCCCATAAGAGACCTTAGCCTTGTTGCACAACCAAGTCATGAGCTTGTCCACACTTCCTTGGTATGGGGCCCAGTCTAAGATCCAAGCTATTACTACCCTCTCCGCGACCCCATATGTCTGCACGATCCTCCGGGGCTGACTACACCTCTGTTAAGCCGCCAACTAGGACAAGCTCTAACCAAGGAAGTCCCCGAAGACTCTGTAAGCAGCTCTGGTTGGCGGTCACCATCAGCTATGGTGAACTCTGACCCAGACAGCCTGCACAGATAATCTAGACACCTAGCTCGTGGGGAACTAAGGGGTCCCACCCATGTGTTGGATTCTCTAGAACTCCACGAGAAATCAACAGTTTCACGATAAGGTCATCTTGCCTCCATATGAAAGGGAGAAGATACAGCTGACTTTCCTATCCCATTCCAAGTCTTATGGTTGACGCGTAATATACAGCGCTAGAATCACTGGCAACATTGGTTGTTAAGTCCTAGATATTATGTTCATTTACCACTGGAACTATATCAGTAGATTATTACCATCTGGTAAATAATCCATAATCATATTATTATGAAAATATTGTTTTTTGACCTTTTTGAAATGCAGGTGATGACATAGTTGAGTTACAAGGATAGAAAATAATCAAAGGACATGAGCAAGTTGTGAACTTGCCTTTTGTGATTGCACGATTATGAACTCACGGTCTTCAAGACTACAGAAGATCCAAATTATGTAAATAGCATCATTGGTCCGGTAAGGACTAATGTTTAAAGAAGCAAGATGCAGCAATGCATAAGTAATGTAATGCAATTTGAGAAACGCGAATCCCCGGAATAGTTGTATCAAATCTAGGGTTTGGAACCTGGGAATGAGTTCTTTAGAATGTGTTGCACTTTTATATCAAATTCACACTTGTGCTTCTTATTAAGGCTTGTGAGAGTGTGTGAAAAACAATAAGTAAACACAACATATAGTATACAATACTAAAGCATTCAAATGGATTATGGTATCTAGAATATTTCTTAAACACGGTTAAGAATCAAGTACAGCTTTTAAAGAAGTGTTCAAGGTTTACTTTTAATGTTGTTTAAAAGAATTAAATTTGAGGAAAACATTACTTTACAAAGTAAAATGTATTTAAACTTAACCTAACACTATAAGGTTTTCTTATTACTTATAAGTACTAAAGTAGAAAACAACTAGTATTGTTGATTTTATAACTGATAAAATACTTTTAGAGAGTAAAACTTATTTAATTTGAAATGATAGTTTTAATAAGTATAACTTAAAATGGTTATACTTATGTTAGCTTCAATTAAACATTATTTGAAGTTGTCCTTACATTTTTAGACTTTAAACAAATAATACTAAAGACATAGGTAAAGGTTTATATATTTTTAATGAAGTAAAATAAAATAAAAGGGTTTAAATAAGATTTATGGACCTTAACTTTTTATTTTACTTCAAAAGTATGATTTGATATTTTTAGTGTGTATATTTCATCTTTGTGCTCATCTTGGTATATTATAAGTATTTTTATGTCCTCTAAATAATAAGATATGATTTTTACAAGTTTTATAATTTTATAAATACCTAATAAATAATAAACATTGGTTAAGTGATACAAAAATAATTTAAACAAGTTTTTAAGTGTAGATTTTGTTTTTATAAGAAATTTGGCATATTAGTTATATTTTTCTTATTTACTAATATTAAAATATGAATTTTTAAAGTTTTATTACTTATAAAATCATTATTAAATAATAATTATTTAACACAATAATATTTGTTAATAAAGTTAAATTATAGATTATATTTTTATTAACATTTTGATATATAATATGTATTTTTTCTGAATTACAAAACAAAAGATATAGGATTTCTATGATTTAATCGTTTTATTAATTTTCTGGAATTATATTTATATTTAAACTTATTTGTTTTATCTATTTACTAACAGAGATAATACTTTTTATACTACACTAAACCTAGCCACAGAAACTGTCTAATGGGCCCGTGGCCACGTCATCTGCCCACGAGATAAAGACCAATTCACCCAATTGAATCTACCCCAGAGTGACAGACAGGTGGGGCTATTGCCACGTTGGCTACCACGTGAGCAAAACTGGTCAAACTAGCTGATTGGGAGGGAGGTGACGCGGAGCTGACGTTGTGGTGACGTCACCCCGCCGGAGATGGTCGGACGGCGAACGGCGGTGGTGTTTGAGAGGGTTCTGGCGGGCTTGGTTGAGGTGGTTCGAATGAGGAAAACGAGACGAACCAACTGGTGGTGGCGCCACTACGATATGGTCACAGGAACAACGACACCGACGACAACTGACGGTGGTGAACGGTGATGCTCGACGCAACAGCGATACATCACGTGAGGAAGGGATCTAAGAGGTGTAGGGGATTCAGTGGCTTACCCTTGACGCGCTAGTTGCCTCAGATGAAGCAGGGGAGGACGAGGACGACGACACGGTCTCGGCGGCGCTCGGTCGGAGCTCAGGAAGAAACTGTCGAGGGCTACGATTGGAAGCTCCCCTACTCGATTCCTTCGACTGGGAGGCTCAGGAAGACGAGGCGAAGATACGGGCTTACTCCATGGAGCACGGGGAGACCCAGAGCGGCGGTGCTACACGGCGGCTTCGATCTAGGTTTTCTGTCCCTGGAGGGCAACAAAGAGAGATGGGGAGCGAGCGAGTGCGGATGAGGATGAGAACGGGGTGGCGTCGGTGTGGCCTTCTTATCCGAGCAGATAGTGGCAACGTGCATCGCAGCGCACTGCTGACGACAGCGAACGACATCGGGCGGCGGCACGTTGCTCCAGCGAGCTATCTGTGTGCGTCGCGGTGAGAGTGAGAGTGAGAGGTGAGACGGCGAACGACATCGGGTGGTGATTTTTCAAAAAAAAACCTAGCAGTTCTTTGTCTCAACCCGCGGTCCTCCTCGGGCCCCACGTGACAGTGAGAGAGTGAGAGGTGAGATGGGCTGGTACTGGGTCGTGGCAAAGCGTGCGGTTTTTTGCTGCTCTTGCTCGCGAGCGGAAAGTAGGAAACGGGCCGTGGGCCGGCTCTGCTGTGCTGCCTTTTATTTTTCCTTTTCAATTTTTATTTTCTGTTTTCTGTTTTCTTTTCCATTTATAAATTCCTTTTTAAATTTGAATTTCGTCAAGGTTTTAAATAGGAAGAGAATTTGTAGGTCATGAACACTATTGTATAAATCAAGTATGATCTCCTTCTCACCATTTCTTATTGTGCATTTAAAATATATCCATTAGATTAAAAGTCCATTTCATTATGAAATATAATTAAGGATTAAGGCTTTAGGATTTTATTCCTTCTCTAAACAAAAGTTATAAGAATGGTTTCCATTTTCAATATGATAATTACCATGGTAATGATGAGAAAGGGATAATGATGATTTTATCATTCTATACAAACTTGGTATCATTTTAGATTTCATATTTATATTATAATGCTTTAAGTCTTGTGGTTCATAAGAGGGTGATTTAAATTCCATGGTTCTTCCTATTTGGTGGTTTCTCCCATTCCAACCCTACTTGATTTATAGAGATTAGAATTACTACATAACACTTTTTGTTAGGGTTTAAGATAATAAAGCAAACAAGGTTTTCATCTGTAAACACTCATCTGGTTTCTACTTATCTCTTAGACATTTCATTTGACTAAGAGATACTATCCATTTGATTCTAGGGTCTTCAATATTACAGTAGACATGGGTCTTGTCATGGTTTGATATACTCTTGGTTAAGGCTTCTAAAGAATCTTTACCATAATACCTTACTAAGAAATTCTTGAGATAAGGAATTCCTTTCCTAAATATACTCCATATACCTCTCTTAACTTATTCACAAAGATCAAATCTTCATGAATAAGATAATCATCAGACTCCACCATAGCCATCATCATATGATGACATGGTCATGCCACTTCAACATTACTCCTTTTTTACTCCTAGTATATAACTCTTCTTAATTAACTACCATTGATGCACCTATCAATGTAGCTACTGCTAACTCCATCTATTAACTTCCTTAATTTCATCTTGCAACTACTTCCAAGGTTTGCGAGACTGCAGTCCTTACTACACATACAAAGGTATCAACCCTTTGAAATAGGTATAGTACTACTCCATAATACCAGTTGTCCTTATATTTACTTGGTTAAGCTACGATGCCTCCAACTACTCCATACAACTCATCAAATACTTCATCATTCTCTAGCTTGACTTCTAATGATCAAGCTAGATGATTCAGCTTACTAGGACTTGCCTAACTTGGTACATTCATAACTCTTCTTCAACACCTAATCATCTATTCTCAAGTGACTTGAGAATAATGATCACCATCGTTTGATCATACAAATCTTAGGCTTCTCATTGTTTGATCAAGATCTATACTCAACTAAGTAGTAAACTTGTATTAGTCTCTGTATAGACTTATCTTGTTAAGCAAGCTTATTCTAAGTCTATATCCACTTGTCCTAACAAGATTGTTATCTAATGTACTAATACTACTAGCTTTCTCATAGCTCCATGATTACTAGCTCAACCCTTGAGTTTAGGTACTGCTTCTAGTTAACTCATGAGTGAGTTAACTCCTCGAACATCAAATGGTTTGATCTCCACTAAGGATCACATTCCATTGATGATGGCACACTCTACCATAACTAGTTCCTTCTTGTTATTAGCTTACTTGAGGTCTTTGGAAAGTTTATATAATAGGTCAAAGCTATAGGTTAACAAGTGCTAGGTCAAGAATTGGTCACTCAGTAATGATGATCCATTGACACTAGGACTTGGTGAAATAGGAATGTCACCTCTTAATATCATATTGAGGGTATGTGCTAAATAGTCTTGACTTGACTTCCTTTCTACTCTATCTGTGACAAGAGTTAATGTTTAAGAACTACCATGATACCCATGGTAAGAGTAACTATGGCAAACAAGTGTTTCAAGATTTAGTTATAGAGTTTCTTTACTTAAGTTATGTACTTATCTTTCTATTCAAGGTTTGTTGTAGATAATACATTGATATCATCTTTAGAAGATTAAGTATTCATGCTTGAGTTGTTGTATGGAATACCATGTAATGATCTCTAGAAGATCAAGTACTCCTTATTAAGTAGTGTGTTGAGACTTAGTTTTATTATATTTGATCTACCCTTAGATCAAATTATATTACCCAAAAATAAGGTTTTAACAAAGGTCATATTGAAACTTATCACAGTCAACTTGATGATCTACTTCAGTTCCACCAAGTTAAGAGAAGATTCAATCTCTTTGACAAGTTTTATTTTAAAGCGCGAAAATTATCTGGATTTTCTATGCATGAATGCAATGCACACACCTGTGTTCAGCTTATTTCTAAGCACTAATGCTAGGGTGTTACAGGAGCAATAAGACTAATGGACCTTGCGACAATCTTCATGACATAGCGATGCTGAGGGCTAACAGGGAAGCGGACCACACTTGTCGTGGGAGTAGTGGCCACCATCAGAGTAATGTCTAGCACCCTATTAACTCCCGTGTCTTCGACCAGAGGACCATGCGCAACGAGTGGCTCCTCCTAGGCACGTTCCATATTAGCGATTGAACCATCTGGAGCTTCCTTTCCATCGTGAACTAGCTTTGGGGCCAGCTTTTCCACCAAAAGGGACATCCTCCTCGCAGGGCACCCGTAAAGTGTTCCCCTTCTCCACAAGGGAGCCACCCTAGGTGTTCACCTCTTCTGATGGAATAGCCACAACTTGGTCCAACTTAACTGGGGCTCGGTCGGAATATCCTTTTCCCCATTGGGAGTAGTTGGCATAGCCTATGGAGGAGACCAGTCCATCGGCGTGAAGTCGTCCCTCATCTCGATATCAATGGCCACGGTAGGATGGGCGACCAGGGGTGAAGAAATAAGGATGGGGTGCACCATCGAGCGTATCTCCTTCACAGTGCTACTCTTCAGCTTCCTTTCTTCTAGAGGGGACCCTTGTTGCGGAAAATCAAAACAACAAAGCGGAGGTGATTACGGCGGACAATGAAGGGAGAGAGCGGCAGCATACCTTACGGCACCCGAGGCCCGATGGCTCTAGTGCCCCTAATTCATTCCAGGAGGAATGATGTCCTAGTTGGAGCTCTGAGATTCACCCCCCTAGAAGCAACCTTCAAGAGGACATCCCCTCTCGCGGTGGAATCTTCAAGGACCAGGGCAATAGTGCGATCCTCACCGAGTGAGACCTAGGGATGTCTCTCCCACACGCCACTACCCGTGGACTCGATCTCCTCGGAAGGCACACCCTGGGCGCAAGGCAACTATATCAAACCGACACTCAGAGGGTTCTTCTATCTCCTTGCTTGACAAGGTGGGAGAATCTCCCACTCATCAAAGTGCAGGTCTGTCGTGCGGATGTGAGATCCTAGCGCATGGCTTAATAGGATTGATCGGATACTCACACAAAAAAGTTGCTCATCCAAAAAGAACCTCCAGGAAAATAAGTTGCAACTTGTTGCTATGAGTATCCTATCAATCCTATTAAACCATGCGCTAGGATGTCATAGAGGATCTATGTTTTTTGGTTGTCGAGGTAGAGCGTCTGGGCCCTAGGAGGGAGCTTGAGCCTAGTGGTCCTGTGAAAGAGATCATGGAGGAACTCCTCCACGACCATGTCATCGGTGACGCCCTGTCCTATAGGCACGTTGTCAACCTCGTCAAGATCCCAAAGATCCTTGGTGTGCCTCTTCAGCGAGGCTATGTAGCTAGAGAAATTCCATAGCCACTAGCGAACCGATTAGGCCGGCTTTGTCCAGCTATGCGATGCTCGTCTTGAGGACATCGACCTTCTCCCCCTCCAATATCATGCTGGACCACAGACCCTGAGGTTTCACAGCCAGCACCGTGGGAGGCTTGAGGAAGCGGCTCTACTCAGGGCTTCCATATAAATCCAGCGCCTAAGAAAATCCTCCACCCTCTTTGTCCAACCCATGGAAACTGATGATGCCCCGTCTTCGAGACTGAAGGAGATGTAGCTAGCACTGTGTGTTGTGGAGGTGATGCGAAGGATGTAGAATCGAAGAAACAGTGCCACAGAGGGTTTCACCCTAATAAATGCCTCGTGCCAAAAGGCGAAAATTGACAAGATAGTGATGGCCTTGGGTTGGAGGTCTCGGGCCAAGATATGGTAATGCTCTAGGATGGAGAGGAAAAAGGGGAGAATGGAGGCACTAGCCCCGTAGGGATGGCATGGTAGAAGAAGGGATATAAAGATCCGCGAAGGCTCTCCTGCTTCGTCCAGCCGAGCCTTGCTTTGGTCACCCCTGTTCATTCCATCCCTACGCCAACTAAGAGCAAAATTTATCAATAATGGAGTCACGCTGAATGGTGGAAGGTAGCAACACATCCTCGACCTTTGCCTCTGTCTCCACCGCTTGAGTGGATTCGGCCACCACAAACTTCCCCTTCCATGTGGCGGAAGTTCGCTGTAGAGGAATATCAGGCGTTAGGAGCTTGCGGCTAGCAGCAGTGGGAGGTCATCTTGGAGATGATGTCTCAGGAGGCTAAGGGAACAAAGTAAACCCACATCGGGATGGGCTCTTATCTTAAAGGAAAAGGGCGGCGTCGCCCCTAAGGCGTAGTTATCAACATGAAGGTTCCTAGATCCGACGGGTCTCGGCAACTAGTCGTCCCTTGTAGACGGGGGATGAATCTCCTAGTGGGCGAGCTCTACCATGTGTCTCTGGTGACCCCAGCCACTTTTTGGGTGCTTGCCCTTTTGTCTCTATCAACCGACACATGTAGGCCAAGCACCTGGGAGCTATTGTCGGACCAAGGCTTTAGGGTGTATCCTGGCCCACTTGTGGCTGGACCGCCTCCGTGACTGGCAGTCATTCTGCGAGGTATACGCCAAACCTCGCAAGCGCTTGATGATGGAGCTTCCATAGGGGGATCCTCCAAGGGGGATTCTCATCTATAGCCCCCTTCAGGAAGACTCGCTCATCCTTCGGACCTCACCAGGGTCACCATTGTAATCTGCTTAGTCCAGAAGCCCAACGGGCAGTCCCCTTGCCGTGTAGAACTTGTGGTCAAGGTGGAAGTAAGGAGGAGATGTTGTCTGACCGCTTCGGTGATAAAGAAGGATGACGGCACCAACGCCAGCCCCCTCCCTCTTTGCCACTTTAGTGCAAGGAGGCGGTGGATGACACTATGCTGCACGGGAGACGCCAGCAACAACCACAACTTCATGCTGGACCGGTAGCCCCCGAAGATCCTAGACCTAGTCCATGTAAAGTAGTCTTGTAGGCCAGTTACCCCTAAGAAACAATGTGGCAACCCTTCCCTCCCAATGAATTGGGGGAAGAGGTCCTACGCCACTATAATGGGGAGCCTGCCAAACCTTAGAATGGGTCGATCCTTATGATCTAACACCCTAGGATTTCACTTGCCATTATACCCTCACAAAGCACCGTGAGCAATACAACCAAGCATGAGTATGTGCTTTAGCTCCTCACGAGGGTCCCGAACATTGGTAAAAAACTACTATGTCATCTCTTTGTCGTCTACGAGTTTTGTAGCTGCCATCGTCTCCAAGGATATCTAAGTGCGTGTTCAGTCCCCTCGCAAATCTGGGGCTTTTGATACCCATGTTCCTTTGTAGGACTTCAATCTATGACATTTGGCATGCCAGGTAGGGTCTCCCAGAGGCACTCGATCCATGTCATCCAGATTCCACATATCCTTGTTGTCCCTCTACAACGGGGCTATGCAGCGTTGGAGAAATTCCATAGCCACCAGTGGACAGGTTAGACCGGCCACTCCAGCAACATGATGCGTGTCTTGAGGACGTCGACCTTCTCCCCCTCCAACATCATGCTGGACCACAGATCTAGAGGATTCATGGCCAGCGCCGTGGGAGGATGGAGGAAGCGTCTCTCCTCTAGGGCATCCGTATTATTCTAGCGCTTGTATAAATCCTCCACCCCTTCATCCAGCCCAAGGAAAACCACGACACCCTATCTCTGACCTTGAAGGACATGCAGCTGGCACTATGCACTGTGGGGGTGATGTAGAGGTTGTAGAACTGGTGAAACAGCGCCACACAGGGTTTCAACACAACAAATTCCTCGCACCATAAGGAGAAAATGGACAAGATAGTGACAAAGTTGGCTTGGAGGTCCAGTGCTGGGATCTAGTAATTCTCTAGGATGGCGAGGAAAAAAGGGGAGAACGGAGGCACCATTTCCGCAAGAATGTCATTGTAGAAGAAGGGATATACATTTATCACCCCCCCATTCATTCCACCCCAACGCCAATTGAAAGCAAAATTTGGCGATGCTGGAGTCATGTCAGATGGTTGAAGGCAGCAACACCTCCTCGACATCTGCCTCTATCTCCACCACTTGAGTGGATTCGTCCTCCACCTTCTTCCCCTTTCTGGCAGAGGAAGTTTGCCAGGAGGCATATCGGGCGTTAGGAGCTTTTGGCTACGAGAAGCGGGATATGAGCTTGGAGAGGATGTCTCGGGAGGCTAAGGGAACGAAATAAAACCGCATCAGGATGGGTTGTGCATTTAAAGGAAAAGGGCGGCGTCGCCTCCAAGGCGCAGTTATCAACACAATGGTTCCTAGATCTGATGAGTCTCGACAACTTCTCGTCTCACATAGACGGGGGGATGAATCTCCTGGAGGGCGAGCCCCACCACCCGTCTCTGGTGGCCCCATCAACTGGCGCTTGCCCCTTTGTCTCCATGAACTGACACGTGTAGGCCAAGCACCCGGGGGATACTATCAGGCCAAGGCTTTAGGGGGTAACCGTGCCCACTTGTGGCTAGACCACCACTGTGACTGGCAATCGTTCCGGAAGGTATATGCTAGGCCTCGCCAGCACTCAGCGAGGGAACTTCCATAGGGAGGCCTCTAGAGGATGATTCTCATCCACAGCCTCCTTTTGGAGGACTCGCTGATCCTTCTGACCTCACCAGGGTCCCCGTGGTAATCATCTTACCCCAAAAGAAGACAAGCCCAATGGGCTGTCCCCTTGTCATGTAGACCACATGGTATGTCTCGGTAGGGAGGAGATGTTGCCTAGCTACTTCGCTGATAAAGAAGGGCTGATGGAACCAGCTTCACCCCCTCTCTCTTTGCCACATTAGTGCAAGGAGGTGGTGGACGACATCATGCGGTAAGGGAGACGTCATCGACAACAACTTTATGTTGGACCAGCGGCCCCCAAAGATCCTATACTTAGTCCATGTAAAGTAGTCTTGTAGGTCAGTTCCCCTTGGGCGGCAATGTGGCAATCCTTGCCACCCAATGAATTGGGGGAAGTGGTCCGACCCCACTTTAAAAGGGGAACCACTCAAACCTGAGATGGGGTCGATCCTTATGATCTAAAACCCTAGGCTTTCACTTGCCATTATTCCCTCATGAGGCACCACGAGCAATACAACAAAGCAGGACTAGGGGCTTTACCTCCTCGTGAGGGTCCCGAACATGGGTAAAAACCACCATGTCATCTCTTTGTCGTGTCCAAGTTCCATCACTGCCATCGTCTCCGAGGAGATCTACGCGCGTGTTCCATCCCCTCAAAAATCTAGGCCTAGTTAATACCACTGTTACTTTGCGGGAGTTCCGTCTTCGACATAACTTTACTAGTAGTAGTACTAGTGGGAATCGCCATAGGCATCTCTTCCTTCCCTTGTCAACTTGCACGCAATGATTTCAACATCGTGTAGTGGTGCCCAGAAAGGTAGGGCCCATGTAATGTCACTATCAACTTTTAACCATGCTTTCATTATAATAGTACTCTACTTCGACCTTGTTCCGGTGGGTGCACAATGGAGCTCACAAGGAGGCGGGTGCCAATGAAGAACAATAGAGGGTAAATTCAATTCTTTTTTCAGATAGGTAAACTAAGTTGAGTGTCGTGTTGGTGGCGCGGAAGATGCCATTTATAGGCTAAAGATGGGGCCAATGAGCACTTGAGGTATCCAGGGAGGGATAGTGTGGTGATTCCACACACATATGTTTTTATTCTCTCTTGACAATGGTGGATTACAAGGGCTCTGTGAGCTATTCTTGGGGAGGAAGAGGATGAACTTCTCTACTACCCATACAACTAACTAGGGTTTTCCCTTAGTCAAATGGACGACCCTCTCTATGGAGGTCCTTGTGCTCCTTATATAGGGGATCCCAGGTTACAAGTTAGGGCATATGTGGAAGGCATATGCTCCGAATATGCACCTCTCCCAAAATAGCAAAGCGGTGGTCCTCTTTTCTATGTCTAGGCTGATCCGGACTCATGGCATAAGCCTCTCCGAGCCCCTCTGCGGCGCGGCGTCACCCGACATATGCAATGTCACCTTTGTCAGCCCATACTCACTGGTCCATCCCGTTGTCCTCTGTGCTCATGCTTCAGTGGAGAGAGATAACCTTTGAACAAGAAGATTCCTTCCTTCCCTTGTAAGCCAAGTGGTAACCTAGCTCAGGCCTGGTTAACTCGGCCCTATGGGTACCTGCATACAAGTAACAAAGGAGTTGCCGACATATGTTTTATGTTGGCCGAGGTAACATTGAATGAACTCCATCTTTGTCGGGTTTGCCTTAAGTCGGCTTGCCTTGAGGTGATTCGGCCATCTTACACTTTGACCTTGCCATACCTTAGCTACCATGGCCATTATACCCCGGCGTGACCCTACTTGGGGGTATCCCCCCAACATTAGTCCCCAAAGGTGGTGCGGTCTTAGCAGCCTTAGTTGATAATGCCACAGTAGGTTCAACATGTTAAGTTCTTTTTTCCTCTTGCCGTGTTACTCGGTCACTCGGCTTTCTTACTTTCGTGACTTGACATTACCTTGGCTCATTCCAAGATATTCCTCGCTGGCCGGGTTATTTTCTTAGATCCGGGTTACCCGCTAAGATCTCTTCCTTCTCCCATACGCTTCCCCACGTCCCACGTGGAGGCTAATCATTGTTTTGCCTCATTTTAAGGGAATGTGCCTATTACTGCGCCAATTACTGTGTTTATTGTCAGGGATAACTGATGCGAACATCATGGCGTCGACGTCTTCTCGTTAACCGCAACGCCACGTCGCGTCGTGGGATCTGCTGCGCCATTTGGCCCTTCTAGTGGCTTGCCGCTAATTGGTGGATTTTTGCCGGTACACGGCCACACGGTGTGGCCTGCTGCACCGCCATATCCAACTACCCCTCTTCCGGGCATGGTTATATAGGGGACGAGGGAGGCCCTTGGCCATTTTCCATGCTCACTTGCGCTTTGCCCCTTCTGCTTCTTCTTCTTCCTTGCGACACCGCCGCCACCGCTACTGTGTCACTTGGTTGTTTTTATCCACCGTGGTTGCGCTGCTGTTCTCGCGTAGCCACGCCACTATGGGGCCACGCCAATCTAGGCCTCTGCCCTCTTCTTCTGATTGGATCTGTGAAGGCGGAGACTTGGAGATGGAGGAATCATAGGAGGTGGTCGTCATCAATGAACACGAAGAGGGCGGCGAGGCCCATGAGCGCGGTGCCTGGGCCGGTTCCTGGGTCTACCAGGATGACCTCGACTGGCTGTAACAGACCCGCCGCATCCCCATCGAGGATACCTATCACCTCCCCTGCGAGGAGATCTCTCCCTCCCCCAATCCAGATGAATTTGTTGTTTTCCTTTTGCATTTCCAACGCGGATTTGGCCTTCCAGTTAGCGATTTTTTCCATGAGTTCATCACTGCTTTCTCTCTCCAACCTCGTCATCTTTCGGCTGGCCCCATTACCTCCCTTTCTTCCCTTTGCTTCTGGGATTGAGGGGTGTCTCTACCTTTGTCCCATAGAGCATCTCTGGTTTAAATTCGTTGGTTTTAGAGCCAATGTCGTCCCTGATCCAGATGTCGTTCTCGCCGAAAAATCTTTAACTCGGTGCAGAGCGGCTTCCATATTACCTCGGAAGCACTCTATCTTCCCCCGAGTCACCGGCCTCGAGTCCTGCAAGGGATGGGCCAAGACATTCTTCTACATGAAGAACAACACGGAGCTTGACAAGATCCGGTTGCTTCCCTTTGCACTTGGCATCCCCGACCGGACCTTATGGGGCCGAATCCCGAGGAGATCCACTACCTTGGTGAATCAGGTGGAAAACGGATCCAGGAACTGAATTTGTTGGGACTGTGTAGCGAGGATATCATGACCACTTTTGTTCGTAGCTGGATCTCCCCTCTGCAGGAGCGAACCCAGAAGCTTTGCCATATGAGCGGGCACCTTGACCCCAATCGGACCTCATCCTTCGAGCTCAACAACACGCAAATCTAGTGCCGGGTCAAGGCCATCTTCAAGATAACCTCGGACTTCAACAAGGACTGAGAGTGGGGGTTCGAGCACTTATGCCGAGATAGGCTACCTCCCGGGGTATATGTATTACTTGATCCTTCTCTGAGTTATGTTTTATGTCGGAGCGCATTACTTACTTGATCTCTTTGCAGTATTGCTTTCAGTTGTTTCTTCAGCAAAAGTTGAGGATGGCAAGGAACCATCCCTTAAGTGGGGGAAGGACCAAGCTGCAAGAACACAGATTGTTTGTAGCTAGTTTCGAAGTTCAGATATCAATCCCATAGGGAGCCCAAAAGGTAAGTGTTTATTGGTGAAGTCTCTATCACACCTGAACTTGTCACAGGTCTTCGAGTGAATTGACTACAAGTGTTGAAATAAGAATGGGATTTTTATTAAATGCGATAAATTTAAAAAGAACTAAAATGTAAACTACAGAAATGTAAAGCATAAAAGTAAAGAACGACTTTGCTTGTTTGTTGTTTCCTGTAGATGGCGAAGGAAGACGCGGGGAGATTCAGTTCATGGTGATAGTGACTGTGCTAGGTGGACGAGTGGCAAATGTAAAAATTATAATCTTATAGACATATGTGTAGGCGAGCAACCCAAAATTAGCCGGAACTCCTCTTGGTAGATTTAATCCCAACTTCAATAATCCTACTAGCCTACTACCAAAAGCATGGTCAGACACTAGAAGATTAAGACCCTTCTGGTCGCTTAGCAATTACGCTCCTTGGATCGGACTAACGCAATAAGCATAGTGATTACTTGTTATCCTCGAGTCAACTAGCTTTCCATTGATATCCCCGTGTCACTCGGGGGTCGGCGGTCCACTAGCGAACAAGATCTTATCTATGTAGAACAAGGTATCATGTTGTATGGGCCCTTAATTGGACAACAAGCATTAGGCATCCCACAGATAGTCAAGCACACATAATATAGTAATTAGAATCAATCACAAACTAATGGAAAATATATGAAGGCACATCACATCTCACCAATCCCCTACATCTCCCACGCCCAAGGGGATTACTCACATATGAGAGAAGAACGAATCATCAATATAATAAAATAGAGGGAATTCGTCTTGGTATTACCGTGGAGATCCACAATAAGAATAGAAAAGTATCCAACGCAATTCAAGGTGGGAAGAAACAATCTCAAACCCTAGTATTGCAAGGTAGAGATCCTTCTCTCTCAAGTATAAGTAGTGGCTATCGAGGTATTGTGGCTAGGAGGTTGAAGATCGGGGAACGAGATGAAGAACATCTTCTCCTTCTTCTCTGGATCCCTTCTTTCTCCCTTCTGGATGGTGTGGCGGCTACTATGTTGTGTTTTCGCCCTCGATCCCTTCATGGAAGTTGTCCCTTTTGACAAGACAGAGGTGGCGGCAACTATACGATGGGAACTATACAGCCGGGAAAATATTCCTGCCGTATAGTTGCTCATTAAAGCTTCTGTGAGTTCCCCTTGCGTGCTTCCAAAGTGAGACTTGCTTGTTTTCTCCAGAATATTGTATTTCCATAGTTAAATCCTTATGTTCATGTTCAGAACCTGAAAAACACATTAAAAACCAAGTTTTCTTTGCAACCAAACCATTAGCATTAGGTAAATCCAGAAAACGAACAAATCTGGGAGAAAACCAACAATAAAAGCGATAAAAATGTGTCAAATCTCACACCTATTAACTCCCCCAAGCTTAGACGTTGCCCGCCCTCGAGTGACAAGGAAATAAGGAGGAATAACAGAGATGTGAGACTGAAAATAAAGGAACTCACAAGTTTGAATTGGTGTCAAATTCTTCTCTTCACAATTCCTGCAATCTTAAATATGATCATACAAGTATTCAGAAGTTTGCACTGAGTCCACTTCCTAACCACTTATATCTTGTTAGCAAATAAATCATATGCCTAAGCAAGTGCCGAAAGTTTAGCTAGGAATGTGAGACAAATTCTTTTGGTGCCTCTCTTTGTTGAGAGATGAAAACTTCTTGTTCTTGTTCATTTAACCAATTAAGAATACTCAAGTTGGCATCGAAACATTTAATTTAATAACAACTCATCTACTCCCATGTCAAAATTTCAAGGCTCTCAAAGAACCTTTTTCTTTTTTTGTCTTTCAAAAACATCAGCTCTTTCATAGAGAAATCATGCCACTATTTTTAACATGTTAATTGGGGCTGTGTTGTGCACTCGTGACAATGCAAATAAATAATGTTGAACAATAATGGGCCAGAGGAGTACTACAACTTCACTTGGAACGTGAAATCGTGAGGAGACTAAAATTTGTACACGTCATACCATTGCTGTTATAGACGTTTACATAACTCAATAGCCGAAATCAAGTGGTTTCCCACATTTAGATCGTTCGTTGGCTAGCGGAGTTAATAGTTCCCCATGGAGCATGATAGAGTTGTAATGACACGCGTAAAGCAATATCTTACGGTAATTATTAGAAAAAGTAGTGGCATCATTTCTACTACTTCGAAGCATCCATTTAATCAAACAATTTCAATCAAGGGTACTATCGAGTCTATTTATATTAAGATCAAATGGGATGGAGTAGTTCTAATATCAAATTCTTTGAGCTAAGCATATACTCAAGTCATCTTTCAGATGCTTTTTCTTGATGTAAAAATGTAGGAAGTACTTTTAACCAAGTTCATTGCTCATTATTTCAAAGCTAAAAAGGAGACACTAGCAAAGGAATAGAATTTCTAGGATAACAAGCTAAGTGGGTAGTGACTCTAGTGCAAGCAAGTAAGTAATTGTAGGATCAATTTAAGGTTGCAAGGGGTGTGATGAAAGGAATGTGATACCTCCTCTTGCTTGCTTCATTCTCGTATTTGAGTCGAAATTCTACTATATTTCCATATTGCCAAATCACGTCAAATTAAGCAATCTCCAACAGAAATAAAGAAACAAACTTGCAAATAAAATTAAAACTATTTTTTTTGTATTTTTGGTTTAGGAATGCAAAACTGAAAATAAATATGCAATTTCTGAAGAAATAAAATAAATCAAAAGAAGAAATAAAAACATGAATGCAAAGTTTGGAGGTTTTCAAACCTCCCCCAAGCTTAGGCTATTGCTAGTCTCAGTTATTGCGGCCATTTCGTGGCTGGTGCGGATACTGCTGGTAGAAGTCGGGAAAGTGGGTCATGAAGTGACTGCAGTTGTGAGTAATAGTGTTCACATCGTCATTCACATCCTAAAGAGTGTGATCAATCTCCCCAACACGTTGGTTGAGTTGCTGGAACTCCTGATAGGGGATGTAGCCATACCCCTGCCGTGGCTGGTTGGGCAACGGTTCCCAGGCTCCTCCTGAATGTTGTTGCTGCCGTTGTCCTTCCTAAGGAGGATTGTGTCCCTGTTCTTCCTCCTTCTCCTACTCCTGCTCCGACTCATCCTGTTGCCCTTCATCTTCCTCTTCCTCGGGATGGAGCTCGGCCAAGATCTCTGTCACTTGGTCCTTGGTGAGAATCCAAGCATCCTTCTCCACAACCGAGAAGGCTTGGGGGCATCGCAACTAAACCTTCTCTCTCTATGCATCACCAACATAATTGAATTGATATGCTCGGAGCCTCCGGTTAGCATGGTAAACACCAAGGAAGCCACAAGCAGTCAAATACTTGACGTCCATAAGTTTGGAGCCGTCAACAGGTTCCATAACAGGTAGTACAATATTTAATGCATAGGCAAGGTGGGTTACCAATCCACCAATGCGAATATCACCTTTGGTCTAGTTGCTCTAGTGTCAAAAGTGCAGGATGAGTAGAGCTGCAGGACTAGGGCTTTGTAGTGCAGTGGGGAAGAGAGCCTTGGTGATCATTGCCATGTCCGCATTAGCCATGGAGCCTGTGTCACCTCTCCCCAGTAGTGTGTTGG
This sequence comes from Avena eriantha, assembly GCA_910589775.1. NCBI lineage: Eukaryota > Viridiplantae > Streptophyta > Magnoliopsida > Poales > Poaceae > Avena > Avena eriantha. Next base: position 387,901,461 of record OU342742.1, read on the forward strand.
CGAGGAATAGAGCATAGTAGAGAATGGTTGGGTTCTTCTTCTTATAAAAGTGACTGCCACCATTAACAGAAATAACCTCCCAAGTCTCTCCACTTGTGACGCTATAGAAGTTAGTAACATTGGGCTCCCCAATATGAGGGAAGCTGAAAGCATTGCAAAATTGTTCGAAATTTATTTCATAGTGCTCCCGGTTCATGGTGAAGCTTATCGTGCACATGTTACCTTTCTCCCTATGGTCATTGTAGAAGGAGGCAAGGAACTCATGGGTGAGCTTGGCGTAGGTGTCGTGGCTTGCGAAGCCAAGTACCGCTAACCCTGACCTGTTGCACATTAGGTAGAAGTCCACCTTCAACCCTGCCACGGTGAGAAAGTTGTGGTCGGCCCACCATGTGGGTAGCGGGCTTGTTCGTCTGCGGTACCAAAGTTCGCAGGCCAGCGCATGGCGGTACCTAAGTTTCTTGAAATTACCGCGTTTCGAAAAGTTGGGCCGCCAATTACTGAGAGGGGCCATTTTGAAGCAAACGCATCTCACCCCTACCAAATTCAAACATTCCGTTAAACTGCCCCGTGAAGTAGATGGTCGGGACCCTCATGTCGGTCATCTGTCCGCGACGCAGGCGCCAACGCGGCAACCTCTTAGGAAAATCGAGCAGCTAAGTGGATTGGATGTGTTGACCAATTTCACAAATCCATTCTTAGCTTTCCCCTAGCACCGGCGGCGTCGGAATCCACCCTCGAGGCAGGACGATCCCTTTGGACATTTGACTTCCGGCGCCAAGTTGTTGTGCCTAGTTGCTGCGCCCAGTCGCTGATCCCGAGCTCCAATGGCACATGCCGTAGCCACCATTGTGAGGCTCTAGCCCGCCTCCGCCGCCGACGAGCCGAGCAGCTTGGAGGATGGCAGATCCTACTATCAAGAAAGAAGAAGTTATGTCTACAAGAGGGTGATCTACCCTTCTCTTTGCTATTCGCACTAGTTACAACTGCTAGCTGGCTACTGAACCTCCAATTGTTTGTTAGCCCAACGCTGACAAACATATTTTGTCCACAGTTTTCTGTCAAGTGGGATCTGCGCGGACCCCCCTTAGCTGGTTACAGTAGTCCTCTATAGGTACGACTCTAAGGGCAAGAGGTATGGACACCATTGTTTCACGATGGAAGAAGCGCCTACGCAGATCTGCACTATATCTGGTATGGTTGTTGCTCTGTGTAATAAGGTTGAATTATGGCCGAAGCAGACTACAAAGTTCAGCTTCATGGATGAACGTGGCATCATGGTTCCTATAAGGTGTGATAGTCAGCTAATTGGGTTGATGAAAAGGTATGCTTCGGCTACCATGTTTGAGCTGAAATGTGATGTACTGGATGTGGAAGCTGCTGCAACTGGGAGTCACCCTTCTATTCTTGGACAGGGGGGTTGCTCGAACCCAATTAGCTCTTGGTAAGCAAATGTCTCTTGGGGTTCGCATGTTTGTGCTGAATTGTAATTTTTGTTTTATTTACTTTGTAGATATTGGGCAGTTATGCAACAGTCTTGTTTCTTTGACAGGAAGCGCTGCAAGGTTAGAAACATGACTGCCGGGTCAGTCATTTTGCTGCTCGAAGAAATTAAAAACGAGTGGAAAGATGTCATTTTGCTGCCCGAAGAAATTTAAAACGAGTGGAAAGATGATGCTGGACACGATTCTGGTGCCCATTGTCCCGGCAATGCAGAGTACGTGAAGCTAAGAAAATTGGCACTGAGGAAGAGGAAGAAGGCAGGAAATGAAGAAGCCATTGGACGTGAAGGCTTGGCACCTAGGCTGCGAAAGAAGGCCACTGACAATGAAGATGCATAGTAATGTGTTGAACTTGAACCTATATATGTAATTCTGTTAAATTCTGATCGCTCTGTGTGTGGCACGTTGCTGGGCGAAACAATCTACCCACGTTCTCTGAGTAAAATGTACCGCGACTTAGGGTTTGGAAACGCCCGAGTCAGTAGTTCAATCCGAAATTGTGATTGTGCCACTGCTATCTGAAAACAAGGATCCACTAGTTCCACGAATGCTGAGGGGCAGGAGGTCTCCAAATACGACGGAATGTAAGTGGCACAGAAATAAATTATTTAAGCTGCCACACTCCACGAAGGAGCAACTTATTTCAGATGCTGCACAACGACGTGGCAACATAAACAGCAATATTCTCACCGATAATGCCTAGATGAGGAGGAAATGGATACCACTTTCTGGCCTAATCTTGAGCCCGTCTATCTCACCGCCTCTCTGCTCCTGCATCCCTTGCATCTGGCGAAGCTCCCGGATCTCCAGTAACCGGGTGTACGTACTTCCACTTTATAAATTGTGGTTGTGCCATTTGCATGTGGCACAATCCACGTAAATTACGTTTAAACAAACCACCAATGTCAGAATACTGTAGTAGAAAAGGTGTCTTTGGTCCACGGTCACGTTCCCAATCCGGGACAGAGATCTAAATCGAGGCAGAAATTGATCTAAATCACAAATTCTTCCACAAATTAATCGAGACAAAGATCTAAATCGAGGCATTTCATTACTGCAACCACAAATTCTTCTAAACAAAGGTGCGATTTCACATCCTACATTAATTCAACCACTAGTCAACAATTTCACTTCCGCTGCCACTGTCCTCCGAGCCGTCGGCTTCCTCGTCGCTATCGGACGAAACCTCCACGATGTCCGTATTGTTCGCTAGATAGAGCACCTCTTCGCGTCGAGCGGCGGCGATGACGGTGTACTTGGTCCGTCCAGGGACGGACCAGAACCTCTCCCGCCCTTCTCGGTTGCGGAGATCCCGGTGCACCACGCGCCCGTCAATGATGCGGTTTCCAATCTTGGCCTTCCGCTCCTTCATGAACAGTGCCGGCTAGTACGGGCTGGCCGCCGCGTACCGGGGCAGCGCCCTCTTCGACGCGGGCATCTGGCGGCGCACCGCGATTTTGCTCTCCATCTCGGCTCGGCCAGGTAGCAGAGCCACCGGCACCCCCGTAGAGCTGATCCGCCATCCGTGGGGCACCTTCGCGGCTGGCGGTGTGAGGATGTCGAAGTTCGCGAACATCACTGCCTCGTACAAGTTCAGATCGGGCATCTCCATGGCGGCGCGGTGGAGATTGGAGAGGACGAGGGGATGGACGTCAAAGCGACGCGCTGTGGCGCCTGCTATTTGTACACGAGGACAACAAAGTGACGGTCAGACAAAAGAAGTAATGCGGGGTCAGACAAAAAAAGTAATGTTGGGTCAGAGAAATTTTTTTCCTCCCTGGAATTCGGGACCAATAGTTCAGACCGCTAGGTCAACAAGTACAAATATTACAACTTGAAAAGGCACGGAGCTTAAGCTAAATAGAAATAGTTATTACACATCTCCTTGATCTTCCTAATCTTGGCCCGATGCGCATCTTCCTGGGAGAGCAAGGATCGAATTGTCTGCTCCTTCCTTTTAGCATCTTCCTTGCACAACTTCAATTGTTTCTCTGCATTTTTCCTCATGCACTTGTCAATAATCGTAGTTGTGTACTGCAGGACTTTGTCCTGGTGGAGATCATTCCTTGCTTGAGTCAGTTCTTGCTCTACTTTAGCCTTCAGGGCCAATGTCGCGTCCCTCTCCTTCTCAACTTAGATAACCTTGTCTTGCACCCACCTTAGATCTCGCTTATGCTTGGTCGTGCCAACTAGTTCCCATAGCTTCATCTCAACACTGTCAAGAAGTGAGATGAATACGGATTCTTTCAACTCGATAGTCATTTCCCATAGTTTGTCCAACGTTTTCTGAATCGATTTTGGCCACTCTAGATCTACCCATTTGACAACACAGCAACTTCCGCCTTGCATGATTGCACGATGTCCTTAACACCATAGAAACTTCCTGCCTTCGTTTTGTCCTTCGAACGCTACAAATTTAGCGGGAACATATCCATGTTTACATACCAGAGGATTGTCTTCATCCTATAAACCGTGATAGTCGGAGTCATACATCGTCTGGTTGGCCTAACACATCATACGCGCATGAGTAAACAGATTAGATCTAGCTCAAAAAATAGATAACTGGCCACAGATGATAGAAATAGAGATGAGACGACTCACATCAAAATCACCGTCCCTGTCGTCACGACGCGTTTCCTCGCCGTCTCCCCTTGAACCCATGGCGAGAGGAGAGGGGGGTGGCTGCCGGAGAGGGGATTGGGATGAAGGCGCTGTCGGCTTGCGGCTACGGCAGGATAGGAGTGAAGTGGGGAAAGTGGCTTCGAGGGTAAGGAAGAGAAGTACGGGGAGGAAGATAAGTAATGGGGACGAGACACTGGGATGTGCCCCCCTGAACTCGTGAGACGTGACACTCGCAACAGGGGAGCGCCCGGTGTTGCCAGTTTGTCCAGAGCAAGCGTGGCCAATCATGTCGCAAAACAGCCTACTCGCGGATCGCTCCCACGAAGACCATCCCAATCGTCCAAGCGCCCCAATCAAACGGTATGTAACAATCATCATGCAGAACAACTGTGTTAGGGCGTGCCTTCTAGAAGACTCGGTCTAATGGCTACCCATGCAATGACACTGGTGTATCCATGTGTGGTTTGTGAAAAGAACAGACATGCAATCACACTAGGTGGATCCATATGTGGTTTATGGAAGTAACAGACATGCAATGACTCTAGCTATGATTCATGAAAAGAACAGACATGCAATGACACTGGTGGATCCATGTGTGGTTCATGGGAAGAACACACATCCAATGACACTGGTGGACTCTAGCTGTGGTTTATGAAAAGAACAGACATGCAATGACACTGTGGATCCATATGTGGTTTGTCAGGAGAACACACATGCAATGAGACTGGGTGTGGTTCATGAAAAGAACAGACATCCACTGACACTGGTGGATCCTTATGTGGTTTGTGAGAAGAACAGACATGCAATGATACTGGTGGATCCTTATGTGGTCCATGAAAAGAACTGACATGCAATGACATTGGGTGTGGTTCATGAAAAGAACTGACATGCAATGACATTAGGTGTGGTTCATGAGAAGAACACACATCCAATGGCACTGGGTGGATCCATGTGTGGTTATGGAAGTAACATATATGCAATGACTCTAGCTATGGTTCATGAAAAGAACAGACATGCAATGACACGGGGTGTG